>VZTX01009504.1:86631-138694 GCA_013400915.1 Pardalotus punctatus
CCCCCCATTTTTGAAAGCAACCTTTTACTTTCAGCTTGCCTGGCAACATCTGATTCTTGGCCTTTCTCACTGAATTGGGACTTTGGTTTTACCCTGTCAGCAGGTAAATGGCCTTAAACCCTTCATGGTTTTGTCAGGGTAAAGTGGAGCTGAAAAGCATTACATATGTTCCAAGTTGAGAGGCAGTTCTTTTGCCATGTTCAAGTGGGTCTTTACCATCCCCCGCTTCGTCTTCTATTAAAGGGCTCAGTCACAATGAAGCTTTAATCAGCTTCATTGATTTAAAGCTAATTTGCACTTGGCTTCAAGGCTAAGGTCTGTAGCACAAGCTGAAGACCTTTAAATCAGAAGTCGGAATGAAAAGCCTTAGGTATATCATATTGTCTTCTGCGCAAAAGAATAGCAGCTTCTGAAAACTGCAAATTAACTATAAGAAAAAAGCACAAAGCAGTGTTTTCTTGTGTGTTAATGTAACCTCAGCTTGCTGAGTTACACAAGCTTTGCTATCAATATTTCTGCTTCATCATGTAAATTAATAGAGTCGGCTGAACATGTTTTAGCTCTGTGATGTTTTCAGCACTCAGATTCTGGTTGGTTTCAGCTGGATTTAACCTAATTGCCAAACTGATTCCCATCAGTAATAACTTAGCATTTATTTGTCCCAAAGGGGAAAAAAAGTCTTGTCTGTATTCTGCAATTAAGAAGGTGATGAAATATTCAGTGTATGCCTCCACTCCGACTTAAATTCTTTTGTTAACTTTATCAGATAAACCATAAAATATTAACCAGCCTACTGTCTGAGCATGTGTGAGCTGTATACTGTTTATCAGACATTTTAAGGTACTTATGATTTTTAACATTGACTGCATGGAAGAGACTCCATTATCCTCCACTTTCAGAATCACTGCTGTTGATGAGGTTTGGAATACCAGAATGTGTGCTTCCAATTTCTTTAAAGCATGATCACAACACACAGAAAAGGGTCACTACTACAAGCCTTTATTACCATTTAAACAGGTAGAGCAGAAATAACGTCTTTCCTTAATTTGTCCTTTCACTCTGTCTTCTGATCATGCTGAGCTATAGTTTACAGTGTTGCTTGCTGGAATTTTGTAGGTAATTGCAAGTCTGGAACAGCCTAAACTATACATGGATATACCTAGTTTATGTAGATGGAGATAGGTATGAACTCCTCAACCAGATTAAAGCATGACTATATAAAGTCTTGTTTGGAAATAACCTTACATTTGCATTGATATGTCAATTTTTTGCAAGCCTGATATATAAGCAAAATTGTAAGGAGAGTATAACTGGCTTTGTGGCTGCCTGCAGTTGCTGTATTTTGTTATATCTGTTAAGAAGGAGATCATGATTTTCTGAAAGGTGCTGGCCTCTTCTGTGTGCATGGTTTTGAAACAATTTATGAGCTCACTGCAGTGATAGAATTTCAATGCATTCATTAAAAGAGTGACTCTGCTTTCTTCTCAGGTCTGTGAAGTGGCCTGAACCATGACAATAAAGTCAAAGCAGTAGCTTCTCCATAGAAATTCATACCTTTTTTTAATCTTTCTAAAAAAAACCCAAACTTGTAAGTTTCGCAGTCAGAATCTGTGTATTGTTATTCAGAGAATGGGAAATAAGCAGCATTTAGAAGCTGTTGGGCACAGACACAGTAAGAAGAGGAGGAAATGGAACGTGTGGAACGCTGTGGGAGTGTTTCACACTGGCTGCTTAGGTATCTGCAGCAGGGAGGCGCAGCATTCCTCACCTACCCTGCACATTTACGTGTGGCTGATGGAGCCATACAGGGGCCTTTTGGGTTTTTACTGGCCTGGCACATAAAGCTCTGTATGCCAGCTTACATGACTATAAGTGGTCTTGTCCCGTCCCATCCTTTTTTTCACTCTTCTCCTGCACCGGATTATGTGACACAAACAGGCTGCAGCCAGGAAGAGTCTGCTTTTCATCAGAGCTCCCCTCCCTGCGTGTGCAGAGTGCTGTTGGGAGGCTGGTGCTCCCTGGTACAGGGTCTGGCTCTCCCTGGAAGTCCTGTGCCAGACACAGCTGCATCTGCCTGATTCCGGAGCGTGGCATTGCGCTGCCAGCCCTGGAGCTGGGGGAGATAAAGCAGAGAGGTGTGTGATGGGCACCATAGGAGCCTCATCTGCAAGGAGTGAAACTAGATAGGTCTGTGTCTAGAATACGTGATGCTGTGGGTATTTAAAAAGCTTTATATTGCCAGAATCGAGACAAATATTGCATGGGGAAAAACATGGGTGTGAGTGAGGAGCTTTTCTTTCCAGGCAATTGGTAATAGGCACTCCATCCCAGATACATTTGTTTAAGATATTGATACCTGCCAGATTTGGCGAGATATTGTGGAGCTGTCTTCCTCTGTAAGTGAAGGGCACTTTGTATGACCTTGCATTTGACAGTCTGGCACATATGACCTTTGGGCCCCATATTGATTAAAAAAATTAATTTTTATTATACAGAGATGGCTGTTCTCACAAACTATGCATTGCTGTGTACAGGCTTATTGCATAGCCTTCTCAAATTGAAAATTTGTCAGTGTGTGTGAGGGGAAGGATTTGGACTGTTAAAACATCTCACAATGACATTTTCATACCATAAAGTTCCAGATTTACTTACAGAAACATTATCTCAGCAGAGGTTGAAAAGAGTTATAATGCAAAAAATGAAAAGAATTTTTTTGTTTAGTTGGATTTTTTTGTTAGTTGGGATTTTTCTTCAGGATTTTGACTTTTTTTTTTTTTTTTACTTTTGTCTGTACTGAAATCAGGACCATTTGTTAATTGTCAAATTTTCCAAGCACAGGTTTCTTTTTGTGACTTGTTTCCTAGATGTATAATCAAGTTTGAAGTTAGTATTATGAAAATATATATCCTGAAAATGTATGGAGTTTATTGGGGTTTTTTTCAGAGCACATTGGAAAGTTATGCAATACAACAAAAAAAAACCCCGAGATAAACCACAATGAGACAAGACTGCCTCAGAAGAGTAAAACAGACCACCAAAATGGTCAAACCCCTTGAAGGGGCTTTGCTTAAGTATCCCAGTTATTCTTCTCTGAAGTCTTGGTACAGATATCCAGGTTAAGATACTTGTGGGTGTTTTCTGTTTGGTTTTTTGTCCCATCTTTTCATGGTCTAGCTGCTACTTGATGGGATGCTCTAAGCTCATTTAAAAAAATCCCAAAAAACCCAAAAGTCAGAGTCAATAGGTCCATTTGCAATATAACTAATAGGATATATAGCCTTACCAAACTTTCTATTGATTATTATAAGGCAACTGCAGTGCAAAGGCAGTGGAACAGCAGTTCAAAATCCATTCAGTTCTCTAACATGGTCCACTTGCCAATATGTTACCAGAAAACTCTTTCTGCTTTTGAACTTAAAGGACAAAATGCTGGAAACAAATGAATATTTAATCAGCCTCATTGCCTCCTCTAGTGCATCCTCTGGGAGCAGGGTAACTCACATATGATAAGTGGCTGATGTTAAACTTAACATTTGCCAGGCTTCTGTGGAAATCTGCTGTAAAAATCGCATTTGGAACAAATTCAGTGATTTGTCTCTTTCATAAAATGCCCCAAACACTTCTCAAAACATCTAAGACACTTTCTGATATCATTGAAAGATAATGAGGAGGAGGAATAAGGAGTCTCAGAGATTTGACTTTTGTTAACTTATTAGTAGGCTGAGGGTACTGTTGATTTGGTTCAAGAATGTGTATATACCCCTTCATGTGTGAGAATTTTGCCCAACCTGTAAGGACATCACAACATAAAAGCTGAGACAGACGGGTCGACTGACTGACTTCTAAATTTGGTGCTGAAACTCTTCAAGAACATGACGTCAACTTTTGGTTATGTTTGCTTACCACTGCCTATGAACTTGTACGGAAGACTATAGAGCATGACTTCCTCCTTGAAAGGATATAATTTAGCTAACATTATTTAGCAAGGTCTCTTACAACCTGGGAATGTTTGTAATTTGTTATGGATTGTGATTGCAAAGAATAGTGCTCACATTTAGGACCAGGAGTATATACAAACCTGTGTAATGTAGCAACTGTGGTGTCTATTTCCAATATGACGGAGGAGCTGCAACCAACAAAGGACTAATTTTAGGACACACTTAGCCTCCTTTGGCTATATTCTTGGAGTAAATAATTATTTCCTTTATTTTAACATGTACCAAGGGCTAATGAGAAAATCAGATACTTTATTGTCAGTGCCTAACCTTGGCTTAGAGAAGCTTTTCTTCTTCTGCAGTGAATGAACAAAGGTACAGGTTACACCAGGACACCTGAGTTAATCATAGATAGGATAAATCCGGTTGGAAGGGACCCATAAGGATCATTGAGTTCAACACCCTGCTCCTCACAGGACTAATCATATGGCTAAGAGTATCATCCAGATGTTCTTTGGACTCTGGCAGGTTTGATGCCATGACCCATTTGCTGAGGGTCCTGTTCCAGTGACTGGCTACCTCCAATAAAGAATCTTCTCCTGTTTCTCCTAATGCCTAATCCAAGCTTCTCCTGGTGCTGCTTCATTTCAGTTCTTCATGTCCTATTGGCGGTTTCTAGAAAAAACCTGCTATGCTTCTGCTTAGCCTTTCTCCCTAGAGCCTGCAGGACTGCACCTGCCTCACCTCCCCTCACCACAGCTGGGCTGCAAGGAAAACCCCACACAAGAGTAGTGAGTGGTCTGTGTGTGTCCCGGTGTGGCCCTCCAGGTTGTGGAAGACCTGTAAATGGAAGCACTGAAAGGATGGATCCCTTACTAAAATGCTGTGGACAAGACCAGAGCTAAGGGAAAATCAGGACACTGTGCATAGTTGTACAAAATATTGAAATGGGTGCTGGGCTAGACTTACCTAATTTTAAGCATTATTGGAGCGTGTGACTGAAGTACAAAGCAATTATTGAATGTCACTGTCATTGTTCCTCTAAGACCACTTCTAAGATCGAATCACATGTGCATGGCAGTTTCCAGAGAATATCTTGTGGGGGCTTTCTGGATAAATAAAAATGTTTCTTGTTGCTGGTGTGAAATGAGTGGGTGAGCTACTACACTACTAACGCATTATTGCTCTTACCATTTAGCCAGATCATGATGACTAAAGTGACGTGTATCTTAACTGAAGATAGAATAAGTCTTCTCATCATTAAGGACTTGAAACAAAGCCACTGAAATTAATGAGATAAATTCCCACTTGGTACAGTGCTTGTTGGCAAAGGCGCAGAATCCTTAGCTCTGCTTTGAAAACTCCCCCCTCTAACACAGGAATTTGCCTGTTAACAAACTGGTTTTGAATAAGTTATCCATTTTGCAAGGAGTGGATGTTTTTGGCACTGATCTAGGACATTGAGTTGAAGACCTGTGCAACAGCATGGCATTCCTTGGCTCTGAGTGCCAGAGAACTTGTTCTCTATTAGTCAGACATAGGCAGCCCAGTGTACTTCATGCTTATTGATTCACCTTGTTGGTAATTGCAGCATGCTGCTAATAAATGAATCTGTGGAAAACTAATCCTCCTATATTGTATCTTCATAGTTACACTCATTTAAGTTCAATTAAGTTCAAAGGGCACAGAAAGGCAGTTTGTACTTGCTTGAAAGTTTATGCTCTTTAGTATGTGCAAAAGGATGATAAACTTCCAGAAACTTCAGCTATTTTGTAAGATTATTTTTTTAATTTTCATTATTTTCTACCTTCTTGGTTTTTTACTTTATGTGAGAGCATTATACAGAAATAAGAGGGAGAGAGGGAATAGAACACAAGACTTAATTTTATTAATTTCCCTTTTACCAGACTAACATGATTCATGCAGAATGCTGTTAATCACTGTTCTTCTTTTCATTGGAAATACCATGTTAATGCATTCATGCCATTTGCTGCAATCATGCTCTGAGAAGCTTTCTTTGGTTTCATAATTTGTTATTTCACTTGGAAAAAACCTGCACATTTCTATAAAGAACCCAGAGCCAGACTTTTTCAGGTATGCTCAAAGCTTAAGTACCTTGAAGAGGAGATTCAAACTCGAGGCATACCAGCTGCAGTTGCTCAGTCCCACCCCCAAACCACAGCCTCCTGCCCTCTCAGTTGTGCTGATACAACTATTTGTTGGGCCATGGGCTGTTAATCTGTTCAGTGAGCTGGTTTAAGTTGTCCTCTGAAAGTGAGTGTTTATTTTTAACCCTGATCTGACTTGCAACACATCTACTAATTATTTGTCAGTACAATGAGTGGTCAATAACCACAACTTCAAAGGGGGCCTGAGACTTCCAGAGTATGGAACACAGGGTGGTTGGATGTCTAAATACTTTCAAAAGATCTGCACCTTAATGTCTTAATGCCTTTGTGTTTTGAAAGAGTGAGAATAGGCACAAAAGTTCTTGTTTGACAAGCCATGGTCTACAGAAAATAAGACCTGGAGGAAATAGTGGCACTAATGTTTAGCTGGTTCACTTGTCTTTCAAAGGTCTTACCAAGTAAGGTTTCAATAATGATTTACAATGTAGTGTTAATTAAATGCTATTTCACTTGCATCCCAAAAAAGGTAAACAAGACAAAATAAGTTATTAGCACACTACTAGAAAGGATTCTGTAGGGTCTGTCTCATATTTTTCTGATGTACCTGAGTGGCAATATTCCAGCAGTCTATCACCTAACCATGAATGGTGATGTCCAAGGGTATCTGAACCACCTGCATGGGTCTGTGAAATACAGCACAGTGTGTGGGATGGGCATGCTATTTGGGACAGGTAGGTAAAAGCAGTGTAAGATCCTATGTGACACCTACAAACATCACTCTGACATCTGAAACAGCCCATGACACCTCCATGTAGGCGGTTGAGTGGCTTGTGTAACTTGTGCTGAGAATAAGGCAGTCCTGTTAGGGGACTCCAAAGGCAAAGTGATATCTGTCAGCTTTGTGCTTCATTTATACTGTTGACTTGTATCAGAAGGTGGCCCAGTAAATGCTTGGATGAGCTGCAGCTCCTTGGCCTGCATGCCAGGAGCCCAAACAAACAGGTGATTCCTGCTTCATGAAGCTCATAGTGGAAAAAAAAAGGCCAGAAGAGGAGTGCACAGAAAAGATATGAAGGTGGCCAGACACTGAGTGAACAATTAAACCAGGGCAGAACTTATGTCTCTGCATTTTGAATCTGCTGCTCTACATATAAGATTGAAAACTTCAAAGCTGTCATGCTGAACACTTAAAAAATTATGCTGCCTGGTGTGCTGGTGATGCATCTGGATCTGAAGTTGCACAGACACACATAATGCACATGATGCACCCTGAATGGGTTAGATTTTTGGGCATGAGAAGCACATGAACAGTTGGTCCACTGGTGACGTTTGTTGTACAGGTACTGTGCACTTGAAAAGTGAGTGCATGGTGGTCATCTGGTCAACTAGGTGTGAAAAATGTGTCCAGGGACAGTGGGGTGGTTCAGTAAGTTTAGTAAATGAGAGTCACTCTATTGACATTCTCTGTAAAGTATTTGTTCTTTTATGCCTAAAATGCTGGCAGACCCTTTCAGGCCTCATTTTTCCCTCTTTGTATAATGGTGACCTATTTCTCAGTCTTATTGCAGTGAAGAAATGCTTCATTAGCCAATGTTTATAGAGATTTGTGTTCTCAGAGGAAAGGACTCCAGTATTCATGATACTGCAACATTGTGAAAGACACAGTCATGAAGTTCTACAGATCAAACTGAGTTCTAGAGTTGTTGTCTTGATTCTTACCAGATCACTGCAAGTAATGAATTATGACAGAGCTGGTCTGTAGATTATCAACCCCATTAAGTGAATCTTTTTTACACAATATGCATTGTATTTGTCAGTAAGAGTCACAAAATATTTTAAAGCTACAAAAGTAGCAACTGCTCTTCTGAGATCAAAACATGTGAATGCAAGTATGCCTGCTGAGTAAACACACAAAGGCTGTAAAGGCAGTGTGTACAGCTTTGAGCCCCTGTGCTTTACCAAATTATTTATGAATCCTTGCAGTACCTGGATATAAAGAGGGTTTTTTTCTGACCAAACTCACTTACCCAATTCAGGTAACTGATTCACTTACTAAGCAGCTTTGATAACTCCCACTGTGAGTCACCACTAGATTGTTCCATGCTGCTTACAATTCTTTCCCTGTTTCATTCTTTTATCATATGCTATGGTGTAAATAACATTTTGATGTTTAATTTTTGAATTCTGTATGCCATGTACTGAGAGAATGGAAAGAGGGTTGTTTTTTTTGCATATTTATTATTGTTAATGCTAACTGGTGAGATTAATGTCTCATGCTGTGGCTGCTGTCTCACCCAGGCCCTGCAGAAGAGAAATGGAAGGAAAGCATGGAATTTGATGAGGAACTCTAGTTTCTGTATTTTGATGGGGGCTGATCTGGCTGATTATTGGGAACTGTGCTGCTGATTACTTGCTTGCACGCTCTCTTCTTCTCAGCAGACACCACTGAATCATGTGCAATTTGTAATAGAAAATTAGAGGTGATAAATAGAAACCCTTTGCATCCAATACTCCCAGAATTTGGGAAAATGAATTCAAATATAATGAAAGTTACTCAATCCCCTAAACCCTGACATCATATTTCTATTCTAGTTGTTTGTTCAGTGGTTTATGTCTTTGGCCTGTGGCTAATTTTCCTGACTGGTAGACTGCAAATTTGCTGATTATAGGACAGGACCTTCACACAGTGCTACAGAAGTCCGTATTTTTGTATCAGATGCAACAACTGATATAATTTCAAGTACAATGTAGATGACTTTACTATCTAAATAAAATGAATGAATGAAAAACTGATCCTATTTATTTTATGGGCTCTCTACATGGTTGTAATCCAAAGAAGAATACAGACAGCTCAAGAAAAGACAGTTTTTCTATGAAAGAGCATTTGGCTATTCTCAGTTGAGGAATTCCTGCTGATTTTGGTACATCAGCATCTGTTTTGATCAGTCATCTTGTGCAGCAGAAGCATCGCTCTTTTGTAGGAACCTAAGGCATGCCAGAGCCATAACTGTAGCTTAATGGGTATTGCAAACTGCTGGAAATCTGAAGAGTTCAAATTCAGTCAGAGGTAAAAGGTCTAGTGATGGCAAATTGCTCACCCTTAATTTGCTTCAAGCATGTCAGCTGTAAAACTCAGAAGAAAAGACTAGCACTCTGAAAAAATGTTTCAGACTCTGAGAGTGGGAGTTATCTTGTATAAACATTTTGTGTAGAACTACTTACTGGTTGGGGGCTTTCTTCACTGTTGCTTTAGAATTTTTAGAAGCATTTCCTGTGTGCAGCAGGAAGGTGACAAAATGTGGCTTCTGAAATAGTGAAAGCAGTGGAAGAATGAATAAAAATAAAGGCTATCTCATACTGAAAAATCTGGTGAAATTAAATAAGCCTTGGGTTTGGAGTGGAGAGGATAAAATGAAAGGATACGTCTGTGCTGTGACATGTGTTCCTGTGCTTTTTTCTGTCCACATACCCTCCGCTGGCTCTACCAGCACTCTTCACACCAGGAGATTGGTTACTTGCAAGAAAATGCCTCAAAATCATTGCAGGGCTATGCATTAGAATAGCATTAAGAGCTGGCTGCTGTTGCATGTGTTTTTTTTGTTGAATCAGAGCTCTTAGATTGAAACACAGAGGCTCCATATGCCACCCAAGAAATTTCAAAACCCATATGTAAACCCACCTGGATTTCTGGCATGGAAAAATCTCTAGAAGAGGACTCTTTTTTTGCTGATGCCTTTGAAAAAGTTCTGGAATTTGTTGCTGGTGGGGCCAGGGAGAGCTGGGAATTAATTAACTGCATCTGCTGCCCTTGTGCTAGACATCAGGTTGTCAGCCTTGTTTTGGACCTGTGCTTGCAAATGGTGCAAACAAGGATAATCCATGGTTTTTGCCTCATTCATTACAACTACAGGCTTTACCATTAACTCAAAAAGACTAAATGAGGTTTATTATGAACATGTGAGAACAGATTCAGGAATATGCCTCAGATTCTTCAAGATAAATGATTGGGTAGGGGGATATAGGACAAAACAAAGCCAAAAGATCTGTAGTATGTCAACCCACTTATAAATTCTATGAAGCATTTTGAAACATCCTATTAGTTGTTTTGATAATATCATTGGCACCTAATATGCCTAACAGCAGCTCATTAAATGAATTTGCTTTGTTTTAGTGAACACGTTTGGAATATTGGGCCTGACTGGGTGGTAGACTGTGGTCATCCACTATTGAGTGTTATGGGCTAAAAATGACCAGAGAGATTATGCTGTTGCCATCATATCACATATTAGATCTCTTTATTAAATATACCATATACTGTTGTGCCAGCAACACAAGTTTAACGAAGCCTGCAAGTGTCTCTTAGAATATTGCCAATATGGTAAAAGACTAGGATAGATTTCTCTGCTTTGGTACATACAGGGGACTTAAAATATTCATAGTCTTCAGCTTGCTGTATGGTAACTTAATAACATACTATTTTGAAGAGGGAGAGATGCTGTGATTCTTGTGGTACCGCTAATGGATTTGAAGAGGATGCTAATGCATTGTACCAGGCAGTGAATTGAGCTCTCGTGTGTAAAGGAGGATTAGAAAATATAATTATGAAAAAGCAACAGTCACAGGCTTGAAGAAATTTCATTGATGTGTGGCTGCTACAAACAGCGTTTTGTTGATGAGAAAGATGGCTTTGATGGGTGTATGCCGCAATAGTAATCTTCTCTATGAAGTAACATGGAATGAACGATAGAAATAGACATTTTGTGAACTATGAAGGGAGAATTAAATATAAAGTCTTGCCAACAACTCATGCAGCTTTTAATTTGAAATAGCAGTTGTCTACACAAAGCTAAGCTTTCACATCAAAAGCTGTGTGAAGGCTTTGGGAGAGAAAAATACAACATGATATAACTGTCAAGCCAAAAGAAAACTAGGTCCCCCTGCTACACACACAAAGGCCCAAGAAATTAAATAATTCATGGTCTCCAACTGAGTATGGGAGAAGGATCTGAGCTTTTTTGAATATCATTCTCTAGCTCAGAAGAGTGAATGGCATGTTGTTATGAGCTGTGAATATATTGATTTGGATGTCATAAGTCAGCTGCTTTGTGTGTGAATGCTGCTGCTGAGTGCTGATGACCCTAAATATCTGCTGTTACCACACTTGCTGGGTCAGGTATCCCTTTTATTATTTGCATTTGGTGTGCTTATCCCTGTGTGTGGCAGTTGTAGTTCTGGCCTTCCAAAACAATCGTTCAGGCATTGTCATCTGAACAGATTTCTCTTATGAAAAATATTTTGGTATGGGAAGTTTATAAATGACTGAACTTTGAGGCTCCCTGGGAGACCCCAGGACATCTGGGTCCTCTCATATTTTGATGTAGATTTGACTGCATTATTCCCATATGTTTGACATCAGAAGCCATTAGGATATTGGACAAGCCCACAGCCCTTTTCAGGGGCTCGAAGCAGAAAATGAGGACTTATGGAATGGTGACATTTTTACCTGGCAAGAGGATCTAATGCCTATACCTGTGTGTACTGTTCTGTGCATGGAGAAGGAATCTGATTTGGCATTGACTACATTTACCAATGTAGCCAGAAACCCTGTCCATCACAATCCATGGCATATTCCCAGTTAGGTAACCTCTTTTTACCACTGAGAGTAGCTGTGCCATCATGTAGTCCCTTTCTGTGGCATGGACGTTTGGCTTCTAAAACCAATAGTCAAGGTAATGTATGGCCTCAAATACTTAAGGGCAGCAGTATTTGGCCATCTAAATGCTAAACTTCTTAGGCAATAAGATGTAAGACACAGAACCTGCCCGAAGAAGAGAAATATGCTTATACAGTGGCAGAACTGAAAAGTTGGTTTACCATTCTTACCATCTCTTTTTCAGCATATACCAGTGGACATGAATTGCACTAGGATTTTTATCAAATTATAATCTTAGCTGTTTTCCCATTGGTATGAAACAGTTTGTCTCTGTAGAATGTTCAGTGTAAGTAGTATAAAGGACAATATGATCTCATTCTTTATTTATTTTAGAAAGCCCATTGAAACAATTCAGACCAGAGAAAGAGTCAGCAGCATTACTGACTGTTTTTTTGACTGTGGTGTTACACCATTTTTAATCTGATACAAATATATGGAGATAATCAGATTTGGAAACAAAGGAAAAATGCTGTAAATGGGATGATCTCTGCAAAGTTGGTGAAGGCTGTTGCTCATTCAGAATGTTTTGGACTTACATAGCTATTTGAATAACTTTCTTGTTTGTTCACTGTTACCAAATTTGGAAAGGGAATTTAGACTGGATTTAACAGGTTTTTAATCAGCTGAACTTTAAAATGGCTGAAGCTATGATGTTTTTAATACAGTTATTTGATGAGAAATTACACCTTCCATTTATTTTTCAGGAAATTTTACGTGTTTGTAAAAGACTAAAAACTGATGAAAAATAATTTACTCGATTGTTTTCAGCATTTATCACATTTTTTAGATTTAAAACGCAAAACATCCTACTGAAATTTGAACAAGCTTGTAAAAATTCTTGTTGTTGCCTAATTTGGAGTGTTTTTAATGAAAATACTGATACCCACTTGCGTGTAATCCCACTCATAAAGTATAAAAGCATGAAAATTGTTCCAATTTCCACCAAAATGTGCTGGACACATTTTTCTGTTACAGTAGTTCTAAGCTGACCACAGATTATCTAATCTAACTTTTCTATACTTTTGTCCCGCATGTTCCTTCCTTTAGCTGCCAAAACTGTATTTACAGGCGGCAGTGTAGTGTGAGGGCAGAATAGTAGCCATGGAGCAGCTTAATTATCTAAAATATGCAAAGCCTGTTATGTTGTGCAGTGTCTATTTTCTAAAATCTCTTATGCATTTATTTCTGCTTTTTGATTTCAAATGACAGAACCAACCTCAGATTACTTTTTTATGGGAAGTGAACCACAATTACTGCAAGGTATAATATGACTCATTAGTTTCAGAAGGTTGAATTGTTAATATCAGTGTTCAGATTTGGTTGCTTGACCAAGCTATTGACTGAAACTTTTAAAGTTTCATATATTGTACCATGAAAAGCATGAATGAAGGACCTCATTCATGGCAGAAACTGGAGCTACTTCTGCTCATTCCTCATGCTGTTTAAACAAAGAAAAATTCAGGCATGGTTTTCCAAGAGGAGTTCTTAAAGTACATTTGTTCCCGTGGAGATGGGAACAAATGTATATTCTTTTGCTATAATATGCAAATAGGTAAAGATTTTGGGGGAATGCTGGAAACAGAAACACCTGTCCTTCAGCTCCCAATTCTCTGTGAGTCACGGAAAATGTTCAGCGTACAAAATCACACATTTACAAAAACTAGGTTTTAGAATTTTTCATAATAAAGGGAGCGGAAATACACACAACTATGTGCTTTTTTTCAGAGTACTTGTTGAATTAAAACTTTTTGATTCAGTAATTGTAAGTTAATAACAAATTTAGCACATATATAATAAAATGTAATATGTAAGAAAACAATCTTAAAAATAATACACTTAAGTTCATGTGTAATGTCGATTTTAAAAATCTCTTTGCTACCCTGTATTTTTGTCCAAGTTATTCCTTTCTCTGCATCTTTCATCTGTTTCTCCTTTTCCTATTGTATGTAAGTTTAATCTTCATTCCCTAAATGTTTTGGACTTCTGTCAGTTTTTAACCATCTCTTATTTGCTACTAAAATAAAACTTTTGCTTTTCTGTGGCCAACTTCTGCATCCTTCACATTAAAGACTGAATAAATGCCTCTGTTTCCTTCCACACTGTGCCACTTGGGAAGAGTTCTTAATATACATATCCATTGTTTCATACTTTCCTTTTTCATTATGCCCATTAAAACCAAACAAACAAAGAAACCATTAAAATTAAGCTAGCCAGCTTGTCAGCTACTAGTTTGCTCATGTCCTGAACTCTCCTCTTGTTCTTCCAGGTTCCTCTTTCTCTGTGTCACTCGGCTTTTGTTTCTTTTGCTTCTTTAAAATGAAACTATTTTGGGATGAACTCCATTCCCTTTTCCCCTATATGTTTATATAGAGCTCCAGCTGAACAAAGCACTTTGGAGAAATAAGACTCCGAAAGACTTAAGAAATCCATGCAGTTGTTTCCACATAGTTATTACCTTTGCAGTTGGATAGCTAAAATAGTGTCTAAGCTTTTGTAGTGTGGATGTTTGTCCTGGTGTTCATTGAGCTTTAAAAGATGACCATTGGTGGTTGCAGCTGCCTGATAGTGAAAGAGCTTGTGTATGTGCCATTAGCAGGTAATGGCTGGTGACTGTGGGCTGCAAGGAGAAATAAAAGGGAAGGCAGAATCATCTCCTGAGCTATATTCTGGCATTAACACTACTACTGATATGTCTGCCTGTAGTCAGGGCTCAATTTTGTTCTTGCTTCCAGTTCAGCTGTGTGCTTGAGGATTCTGTGCCCTGTTAGTATAAAACAGGTCTGTTGCTCTGTGGCTGTTTCTTCTCTGAAGATTGGGCTGGAGCACCTCTCCCATGAAGACAAGCTGAGGGAGATGGGATCATTCAGCCTGGAGAATAGAAATTTCCAGGGACACCTTAGGATAGTGTTACAATATTAGTGCTTACAAGTGCCTAGAAGGAGCTGGAAAGGGATTATTAACCAAGGTCTACTGACAGAACAAGGAGCATGGTTTTAAACTGAAAGAGGGTGGTTTTAGATTAGATATTAGCAAGAAACTCTTCACTACAAGGGCACTGAGACACTGACACAGGTTGCCCAGAGAAGCTATGGATGTCCCATCTCTGAGAGTGTTCCAGGCCAGGTTGAACGGGGCTTTGTGCAACCTGGTCTTGTGAAAGGTGTCCCTCCCCATGGGGTTGTAAATGGATGATTTTCAAGGTCCCTTTAGTGCCAAACCATCCTATGATGTTTTCATTGATTTCATTGAGAGCTGTGTCTGGTAGGCCATTCTTCAAATGTGCTGTTTGATTCAACATGTCAAAAGTAGTTTACCTTGGAGCCTGTGGATTCTTCATGGAATGAATCAATGTAGAGGATCCTCTGGGACATATCAATTAGTAAGTGTAATATAGGAATGTAAAGGTGCTTGCTATCCATTCAAGTTAGTGCTATTGGTATCCATGTAGTTTTATTTGTGTGAAGAAAAGTGCCTTGTGTGATTCTACAAGGTTTTCTTTCTTTGGGATGCATCCTTTTTGTTCAGGGTTTGGAGGTCATAGAGCCTTTAGGCAGAATAAGGAGAATGGAACCAAACTTTGTGCAACTTGGCATCTTTTTTGCTGGACTGCAAAGGGTTGGGCAACGGAATAAACAAAAGCAATCTGCCTTTTGTGGGTGGTTTTTTTAATACTTCCCCCTGGTTTCTCAAGACTGTCAAAATAACTGTTGATTCTTGGTTTATTCAAGGGCCTTTTCCAAATTTCTGTTGGAATTAATGTATGAACATCCCTTTGTTTTCAGTGAAAACTGGATATTCTCTGTAAGAAATCAGATACTTAACAAATGCAAGCAAAATCTCCCTTTGCTGAGTAGTACTTGGTGTTCATGTCAATGGCTAGTTTCAAAAGATTTTCAATTTGAAGGTTTTTCATTTATAAATGGAAAATAAGGTTATTAATTCTTTTTCTGACATAATTTCTTCTCCCTAAACCTTTTTCTTTCCATTGTCATCCCCCTTTTCTTTTTTCTCTTCCTCACGGAACATTGCAAACTAAACCAGGATATGATCACGGTCATTCAGGGCTTGTTACACTGATAGAAATGGAAGTATTGTTCTGTCTGTGTAATGTTTTCCTCTTGCATTACATTATCAAGCATTTGGTTCAGTTTAGGTTTTGATGTTCTAGTGTTAATGAACTCATTACAGTGGTATCTGAGCAAAAGCATTACAGGTAATGAGGTTTTGCTTCAGTTCCTCAGAGAGATTATTCCACAATGAATAGACCTGTGTGTCAGGACATTAGTTTATTTGGCCCAATTCTAGTCTTCTTCCTCTCAATTTCACACCTTTTCTTCCAGCCTTACTTTTAAAAAGGATTAATTTTCCGTACACTTACCTTTTCTTTTTTTTTCCTTCTTTCTTTTGCGCTTTCCTGACTTTCCTGTGGTTTTCCCCTTGTTGCCGAGGAGGTAAATATCTGAGTTTTGAATAGTCTTGGAATAATATCTAGCCATTCCAATCCAAACTTTTATCTTGGGCTGGTTTGCCAACTTTTGCTTACCTTTAGCCCTATGAACAAGCATCACCTATAATTTGTTCATTTGGAATTTTATAGTACTATTTCTGGAATAAAACTTTCTATAATATACATGAGTCTGTAAATTGTACTAATCTCTCTCTTCTGATAGGATATTTTGTTTGAGTACAGTCCACAGAGGGTTAGGTTTGGTTGGGACCCCTGTGGTGGCATTTCAGAGAGGTTCTTATGATACTGATACCATGACAGGCAGGATCTCAGGAGCTTAAGACAGGAGCCAGTGCCTTGAATGAACCATCAATACAGAGAGTGTCTGGAAGCACGGAACTGAAGTCCTGTTGTGAAAGGGAATCACTTCAAAGAAGGGAAAAAGTCTGAGGAATTAAGATCCTTGTCTGCATTTACCTTGTTTTGGGAGTCCTGGCTGAGGAGAACTCTTAAATTATGTAGGACCATCCTTCAGCAAAGGACAAGTTAAAGTACAGTATGTAATTCCTCTCTGCCTCCAGATTTTGGGATTGATTTCCATGTTCTACTTCTTAGTAGAAAAGATTGTTTTACTTTAGAGTTTCTCTTATTAAAGAGTGTTTCCAAAGGGCTGTCAGATGCCATATATTCCTTTCTTTTTGTGTTGGGGCTCTTGAATCTCTGGCAAGGGTTTGTTCTTGCAGTGTCCCTACCTGAGGTGTTTGTGAGCAGGTGCTCATGCAGCCTGAGCTGCAACACCAAATTTGGAAACTTACAAAGTTGAAGTGAGGGAAAGACATCTGTGGATAAAGTGCGAGCCAGAGCATCTGTGTCAAGCAGGATGATAAGGGGAGCATCTGAAATATAGGAATCCTCTCAGCCCGCTCCTTCCCCAGTACACACCGAGCCTCTGTGTCAGTGATAGACCTGATACATTTTCCTGAACATGCCAAGTGAACCTTTCTGTCTCTGTGAGGCTCGGCTCTGATTTTGCTACGTGTGTGAGCTCACCTGTTATGTGGAACTTCAGAAATCATTCTGAAATCACCATTTTTCTGTCAAATTTGCTTGATGTTTTCCCTCTTCAATTCCTTTCCCAAATTTGCTTGAAATTTTCCCTCTTTGATTCCTTTTCCTCTGGTCTTGGGTTTCACCAACATGAGGAAAGAGGAATCCTCTGAATCTCAGGGCCTCAAACTGTGGCTAAGGCTGCAGGACTTTGCTTGGCTTTCTGGGTGGAGAGGTATCGTGCTGATGAGGGCTCTCGCTTATACCAGGCGTGTCACTTATTGCTGTGATGAGACTGGAAGGTTGAAAGGGAACCTAGAAGAGAGCTAGAACTTCGTTGTCTGAAATGGACCTGAGAGAGAACTTGTAGGAAAAATTCTCTGTAGATTTGCTTGTAGAGAAAAGGCAGTGGTTTGCTTCTGATGTTTGAGTTGTCAGATGTATGAATTGGGGCTGTTTTGGATCACCAGTACAGACTCAAACCAGGCAATTCTTGATTTTTGTGGTTTGTCTTTCAGGCAAATGTATTTGTTCAGCCTTTATTGAAGACTTTTTTGCTCTCCTTAGTGAGGCAGGAAGGGTAGAGGGAGATGAAGGAGGGAGAGACAATGGCTGAGGATTAGAACTGTATTTGTTTTTAAAAAGTTTTTTATTAAAAATGTGTTATGGTAGTGAACTGCTGTCCAAGCTCATTTGCAAAGTGTTTCAAAATGACACAGCAATGTGCATAAAACCCTTTGCACCCTAAATTGTTTCATGTAATATGAATGATCAGTGGAATACGTTAATGGACATGTAGAACAGGAATGGGAAAGGAAACCACGTCACTTTATTCATATTTTACAATTAATTCTTCCAATGACTGAAAGCATAAGTCATGATTCTCCTTCATTTATAACTCTGAGCTGTCTGTCCGCGCCTATGTGCTGAAAAGCATTGATGCACTATTGAAAGAGCACTCCACTGCTCATTTAATCAGTGTTGGCTGTGTATTTTACATAGAGCAGATCAAATCTGACTGATTTATCACAGACTTTGAGATAAATTTTCCTGTCTGTGCAGGCATATTGCCCATTAATGAGAAAGGGAGTTAGACATGTAAGGTGAGAGCCTTCTGTTATCTGCTTACTGTAATGCTTCTCTAGACCATCTATAAAGTCAGCCTATAGGTAGGGGGTGTTGGTTTGGAGGATTAAACTTGTGTAGAGCTCTGCAGAAGTAATAGATGCATATGAAGCTCTATACAAAGGTCAGAAGGAAAGACTTCTGCATACATTTCCATGTGAATATATTAATAATTGATGTAAATTTTTTTCTCTGTGCCATTTATTCTTGAAACTTACAGATTTTTTTTTTAATGACATGGGGAAAGAATATAAAAGTTATTTTTCTCCATTTATTTTCCATAAAATAGCACAAGCTTTTTTGTGCTGCAATACTGCTAAGTGCTCTGTCATTTATCATCACTTTGCCACTATCTGCAGTGTGGTTGCTCTACGCTGTCTACTATATAGGACATACACATGATCAAAATCTGGAAAATGCTGGATACCCAGCCCGTAAGTTACTTAAAATATTTTGAGTAGTAGCAGTATGCTTATGTATTCATGGACAATGTCCTCTTGTGAATATTTGCAATTTAACACTTAAAAGACTGCAAGGGATGTTTTGTATTGGAAGTTCAGTTGGGCCCATCAAGTAATGAGACTTGCTTAGGCAGAGCAAATACCTTCTATTTTGTGTCTACAACGAAGTACGTAGAAGCTGATTTTTTGATGCACTGAGTCCCATAATTCAGACTGTGAGCATTTGGGAAATTACATGGTTATTAAATGATGCCAGCAAAAGAGATTTCCTCTGAATTTTGTCTATACTTGATGATGAAGAGTAGTTGTCATCACTAAAAGATTGCAGTGTATTTTTGTGGCTTGTGTTACATGGAGCAGAGTAAGACTTATGTTTAGTAGGTGTCTGGATACCCTAAGCCAAGGATGAAGAAGAGTACGTGTCTAGCTTTGCTTGAACACAGGTAGGGATAGGATTAAAAAAATTTATACTAAATTCAAAAAGATCCCATACTTTATAATCAGTGCTATCTGCAGTGTATCTGATTGTTTAAAGCACTTCTGTGAAAATCTGTGTGTTGTTTTGGGCTTTGTCATTGGCCTGTCAGCTACTCTAAGTCAGTACTTTCACTGGGTTATGCTTCAGTCCCTCTGTCTATAAAACTAAAATAATGTCTGTGACTAACTTCATAAAAGATGCTCTGTTCAGCTCATACCCACACTGTCCCCCCCCCCAAAAAAAAACCAAACCAAAAACCAATCAAACAAAATAAAAAACAAATGAAAGACCAAACCATGAAAACACCACCAGCATACGAAAATGGATTTGGTGATAAAGCTGTGAATAAATTCTGTCCAGCTCTGTTATAGTGTAGTTATGTCTCAAGTTAGGACGGACTTAGTTTTAAAAGATGTTCACATAAATCCCTTATTGCTTCCAGAAATCCCCATAAACAAGTATCAGACTTTGGATAGGTGACTTGCAGGAGAAATGTCAGGGCTGTAAGTACTGTGGAGTCAGTGAAATACCACTCTTAATCCAGGTCAGTGCTGAATTCATGCTTAAAAAAGCTAATGGTTAGTCTTCAGAAGGAAAGACGCTAATGAAAACCAAAGCATCATTAACAGTCATGTAAAAGCAAAGCTGTTAGTCTTGGTGTATTGTCTTGCGTTCTCTCCTGGGAGACTAAAGCACACCACTGTATGTTTTCTATATAAACGAATTGAATAAAGCATAGATCTTCACTTTCTACTCTGAATGCCAGTGAAATTAGATCTCTGCTTAGTTCATAAAATATTTTAAAACTACTCTGGGTGAAAGGTGTCGAGAAAGTGTAAGATATTTTCCGTATGTAACATTTCCATTACTTAACACATACATACTCTAGTTTTAACTGCCATTGGTATGCAAATTCAGTGTTCCATGTATTGAGAATTACCAGAATTATTTACAATCACTAGCCTGCAAAGCAATCAAAATTAGGGGACTGTGTCTAACAGCTTTTAGCTAAGGTACATCTCTGCCTCTGGAAGAGGGTTGTGCCTGTCTCCTGTAACATCCTCTCCTTAGACACCATTAGTTTTAGTGCTGAGTGAGAGTGTACCTGGGGATGCAGTTGTAACACCATCCCAGGCCTCCCACCAGCCATCTTCACCCCAGGGAAAGCAGAGCCAGCACTCTGTGCAACACTCTGGTGGTCAGGTACAATTCAGGAGCCCTGCAGTGAGCATCACAACTCCATTACACTGATGTTATGGTACTCCATGATTCCAGTGGAGACATGTTTTCTCTGACTCCATTTACCAGAGGAGAAGAAACAAGCCTTTTTCTATGTGCTTGAAGGAAACAGAATTCTGTAGGCTCTGGGCTGCTTTTGGAAACCATTGAACAAGTACTGTGGTCAGTACTTCACTCATGTTGTCTAATGACTAAACAAAGAAGAAAGAGTATATCAAGGTTTATAGGTTTAGGAAGAAACTTGTGCTATTTGCCAAGTTGTTTTGAAGGGTTTTAGCATCGAAAGTCTTAGAAAGTTCATGTGTGAAATACCTCTGTTTATAGGGAACCCAGGTGAACAACACATACAGCAGGTTATACCCTTGCTAGGTTGGTTGTTTTTTTGGCTTAGGAAAAGACAAGATGTAGTTCCCTTAGAAAAATCTGTGGACGTTCTAAAGTATGTTTGCTATTTTTCTTACAATTTTCTGTTAAAGTGCTTTTGGACTTGCTTGTCAGTGACATTCACTGAGCTGCACTAATTTTGAAAAATTCAGAATAGAGTTTTGCCACTTTAGAGATAATCCATGAAAGCTCTCTTCCTGCAGACTGCAATAAATCATTCCCTCCACTAAAAGCCTGGATGTCATTTGAAATTTATTGCATGGAGCTGGTAGTGGACTTAAAAGCCATTTCACATGTCTTATTACTCCAGTCATCTAATTTATGGGTTTCAGCCACAATTGTAGTTGGAAAAGTATTTTCCTTCAACTGATTAATATGATTTCTGCTTTTGCATTCATTTCCCTTTTTATAGTTTTCTATAATCATTGCAAGAGGCTTTGGCATCCAGTGTTTAGATATGAAACTGAAAGAAAGGTGCCAAGACAGACTGATGCAGATTGACTAAGCTTTGCTGGCTCTTAGCTGCACTTGTCAAAAGGTATCTTAGTTATTGTTAGTTGAGCAATCTTGCCCTAGGAAAGAGAGAGCTGTCAGGAGCTTCTGTGTTTAACATGAGAATTTGTAACTCCGTGAAGGGAGTATGAAGGCAACCTATTAAAGGCAGATGAGGTAAGCATGAGTAACACACTTCATACAAATAATAACAAGATATTGGTGCTTTTTTTTCTATTCACTTTTTAGTGTGAAAATTAGTTTGCATTTACTGTGCTAGGTAAAAGTTCCCTTTGATTCTCAGGAGGCTGATCACCAGAAGGAAAAATGGCATGGAGGACACGTGTAAACCAAATAAAGGTTGGTACAGATATTAACCTCTAGATGGGACCATGATATCCATTTTATGAGCTCAGTCTTGTTCTCATTTCTGTTGATATGAGTGATATGTGAATTAGCAATTCCACAACACACAGTGCTGGTGTATGTGGCCTGTATGTATCCTTGCACAAATAATTTGTAAAGTGTACTATGAAATGATCAGAATTTCTGCTCACTTTCTTCTTCTGGAAGAAGAAGAAATACTGAATAATTCTTGTCCTGACTAGCTTTCACTGTTCTTAAAAGTGGACCAGCCTATGTTTGTATTAGTGTGTGCATGTGTGGTAATGGTGGTAAGGAACCTCATCAGTAATACCACAGTTCCTTCCCTAGCATGAGAACATGGTGTGAGGAATTAAATGCTCTCACTGTGTTTATTTCATATGTAAGTCAGTGCAACCGTGATGGGTTGGGCACAAACACATCCAGAATTGCTTAAAGACAGTCCATGAGGTGTTGGATGGAGTTTGTCTAAAGCACAGGTGTGGCTGGGGAGGGCAGTCTTTTCCCTGTCTGGTGCCTGTGGCCTGAGTGCCCAAAGACAGGTGGCAGAAGGCAGAGCCAAGCTGTGTGTGATGCTACTTGGTCAGCTGGGCAAAACTGTGTTTACTAGCCAGAGCGGTGACTTTAGTACAGCTAAAGTTGGCATGCTACAAACAGCTTTTTAAGACCTATATATGCTTTCCTGCATGGTTATAAAAATACAGTCTGATGGGGGGGGAGGAGGAGGAGGAGGAAACCGTAGAGCTCTGACTCCCTAATACCCATTGGCTCTGCTTCCTGAGAATTCATAAAGATTTAAAACAAGGATGGTATAAAGAGAATCCTACTGTGATTTCTACAATGCATGTTTTCTGCTAATAACACCTGGGAGGCAGTGTGAAGTAACAGCTGAGGTGCTTAAGGGCACCTCTAGTGCCATCTACCTCCTGTGCACATCTGTGAATTTGGGCATACATCCAAAAGGAGGCTGGGAAGAAAATCAGCCAACTATGAGACCATTGCAACAGGAGGAGGAGATAGTCCTCTGCTGCTGAATCTGTAAGTTTCTGGGTGTAACCTGGGTGCTCTGAGGTTCAGAATTTTTGCCAAGTGGTTAAGTCAGAGCAGAACTCAAAACTCAGAACATCAGTTTGTCAAAAGGGACCTGAAATTGCTCCTTGTGCTACCAGAAGGAAATATTGCACTGGAAGGCCTCCTGTTCCCCTTGAAACAAGCAAACAGCAAACAGATTCTGCAAACTTTGGTGAGGTAGAAACACCACCTACCTCATGCCCCAGCCTCTGCTGGGTGATGGGGTGTGTGGAACCTCAGTGTCTGGGTTCAGTACAAGTGGACCTGGCAAGTGAAAATGGCAGTTTTGTAGGGAATTTGCTCTCAGATACCACTGCTGAATAGAGAGCTGATGCTGTAGTACAGAATACAATGCTGGAAGTCCCAGGATGATGAAAGATTAATGAGTAAGGGTTAGGCTTGCAACAGCTGTTTCTTTCTTTCCTGCACATAGACAGTAATGTTATGCAAAGATAAACATATTAGCTAAATATTAACTCTTTTTAAAAGGCAACAAAAAGCAGCATGTGACAGGTTCCTGTATCTAAATCAGAATAATGTAGGTTGCCAGTTCCAAGCTGAGCTCAACTGAGCTGCTACTGGAATTTCAAGAGAAGATTGTTTTGTATAGCACCATCAGTTTGCATTAGGATTTAATAATGAAACAAAGGCTTGTTTTCCGTGCAGAGAAGTTTATCTAGGAACCAGATCTTGAGCAATTAATGCAGCTACTACAACCACAAGACCTAAGGTGATTTACCCAATTTGAGGTTTGCAAAGTAGGCACTGCATATTTTCTGTCATTAATTTTTCACAGTTCATACTTCAGCATAATGATCTGTCTGTAGCTGGACAATGTTTTTGGAATGTTCAATCTGAAAATTAATTTGCTTCATCTGTAGAGATGTCTTTGTATTTGCTTCCTGCAAATATTCCTACTGTGAAGTTTTGCTGGCACAAATATGTAAAGACACCAATTTTTTTAAACTATATGCACAATTATTTGTGCTGAAAGTACATGTGTGAGTTTTCATTCAGGAAATGACAAAGAGTGTAAATAGGCTCAATTAACTCTGATGAAACTTAAAAAGAAAATATTGAACTGTCTTGAACAAGTATATTGAACAAGTGCTTGCACTTGCGGATTATAGAAATAGATTTGCTCTCAACTCAATTGAATACTTTCAAGTGAATTTTAGAGGAGGGGTGTGGGGAGCTGAATTAAGGTAATAAATTCTTCTACTGAATTATTTGTTCTACTGTTTTAATAGGCCATTCAACCTATTACATTTTAGTTATTTGCTCCTTCCATTTGGCTTTTGTTTTTTAAAGCAACATGGTCTTTTAATGAAATCATTATCTATTGTCTTTTTTTTCCTGTGAGAAGATAGGTATATGAGGCAAATGTACAATCATTGCACTATTTCTTCACCTTGCCACACTGAAAGTGTCTTCTCCTTATTGCTTTCTGAGACAGAGACAAAAAAGACGCACTGGGAAGCGAGGCCCCAGAGCAATGCAGCTCAGCAGACAGCAGATTGCTAATGGCACCTGTATTTCAGTTTACGGTACTGACTGCTAGCAACGCACACAGTGTGCTCTGCTTGATTTTTTTTTTTTTNCCCACATGCTTAATTAGAAAATCTGATGCAGCCAGAGACGTTATCTGCCATACCGTGTGTGTTAGTGAGGAATGCATTCTTTGATGTTGCTGATAAGCTTTCCTGTGTTGTGGGTAGTTAATTGGTAGTGGAAAGGAAATGTCTGGACTAGTGTAAAAGGAAGCTTCCTAACTGTCTCTCCTGCAGCTGGTCTTGCTGGTTGATGAGCCAAGGTGTGGTATTGATGTAGCAGTGGTGAGGAGGTTCTGCCAATATTGCCCACCCCCCAGCAGAACTGCACAGAGCACCTGCACCTTTGGAACAGGTTCTGAATTCTTCTTCTCTTTCATCTTTGTAAGGGAACAAAAACAGGAATAAAACACAGCTCTTCCCAAAACCCGGAGGGCCAAATTTCCTGCCAGTATAAATCAGCATGTGCATTGTAATCTCTCCCTGGGTCATGCTAGTCCATGAGAGCAGGGAAGGAGGATGGTGAAGCATTTGTTAAACAGTGAACTAGCCAGTGGATTAGATTCTTGCAAAATTCAAAATAAGAATCTCAGTTTTATTTGAGGTTTATTTTCTGCATCTTTCAAGCTTTAATTTGCCTTTCAATCATATTATTCCTTTGTTGAATTTAGTAACTAATTCTTCCATTTTAGCTCCCCATTTACAATGCTACAAGTTAAATCTTGCTTTATTCTTCAATTTTAACCAGACAATGGAAGGATCATAATCTTTCTCTGGTGTGCAGGGCAAATTTGGGAATTTGGTTTTGGTCTGTTCAGCAGTATTAGTTCATCTGGCTTTTTTTTAGGATATCTTTCTTTTTGCTGTTATTGCTCACAAGACAACTTTCTTCATCCAGTAATAGATTACTGTCATTGTGAAAGGTCCTTCTGTTCCTAATGAACTTCAAAACATTGGTTCTAGTTCTTTGGCTCTGTTGAATATTGGTTTCTTATGTCTTTTTGTTTCTCTTCTCCATTTTCTACAATGCCTAGCTTCTGTTTTCTGCTTACCATTTTTTTCTTCCATTTGTTACAGGCATTTGAAAAATTGCAGATGCTTTCATTCCCATTGAAAGCCTGGCTGCATTTCTGTAACCAGTGTGATTCCATTTATGAATCATTACATTGTGACTTTCGGGGTATCTGATACAAGATATTCTTAAATGCTTGGCAGTTGTTGTCATCTTTACATCATATTTTGTTTTTTCCTTCTGGGTGAATTCAGGCCCAATTGTGTTCACTTTTTTTTAAGCTGACCGTAGAAGAGCACCAGGTGGAAAGGTAAGTGATTTCACATACTGTGCAAATGTGGCAGATGTGATGGAGCCCTGCTCACTTGTATGCAAGGAACACTAGTTCTAAATTCTGTTTCTATTCTTTCTCATCTGCCAAAATGATATGTAGTCTGGGATTAAGGTACTCCATGGGACACAGAGAACTTCTCCCCCTCCTTACATTTACTGAATTATATTGACTTTGATGATTTTCCTATCCATCTCCCCAATGTGGAACTGACAGAATTGGTTAATTGATGTTTATCTTGCTGGGATTTCCATGTAGGCTTGGGTTAGTTGAAAGGCTTTGGCAGAGTCGTGAGGCTCAGTTCTGCCCCTCCTTGTCTTCTACTGTGTTTTGGTAACAGATGCGGTGTGCAGGCTGCCGCTTTCTCAGCTACCCTGGTGTAGTGAATGGATGGCAATTATACTGAAGTCCAGCTATGTAAAAGAGATCCAGAGAAGCTCAGAACAGATTTTCTGTGTTAAACAATTAGGGGAGTACTGAGACATTAGCCAGATGTGCTGCCCTTTGGGCCAGCTTTTGCAGACTGGTTCACAAATGTGTGGTAAGAGAGAAGGTCCAACCTGTTTTCCCTCCTCCTACAATAGGAAGGGAAAACCAGTATCCTGTGAATGCCAGTGAGGAGAGCCAGATGGCTATTCCTGGTCATGCACCTTTCACAAAGCTGTGCTGCCCTTCTTGCTTTGTTCCTATCTGTATCTGCAGTACTGCATTCCACATTGAAGTGGTGCTGAAGCATTTTGAAATCATGGGAACGCAGCAGAGGAGAAAAACTGTTTTTTCCAAATTACCAGACTCAGAATTAAGGCTGAAGATGATTTAACCTTGGTGATATATTGGAGGTGATAGTATCTGGGTGAGTTAGGGATTTTCATTACCACTGGCAGTAAGGCCCTCCTAGAAAGGTCACCAAACTTCCAGGCTCTGTCAAAGGGTAATGAAATATTCAAGAAGGGCTCATCCAAACTAATTTGCCTGAGAAGAGAGGCTGACAAAAGCTTTGAAAGAAAGTCTTGGGAAGAACAACATAGGAAGTATCTTCTCTGCAATTCATCTGTCTGATCTCCCATTCAGGTAGAGGGATGCTACAGCACTGATGAGCTGAATGTCTGATTCCACTTTCACGCCTTAGTTTCTGTGAAATAGGAAAGTAGTCAGCTCTGCTTGCAAGCTATGAGGAAAGCAAGTTACAGCCTTATTTGTGATCAACCCCAAGCTTTCCCATCTTGACAGAGTCTGAGGTCAGTGACTTCACAAATAATATATGACAGCCCACATTACTTTCAGGGTGAATGGCATGTGTGCGGGATGATGACTTTCAGTAGCTGTTCAATACACATATTTTCAATCTGAAATACAGATGTCTGTGTAGTGCATAGTTTAGCTTATTAATAATTTGTATTTCAGATTGCTAAGTACATACAGTAGCATGCATACTCTCCAGATGGATAACTTGTTGGTGTGTGACAAAACCAGAACTCCTTTACAGGTTTTTCAGTCACTTGAGAGGACATTTGAATGCTGGAGTAGTGTGGCAATCCCTGCTAGGGCTAACAGTGTATGAGGAGGATTTTTGTATTTTATCTTTTTTTCCTTGCTGATGCTACTGACACATCCACTCTTTTTGCTGTCTGTTTATGCTCATTTATATGCACTAATTCAGTTGACTGGTTAAGTTCCACCACCCACTTACAACTTCAATGAATAATGTTTTAGGCCCGGTGTCTCACAAGTGCAGGCCCCTCACACATCAATGCCATTACTGGAATTGCTTTTACTGATAGCAGCCACGTGGCAGGTGTACAGAGAGGAGCCTGCAGAACTAGCAGCATGAAGAGCATCATTCATCAGGTTGGCTTACAAAAACTCATCTTGTCTCTTAGTGTGAAAAAGTTGTGGTCCCCTTCCTCCTCCATTCTTTTCCTGCCTGTGATCACAACGCGTGCTTTTTCTCACTGTCTTGATTTTCCACGTTGTGGTTTTGAGTGAGGAATCCAGATAGGATTAGGTTGTGTCTTGCTGTTGCATAGAAACCTTTGAAGAAGATTCAAGGAACCTCTTGTGCTCTTGGAGATGGAGGAAGGTTCATTACTGCCACGTGCACCAGACCAGTTTGATTATCCCTAGTAAAATATATACTTGTCTGCAATACTTCAAACGAGTTGCTCAGCTTAAGCCATTGCTTAAATTTAAACACGTGCATAAGTTTTGCCTGAGCTGGAGGCCCTTGCAGGGACAGACTGCAACAGGTTTATATCACTGTTCCTGTGGAGCTACTTGTGGGAGGAACAGTCCTCACTTGGTTCTTCTGGCTATTGATGATTTATTCGGGCTTTTATTCTAACAAAATTCTGCTTGCTTGTTTTAATCACCACAAGAAATCCAGTAAGCTTTCATGACCTTAAGAAGGACAACTTAAAATTGGCATTAGATTTTAAAAGGGGAGATTGTCATGATTGTTCTTAAATGAATCTGAAAGACAAAAAAGACTTTAAAGATCTCAAATGGCATTTGAAAGAATGCCCTCTTCTTGTTCTAGGTTGTATTTTCTCATTTAAATGCCCCCTTTCCTGTAATCACTATTTCACAGTTCAGCCATCTCCAGATACTGTGAAACAGCTGTGCAAAGGTCAAGTACAAGAGGGCAATGGGAGAAGAAAATGACACCACAGCTCCCAGGGTTTCCAACCACCCTGTTAACAAATTTACTGACACAGGGCATAATTTTCACTGACGCTGCCCATTTTTTACTGACACCGACTCTTAAGACTCCATAGGGAGCAGATGCTGACATCTCTCTTGACTTTGAAAAGCTCATTGCTGAAACAAAAGGGTTTTATGCAAAGATTTACATAAAGTGTCTAAACATTAAGCAGGGGATCAATAGTTCTTCAAGTCTGAGTAATGATCCCACATGGCAAAGCTACATTTTAATTAATAAGAATGCATCCATACTTTATCTTTGTATTTTCACCACCATCCATTCCCCCCTCCCCTCGCTTCTTGGAGACAACCAGTGTATCCAGGGTTTTTTCAAGTACATACTGTTTCTTATCACCTCCTAGTCTGAGGCTCTTTGGGCTCTGCTTTGAGACCTGTGCAGACAGACCTAACACCTTTATGGCTTTTTAGCGAGGCCAATGGAGCTTGGTACACCTGTACATCCTTGCAGATATTACTGGAAGATCAAGCCCTTGGTTAAGAGATAAGGGTGGCTGGTATATCTCAAAGAGCTTATTCCCCCCTGGGTAGATTTAATTTCAAGTAGACCTTGCTGTTCAGAAATAAGAGTTGTCTGGTTTAGTACCACACTTAGGTTCTGTCCTCTTGGTCTCTCCAGTTATTTGCTGTTGACTTTTCAGTCCTACATAAACATGGTTTTGTCTAGTTCTCTTAAACTTGACTGCTAAACTGTGCTCTGTGTGGTGCACTTGTAATTCTTTCTCCTTTTGCTGCTTGTGTTCCCTCAGTTGTTGACTGTGACTGGAAAATAGGCGTACAAAGCATTTTGCATTCTCTGAATGTACCACACAGTAATTCTGCTGTCTGAAAACTCTGTAATGTCAATAATTGATGCACTTGAGAAGTGGTAATTAAATTAGTTAATTATGCTGGTAAAATTACATGCAATTATGTGACTGCAGGGTATGTTTAGTAAATTAGGCTTTCCCATACTCACTACATATTGTGGTGCCAATTTTGTTCCTTGATGATTAGGTAGCTTTTGATACTTCTTAATTGATTTAATACCTGGATCTTCATTAGCCCTCGATTGCTATGCAATGTATGTCTGACATTTTTCTCTCTGATATTTCACAGAATATCATTCATCAAAAAAAAAAAAATCAATCCATACATATACACACATTCCTGTCAGATGTTAAAGCATCAAGACTTCAGGGAAAACGCTGTCTTCTACAAGTGTCTTGCGGTGACTTGCCCACTAGTACGAGATGCCAATCAACTAACTATCCCTGGGAACCCTCTAATATAAAATGACTGATTTCATTTATGTTTCTCTTGAAAGATCCAAATAAATAGGTGTCTCAGCAAAGACTGGCACAGTGACAGCTGTTTTAATGACACCTGTTATCTTTGAAGAGAGCAGTGAAAGGTTATTAAAAGGTAACATTAGCTCAAATAAAAATTTCAAGGGGGTCAGATTTGATTGTGTCTGGTGCTTGGGTGGGGTTTGATGTATTTCATTCATGCTTGCTCAATATTTTACACGTCAGAATAGCCTGCCAGCAGATGGTTACCTTGATGCTGGCTGTGTTTGCTCTCAAAAACCTTTCCCAAACCAGCTTGTCTCCAAGCCCTGCATTTCCCCCCACCAGCACACGTTCTATTGCTGTCAAAAATGGTGCTTCTGAGTATGATCCCTGTTTAGAGCTGCTAGTGACAAACTGCACTAAAGGCTAAGAGCGAGATCTTTTATTTTTGCTCATAGGGCAGAATCTCTGTGGGAGAAAGGAAAGGGTAGGGTGGAGCTTTTTCTTTGGCTTTGGAGTCGTGAAGTGTATAACCTGGTCTCTACCTACACCCCGTCCAGCAATGTGCCAGTATCAAAAGCAGTGGGATCTGAGTGACAGAGCAGTTGAGTAACTGGGCTGAAATGGCCTGACAAGAAAAGGCTCCACTACTGCGGAGCTACTACTGACTTCAGGAAAGGATTAATGACTCTATCCTGTTGATGTAATGGTTCTGGGGACTTGATACAGATAGAGGCAGGCAGGACCTTTGGTTTGTCAGTCAGCTGTTTTGTGAGACACACATTCCTCTCTTTCTGTCTCTTCATGGTGCCATTTATGAGGCTGCTGGGGAGCATGGATTCAGAGCTTGTGTAAGATCATGAAGGGTGCCCATGCTCATTAAATCTTTACTCATCAGTACACTCAGCATGTGCTGCTCAGAGATATAACTCCTGAGGAAAGGCTTTTGGAGGTGTACAGGTAGCTTTGTCTGAGCTTTACTTCTTAAAGGAAAGCCAACTTTTCTGTAATTTTTGGTGGCTCCTGGAACATCTTTGTGATGGCTTGAATATTAACCCGGAGGGATCAGTTAATGTTGCTTCTGTTTGCTTTGACAGGATTTTACGGTCTTTTCCATTTCCAGGCTTTTTTTTCAACCATGTTTATTACGTAAATCCCTTTTCTACCCCTTCTTTCCCCCCCAGTCTAATTTTAGCCAGCTCTTTTTATATGGCAAATACACTGCTTCTGCATAAAACTTTACAAGAGAGAATTTCCAGTATTTCCAGAGTGCTCAGTAGTGCTTAGGGCTGGCAAACAGTTTGGCTTCTGAAACCCTGTGTATCATGGCTCTTCAGACTTGTTGGTCTTGGGGAACTGAGGCTGTGAAATTTGCAAGCACATGTGAACTTCTGAATAGAGGGAGTGTTCATTTCTCCCAATCACTAAATTAGTGCTTATAAGGAAGTTTCTACTTTTATGAATACAACAATATCACAGATTCTTGAGCTGTTTCCATAATTTTCAATTTTCTCACATTACAATTGAAGTTAAATGAGTGCTACTGAATGTGAAGGCTTGCTTATACACTTACCAACAGTAAAAACTCTGGTTCTGTTTAAGAGGCTAATCAATGTTTGAAAAATCATTGTTTTGTTCTAGGAGAAGAGCTGTTCTTAAAACATGAAGGAGTAGAGTCAATTAGAAAGAAAAGAGTGAAGAAATGTGCAGCTTTAGATGCATTTCAGTGGGGTGTGTAGATGGAAGGATAGGACCTCCTGCAGGCATACAATGGTCTTACTAGTGAAGCTGTTAAAAAACCACCTGCTTTGCCTGGCAATCTCTGATATTTAACAACTTTGCTCAGTCTTCCATGTTTGTGAAGTTACTTGAATATTGAAAATAAAGAGGAGATCAAACCTAAAATAACTGTGGGAATGCTGGGAACATGTAGAAGCTTCTTGCTGTTTTTCTTTAGTGGAGATGTGGCTCTTGCTGTCTTCTGAAAGCACTGCATTCAAAATAACCTATCTTTATTTGGCACATTTGTGCTAGTGAGGCTGGCGTGCTACCTTGTTAGCTGGCGTCCTGCCATCCCAACAGATGGACAGCAGTATAGACAGCCAGGAGACCATGTACAAGCATCAGTATGTGTGTTGAGGGCAAGATCCCCTAGCCAGAAGTGTTGAAATGCTTGTGTGCTCCGTGTTTCTGCACTTGTGGCTAAGTAAGATGATGTACCAGCCCTGAGTGGAATCAGCTGCACTGGTATAAGCTAATCCTTCACCTCCAAGGCAGGAGCTGCTCATGCAGATTTTGAGTTGGTATTCTGTGGGAAGTCTGAGGGTTCCTGGAAAACACTAGTGCTTTCTATATAGCATTTAGTTCAAAGTGTGCTGAAGCCAACTTTTCAAGTCATATGTTCAATAGCTCATACTCAGAGAACAAACAGAGCTCCATCAATGGTGATGAGCCAGAGGTGTAAATGGTTGAGTCCAGTTCTGACCAATTTATTGAGCCAAGGTTTCTGCTAGGCTTGGAGAGAAGAGAGAGCTTGTCTGTGGACTGCCACAGAAGTTCATTGTTAGACTTCTCTGGACACCTTTCGTGCTGTTTGTCTTTGCCTGAAGAGGCAGTGTTTTCCCAGTGAGACATAAACCCGTATCTGTCAACATTGAGTGCTTTTGTGAATGCAGGTAGAAACTTGACTGAATTTATGGAATCTAAGACAAAGAAGACTGGATTCATCTAATGCGTAATTTAAGGGGTGGAAGGACAGCCGTGCATCCATAAGATTATGATGTTAGTTAAACTCTAAACAACTTTAAATTTGGGATTCAGGTAGTAGATGTTTAGTTTGGGAATGGCCACTTTTGTATTAGTTCAAATTTGCTTCAAGGTGCTGTAGAGTACACTAAAAAAAATCCCTGTTCATAATTGAAGTAGCACTTACTTGTAAATGTCTTGTTAACTAAATTGGTTTAAATTTACCAGTTTAACTGCAATCAAACTCCAGACTCTTTCCAGGCTTCTGCATGAGTTTACTTCATTTAAAGAACTGGCAACCATTTCAGAAGTGTGTTGTACAGTATTTTTAAAACCTTCATTTATAGAAGACACTGATAGAATTCTATGAGGCAGCACACAAGGGATTGAGATCTGTGGTTCAGATGCCAACACAATTGTGAACAAAGGCAGGCAGTGATATTAGCAATGATACATGAAGCCAATGTTTGGAGAATTTTCTTTGCAACCTTAAAGGCTGTACACTTAGATTTTCTCTTCCACCAACAAAGTATTAGATTCAGCTATTAGCAGAAATATTTTCACTTGAACAGCCCTGTCTTGCCATAGGTGTCTAGACAGACATTTTTATCCCAGGGCTTCTGGGGTCAGTCTTTGGTATGTACTTTATCATGCAATAGCTCTTCCTTACCTTGTACTAACATACATTTTAAGGATAACTTTGTGTGAAAGACATGTATCTATATTCTGCTAATATTAGCAAGTGGCACTAGTTGAAATGGCAATATTCATATTTGCACATAAGCAATTTAACAAATTAATTAGTTCCCTTTAAGCATATTTAAATGTAACACTCAGTGTCTATCCAGTCTAAATTTCAGAGTCTTGCAGATAAGCTAGCAAAGTCCCCAGTATGGGTCATGATTATGTTTGTTGGATGAAATATTAAATGAGTTGGTCCCAGTTTACTTCCAAATAGGTATATGTGTGTAGGTAGCAGAAATGTCTGTTGGCCTATACCCAGCTTTGAGAAAGATTGTTCAGCTGTCTCTTTGATCGGAGAAGAGAAGGCTCGGGCATCATATCAAAGTATAAAAACACCTGAAGGGAGGGAGGTAAGGAAGAAGACAGAGCAAGACTATTTTCAGTGGTGCCCAGTGACAGAGGGAATGGGCACAAGCTGAAGCACAGGAAGCTCCCTCTGAACACCAGGAAACACTTTTCTTATTGTGGGGGTGATAGAGCACTGACACAGGTTGCCCTCTGGTCTCTCTCCTTAGAGATACTTAGAAGCCATCTGGACATGGTCCTGAGCTCCAGGCTCTAGGTGACCCTGCTTTGAGTGGGGTATTTGGACAAGGTGATATCCAGGCTCTGTGTGGAAACTAATTGCTGCTGAGATTGAGTTCAGACCATATGTGCCAATCCTCTTAGCCAAAGGGAATTTAGTTCTCTTTTTTCCTTTTTTTTTTTAATTTTTTTTTTTTTTTTAATGCCACTTGGTTATGTGCAGAGGGTAGTGAGATGTATTCATCTTATCAGCATACTTCCTCCTTTTTTCTGCGGGAAGTGCTCAGCATCAAAGCATTGAAGAGCAGTTGAAATGTACTCAGCAGGTCCTTGATTCTCTATTAGTGCTGTTAGTGATTTTTTGTAAAGCAGGTCCTTATGTGAAGGCACAGGAGAAAGCTGTTCCTGTGATCTCTCTGATCGCTCTTTCCAAGTGTTACAGCTCCCAGTATGGGGCTATTTGGGTGTATCCCAGTGAGAGGTTTGGATCTTTATGTGATAATGGCCTCTGTTCCAGTCTTTCACCATGGCATGCTGATGAACTAGGTAGGAATACTCTTTGCCTACAGAATACTCTACATCATTACTTGCCAGGATAATATGATCACTTGTATATCCTTAAACCAAAAAGAGAAACCACTTAAGTATAATCTCCTCTACAAACCTGTGGGTAACCAATTTGATTTCACAGAGTCGTTCCAGGACCACTTAGATTCCTAAAGTCCCACATACAGTGTGACCAAACATGCAGTGAAGTGCTAGTATAGTACTAGTGCATATCAGTTTGCACAAATATGTGCACACTAGAAATTAAACCTTTATAGTAGGCTTTCTACCAATATATCCTTGTCCTTTTCATTATATGTTTTAAATTATAATTAGTAACAATAGGTGCAGACTAGATTCTCCCTGCAGAAAAGTAAAATGCAATTGGAGAGCTAGCAAGAACGCATGCAGATTTCAGAATGGTACACAGAGCAGCTACAGGACAATTAATTGTGTGCTGGATTGGCTGTGGCTCTTCGAGCCATCACAGCTTGTCCGCTATTTGTATCAAGTTCAAAGATGTTTCCATAAGAAACATTCCATTTCCACACAAACCAAGATGCTTGTTTACTCTTGCAGCTCTCCTTTCATCTTTGTTACTTAATGAATCTTGGCTTTTCTCTCTCTGCTGTCTTCACTGTCATGTTGTTGCAACTGATAGCAAATGCTGTCCTTATTTTAACCCCAGTCATTTTATGTTTGGCTTTTCAAGCACCCAACCCACAGTGACTCCAGCATGAGACATTTAGCTACATTAATTGCAATGTGGGTGCATTGCAATAGCTTTCATATACTGGTTGGCTGTTTCATCATTTAGAGAACTTTCCTCTACTTGCCACTGCTCTAATATGCAAGTGTAGAATGTTGGGCATCAGTAAATATGCTTTACTACCCTTTAAAATTTTTTTTTCTTTTAAGTCTAACATTTGCTACAACTAGTTTTCTGTTGCATAGATTCCTTACAAAAGTCCTGTCTATTTTATTGGTTCCTGATGGGAAATACAGCAGGGAAGTCTAGGCAGAGGGTTTTGAGAGGATGGACATTACACTGTTCAGAGTAACTGTAATGTCTCAGTTTACCACCACAGTTGAACAAATGACAGAACTGTTAGTATTGACCTAGAGCCACTATATATTGAAGCTTAATCTAGTCCTATCCCAGAGGCTCTGGAAACTCAAATTTGGATGCTACTGCTTTCCTATTATATCAGCAATACCTGTATAAACTGGTGTCTCAGCTTACGAAGACCTTGGGTTCTGTTGACTTGACAGGGGGAGAGGAGAGATGGGAATCATGCAGGGTGAAGTCTCTAGATAGGGTCATTTGATGTCTTGTCTGTGTTCTGGTGCCACTGGTCCCAGGTATTTAAAGGGTCTTAAGTTAGTTCTCCAGAGGGCTTATGTTGTGAGATGCAGGACACCAAAGCAAATTATTAGGTGATAAAGCAGCTTTATACTTTCTTTTAAAGTATTTTCTAATTTTTGAATTTCGAAGTGCCACTTAGGTCATGATTTGAAGTGATGGTCTTGTTTTTAATTTTGTGTTGCTTGTTTGTTTGTGTTTTCATTTGTGTTCTGTTGTTTTTTGGGTGTTACACCACTGTTAGTTTTAAAGAGAACTTTTGGCTCTCATATGACTGCTAACTTTTGAGAGCTGGAACTTTAACCAGAGCATCAAAGATCATAACACTTTTGATTAAAATTGTCAGAGCTGGCAAAACTGGGCTTTCTGATTGCCAGTTTATTTTACAGGCATGATTGATTACAGTAGGTCATCTAAAATGCTGTAAAAAACCAAAAAACCCAACAAAAATTATATATTCCTTCAGTCTGTTACAAAGTAGTTGAGGACATGCTATAACCATCAAACATGTCCAGCCAAAACCTAAATGTGCTATATATGTTAACCTGTACTGACAGATCAGAGTGCATATATACAGAATATTAGATTGTGAACTCTCCATGCGTATTTGAAAAGATTTTTGTATCTTTGCATAAAGAATACTTTTCTACAGTGCATCAAAAGTAAGCCTAACTAAAAGTAAGCCTAACTAAGCCATATAAAGGCATATCACATCTTTTGACTTTGCGACTCACTTATTTCTTCATTATATGCCAAACACAAATTCCAGTTCCTTGTGTTTTACTTAAAATAACATTAGTGCTTAATTCTACAAACTCAATCAAAGCTACATTTAATATAAAGAAAACAGAGTCCCTATTTTATAGCTGCATTAAATACTTTCCCTAAAATGGTTTAGAGAGTGGGGTTTTTTTTTTTAAATTTATTGATTTTTTTTCACAAAGCTAGAGACTTTATTTTGTTTTTAGTACTTGTATTTATAGTTGTGGAATGATCATTTTCTGGTTGATTTCACATGGAGCTCTCTCAAAATGGGTTTTAATAGTTCCATGCCCTTTAAATCTTTTTCTTTCTATCACTGCTTTTACAATATATTATATTTTATATTCTTAAGCTATTAACTCGGAGCTCAGTTAATGATTTGTTGGTGGTTTAAGGGAGTGTATCTGGGTTGTTTGTATTGGTAAGAGCTTTTATTTTTTTTTAAGAATGGCAAATAAAATAAATAATTCCAATAGTGGAGAAAAAAAAACCAGCAAGGATAGATGGCTTAGATAAGAGGCTTAGATAAGATGAGCCAACTCATAACATATCAATCAACCCATTTTTGGCTAAAAGCTTGCATGGTATTTGGTAGTTAATGATGATTTGCTTTTCTTGGAGAGATGCAAAGGAAAAATGGGACTTTTTCCTGTCTTGATATGTAATCTCCAGTGTTTAAGGAAATTTGTGAGTCACTTCAGGACTATTTTCATTAACTTAGAGTGTCAATTGGATTTGATCTGTGGGATGATGTCTAAGAAGATGGAGAGGGAGTAAAATAAAGTAGGAAAAGGGAATATAGGGAATGGAAAGAGAACTGCTTCCCCATTCTCATACTGTGCCTGTTGATGAAGCTTCATTTTGTAAGGAAGAATATCTTTGCTGTTCCTAGACTTTCAAAATTACGTGATTATGTATGACAACATCACACCTGAAATGATGCAGGATGCAATGCTCTCTAAGCATCCTCTGTTTTCTCTGTATCCTAGGTTGGGGCAGTACTGGGATGCTTCCTTGAGGCACACTGAAACTTGCTGTGACTTCACTATGGATGGAGCTCCTTTGTCAAGTATGGACCTGAATGTACTCCTGTGCCCAGCGTCTCATTTACCAAGTGCTATTTGTTTCCCTCTTAGCTTGCTCTCCCTGCAGGACAAAGTGCCATCTTTCCTTTTCTTGCTCTGGGACTGACTGCTGCTTTAATTCCTTAACTAAGTGCTGGTCTTCCTTGTTTTTTGATGGGTTTTCTGTTTCCTAATGTCTGGTTTCTTCTCTCTCTTTAACAACTGTATATGCACAGAGTAGTGTTCTAACTTTGGGATAATGAAAAGATATTTTGGATAGACCAAATCCATGGCAGAGCTGTACTGAACCACAGATTAATTTTTTCTCTCTTGAGAAGCTGGATAGGTGTGGGAGATATTTTTCAGGCTTGTGATAATTGGTACTTGATGAATGTGCGCTTCCATGCAACAAAATAACCCCTATGGTTGTATTTATTAAATATTTATATTTTATTATGCTTACCCTGAATTGGTTTGCATGAACATGTAAGTAATATAATAGCACAGATGAGAAAATCAAAGGTTTTATCTCCTTGAGGCTGAGGATATTATTTTGAGAAGTGTGGTCCAAAAGACAAAACCTCTGAGTTGTGGCACAAACTGGAGAAGGTTTTGCAGTGAAAGGTCAGAAAAGCACGCCATAAAAAGATGAAGTCAGAGGGGAGAATAAGCCATTGAAAGGCCTGATTTTTCAGCTGTTTGATTTACAAACAAGCAGAGAAAATTAGTAAAACTGCATGGAGCAAGAAAAAGAAGTCAATGTCCTTCACTGCAACCTGTGTTTTAGCACTCCTCTTTCTCTTCATTACCAGGAGAATAATCCCATGAAATGCAGTTTTTCTGCTGAATTCCTTTGGGATCTGGATCTAAGTAGGTATGGTTAGGATTCTCAACAGTGCCTATGTCCTGCACATTTTGAAGAGATGTTCTTCCTCTCCACCTGATGCAAGTACCTGATATGTGGTAAACTTCAAATTACTGTCTATTGACTTCCCACTGTAAGCAACCCAAGGAAAAGTTACAGGTTTTTACCTGTATGGTGTTTTTTCCGTCCTCCAGGTGGCTACAGAGGTGATGTTGGTGCAGGTCTTCCTTTGAGTCAAAATCTACCAGCTCAAATATAAATATATTTAATCCCCATAGTGCTGTCATAAATGAACTTTTGCATAGAATGTTTTAAATTGTGAACTCTGTGAGATACCTGGTCTTGTCTTCCAAAATCAATAAAGTTTATAAGTTATTTGCAAGTTATATATGTGTAAATATGTATCTAGTCCTTGTGATGCTCTTCCAGAGCTGTGTTAAACTACTAAACATAAATGTGCTTGGGGAGGATTTAAAGTTTAATGCTCTTTCTGAAGCAGAGTCACCAAGAATTTGCTATTCCAATACAAAAATGTTGCTGTTGGTAATGTTTTGTCAATGGCAGAAGATATTACCGTGCTGTTTGTGGGAAGCACTAAAATCTATCTATTTTATAACTGTACTTTTCCCTACCTTATGAGTCTCTAGTCTTAGCATCATGCTTGTTTGGATTTTTTTGGGGGGTTTTGGTGTTTGTGGTTTTTTTTTTTCCAATCCTATTATTAAATCTTGGTGATACATTTTTATTTGTAAAGCATCCCTCACGTGGTATCCATCATTACACCAGGGATAAATAGGATAGCATATGAGTCTGGTATAGGTGTAGAGGTAAGTACATTGAGCAGGAAACGGAAAGTGGAAGTGAGGTGCCTCAAATTTCTTTGTCTGAGTAGCTTTTTGCAGTCAGGACATCAGCAGTGGTACCAAAGCAAATGGTGAATGGTAGTGGAGGGGGAGAGAAATCAAAGGGAAAATAAGGTGGCAAAAAGAGATTTTGTGGGAGCAGGAATTTCCTTTTTGTTGCCGCTGCTGAGTGTTTGTGTGGGTAGCTTGGTTAATCACAAAGCAGATGCAGAGAGTTGTGGGAGAGAAAGGCAAGAATGAGTAAAAGGACAGAAAGAAAGCCAGTAATTGTTGAATACAGGGGACACAGGTTGGCCAGATTAGGCCTGTGAAGGATTTTAGCAACAAAGAGATTGATTTTGATCTGAATCCCATAATGATGTGAAAGTCCAGTGGAATTGTCCATGGCAGCCAAATCCAGTTATTCAAAGCTCATTAATTTTTTCTCCCTGTTCTCTCTAGATATCTTGAAATTGGTCTAAATGTCACAAGACTTTCAAAAATGATCCAAAGTGATTTTATTTCCTTTTTTTAAAAAAAAAAACTTCATTCTTTTCATCCAGATTTATCAATTTTCAGCTTTCTCTGAGACCTTGCAGAGCACCAAAACCAGCAGAAATACTTATGCTGATGTAGTCTGAGGTGTCTTAATTGTCTGGCAGAATCAACTTAGATATTACACTGATAACTTTCTAAATATGTCATGTCACAAATCATTTGCCTAAAGTATTCCTTTTGTTTCTCCCTTCAATTTATACAGAATGTCTCCTTGATGAAGGCAAGTTTTGTTTTTTGGGGTTTTTTTTTTGCTTGTTTTTAAAAAAATGTATTGAGGGGATCAACTGCAGCATGAATTTGTTCATGGGCTACTTTTGATAGACTCTGCCAATTCCAAGTGAGACTCTAGAAGTGTGCAGAGGCCTAACAGTTCCTAAGCTATCATAAATAAATTTGACCTATGCTTGGTTTCTTTTTTTTTGTAATGTTAGTGCAGCCAGCATACTGACAGAATATAGAACTTCTCACAAGCTGTCCAGGTAGTGAAGATTTTTATAAGTGGTGCTGGCATGTAGTTATCGAGTTCTATAGTAGCACAACAGGGGAGGTTCAAATGCAAAGCAATTCTGACCTTTTTCAGCAAAGGTGTGTCTATGCAGTTCATCAGGCTCCCTGCAGCAAGTTTTTAACTGGCACATCAAAGTTGACTTGATGCTTTTAAATGTATCTGAATTGTAGACAGTAGTGATAGCAAATCATAATTGAGGATAAACATTTGTGTGTGCCAGATCACATCTGTGGTCCCTAGTCTCGAGTTTTGACCTCCTATTTTGATATAAAGCCTCCCAAAATCTATGCACAAAATCCTGGCCATAGTTGCACTTCTTTAGGGCAAGCTGTGTGCACCTTTCACTGGTCCTGCAGTGACTACAGGAATGACTGCATGAATTCCAAATGTATGTTTGGCACAGGTGCAAGACTTTTGATTTTGAAAAGAAGTTAAAACCTTGGCTCCTTTTAAAAGAGAGGGAGAGGGAAAAAAAAAAGATTAAATTTTCTATAATAACTCAAAAATGAAGTGCCTTTCTCTTGGTCTATTTTGATTTCACTTTGAAATAAAGCCTTAGAGCCCAAGCTGTAAGTCTCCTGCTTCAGCAGCAGCCCTGTTTCTCAAATGTAGGCTGCTTGCCAGCCATCCTAACTAAAGAGGATTTTGGAACCCAGAAGTCCTGGATCATCTGTGTGTCTGTTGTGAGATGTCATAGAGCTTTGGGTTCTACTCTAGCGTCAGGAATGGAGACAAGAGTATACTGATGTGCGGGGCAGACAGCAGAATTACTCTGAGTTAATTTGGGGGCCAGAAGCCAACCTCTGCCTTGGTTTTTGCATGCTGCTTCCCAGCAGGGCTGGTGGAATGGTGTTGTTTCTCTTGGTATTTCCTTGTGTCCTGTAGGCAAAGGGTCCCAGCTACTGCTGAGCCTCCTCAAGCCCACAGAGCTACTGTGTTAAGCAGCTCCCTGGCAGCAAGCCTGCAAGCTCTGAAGTCCCTGACTATGGATGTGATTTGACTGTGAAAATGGTTGCCATAAGGCGTTGCTGAGGCCAGAGGATTTAGCAGGATTAAGCAAGGGATTGAACGCTTTTGTATAAATAACCAGAATATCCAGAATTATAGCTGTTAATGCTAACAAACACATCAGGTGGAAATACTACCTCAAGTTTTAGGGTTTAACATCTAGTGATCACCACAAGAAAAACCCCAAAAACCTTCTAAGGAGTAGTATATCTGAAACCTTATGTCTAAGAGGTTTTCTTGTTTCTTTTTCTAAGACATTTGGTACACGGCTCAGGCCAGAGGCAGGATGTTAAAATAGACAGGTCCCAAGTAAGATTCTATGTGTCAGTGTTTATGTCTCCAATGGCTTCCTCTAGTCTTACTCACCATGAAGACTGAATGATTTTGGTACATTTATTTATTTACAAAGCATTATCCAGCATTACTAAGGAGAAGTGCCTGTAAGTAAAGTGTATGTTGGCATGAGCCCCTCTCGATAGTTGGATCCAGCAAGAGTGGATGCTCCCTGGCCACACTTGTTCCAATAACTGGGCATTTTCACAGAAACATGTCAAAGGGTGGCAAGGAAAAGAGAAATCTCACCTTTCATTAGTTTTGCTTCTGTGGGCTGAAGTTATGACTCATCTTTCAGGCATGAAAAACACCCACAGTACCACACCTCCCTGGCAAAGCCAGGTGCATGAGTGCTCCAGAGGCTAATTCTTGAGGGAAACCCTGGAAAGGCACTTCGTCTCCATGCCTGAATAACATCTAGTGTTGTTACCTCGGGCATTTTTCTGTCCAGCCCTGTTAGTAAAAGAGCATCATACAGAACTGTTGTTTTGCTTGGAACAGCCTTGCAGTACATAAAATAAAGGTCAGTAGCTGTGACCTAGAGCTTAACAAGAGAATGCAGAGATTCTGAAAGCAAATGGGCTTTAGTCAGTGGTGCTTGGTTCTTATCTCTTTGGTGCAACTGAAAAATTTCCATCTTCCCTTTCCCAGTTTATAGGTGGGAAATTGAAGACAAACACAGGGAAAGGAAATGCTGGAGACCAGCAGTGCATTCTGAGTAGTCTAGAAGTGTAGCTGCTAGTAGGGTCATGCATGTTATGGCCTGCTGCCCTTAAAAGAAACAAACCGTGTTCTTCAGGATTTCATACGTGCACATGAGCTCCCAGTTCTGTTTCTTCATGTCTTGTTTGTTTCAGATGAGCTAGGATTCATTGTGGAAGCACTAAAAATATCACACAAACACAGGCTTACCAGACAGATTTTGTGCTTTTAATCAGTTAAACATTTAGTTCTATGGGAGGTGTTTCTTCTAGCTCCTGAACTGCGAACATGGGCCGAATGTCCTCAAACTAGGTAGAAAAGGACTCATAAAAGGCAGAATTAATGAGATTCTGTAATTTGAGCAAGGCTCATTGACTTGCCAGAACCTACATAACTAATGATTTAAGCAGAGTTACAGAGGCATTATCAGTGCAGGTTGAAACTTTATTCTGCCTGATAGAAGTTGCTGCATTTCTCCATTTAATGAAGGGTGCTTTGGGGTTAGAAAGTGCTCAACAAGTGAAATGCTGTGATTTGTGCTAAGAAGCAGACTTTGGACAAAGCTTTTTCAGTAAGGTCAGTAGACAGACATATTTTTTCTTCCTCTTCTGTCCTTGTGAATGAGCAAGTAAGGATGTTGGAGTGTTTAAATGTATATGCAAGAGTTCTACCTGCCTGCAAGATCAGGGAGATGAATTAGGCTGCAATTTGTTCTGCTGCACCACAACTGCAAATGTCATGCTCCTTTCTTTGTCTTTTGTCCACTGAGATGTGTGGCTAGGTGTCCATGACAGTCACATAGTTAAGCGACACTCAGATAAAAAACTTCAAAGCAAAACCTTCTCTATATTGTAATTCCTTAATCTATTCTGGCTCACAGCAAAGGCTTGGGGAACTTGAGCAAGGTCTTTATTTTTTTTTTTTTTTATATTTTGCCAGTGTGTGCTACCATACATTAAAGTATATCTCCAGTGCCAAAAGGGACATCCATTGAGATCTAAGCATACTTCCTTTCAAGTGGCTCTTTGTAAGCATACCTACTTATGCAGAGAGTGCAGATAAAGATGACAGGAATGAGAAGGGAATCCAGACTTCCCTCCTTTTACAGGTCAGGAATTTTAAATCCTGTGGGACAGCACACAAATGCACCCTCTGGGATAGCTAATGACTTTGTTCTGTTCCTCACATGAAAAGCTGTTTTGCCTTGATTTCAGCCTTTTTTTTTCTAGAAGATGCTTATTCTAGTAAAAATGACAAATAATGGAAGCATTTTTCTTTTGTGCACATGCTTTAATGGATCCAGGCCTCCCAGCTAACTGCATTGCTGGAAGTAAGAGGGGCATCCCATTTCCAAAATGATGCTGGAATTTGTGGTCAAAAGATTGCTCCCAAGTTTATTCTGTCCAGTTGAACTACTTCTGAAGTAGGAAATAAAAAGTTGATTTTCTTTCATATGCAAACAAAGTTAGGAGGACTCTAGCTAGAGCACATTTTGCGCACATTTTCTAGTTGTCCATGTAGTTGGTAGAGGGATGTTAGCCAATAAAAAGCATACAAATAGTTTCCTAATTGGACAGTTGGACTCTAATGTATGAGTCGTCTTTTGTCCCTGTTGCTATTGTCCAGTGCCATTCCCACTTTCACATTAATTTCAGATTTCACAGGCTGTAGCTTTCTGAAAACCTCTTTCATCCTCTTGTCCAAAAGTATCTATGAGATCTCTGCCAAGGGCTTCGTTTGCTGGATCCAGGTCACGCCGATGTGACATGATGTCCAGGAGAACACCTCCAGTGAGGGGATGCAGTCAGCTAAGAGTCAGAGCAACACTCCTTAGGCCTTTCTCTTGCATGAATTGGCCTGTCTAGTGCAGGTGTGTTTCAGTGAGACCTGGCTGTCACTATTCTAGTTTCAGAACTCATTTTTCCACAAGGATCTCTTTCCTGGTCTTTTCTGTGCAGTGCAACCAAAAGGCCAGGATCTCTTTCATGATAGAAAATTATATAAAGTCCATTGGCTAATTTTATGCATTTACAACCAGTCTTCAGATTATATAATATGTAATAAATGTTCCTGCTCAATTGAATACTTAAGCAGATATGTTCCGTTGTAGTTTATGACGTTAAAATTGGCAGCCAGTTTCGTGAGCCTTGTGTACAGCATCAGAGCTCTCTGGGTAACACTGTAGTTCAGATAGAACACTGTAACTGGTAAGTATATTATTTCAAGGTGTATGAACTGGTATCAAGGGTTTTCTTTTCTCTGCTGAAATTCTGAAATATATGCACAGCTTTGACATATTTGACCACTCTTGCTAAGTAAGGCAGAAGGAGACTCCCTCACATACTTGTGTGGGATACCACCAGCAACAGAACAGGAGCTCTGAGTGCTGGACTCTTGGCTGTGGTGGTGTGTTCCAGTTTAAAGTATCTTGGTTAAATTAGGTTGGGACTAAGACATGTAAAAACTGAATTAAGCCTTTGAAGGATTGGAATAAATAATTATAACCAGACTAACATTTAATTATTTGCAACAAAAACAGTGCATGTGTACTTCTTTAGCTTGTGATATATTAAATCTTCTGGTATGTTAAGCCAGTTCGGAATAGATTTTTTTTGTTTAAGTCTTGTTTTTGTGATCTGTCTTGTGAAGTTTATGATGATAAACAGAAATTTGTAATTGATTCTTCTTCCACTAGTATGCCGATTCATCTGAGCATAACCAGGGAAATTGGGAACTTGCTGCTGTCAAGCTTCTTTGAGAACCTGCTAGGGGTATAATATATTTTCCAACATCCCTGTGTTATCATGATCTCTAAACTAGAGGGTGAAAAAGGAAAAGAAGAAAGGATATGTTTAGCCAGAAAGTCATCAGAACTCATTGCTTGAGGTGGTTAAGAAAGCTGGCAACATAATTGCTGTGGAGACTTCTCTTCTGAGCTCCTTGGCCAAGACAGTGTTGTTGGCAGGGCTGAGGTCAAGGAGCTACGGAGCAAAAGAACAAAAACCTGACACCTGGCTGCCAGGCAAAACAGGCAGTGAAGAGCTGGGGCAAATTGGGCATGGTAGGAAGCAGAGAGTAATCTCGGGAAGTGCACAGCCACAGACATGGTAAACTTGCCCTCATGAGATCCCAGAGGGCTGCTGTATTCATCCACAGTGACTGCTGCTTTGGCCCAGCTCTCTTGCCTGTGCCCCCAGTGTTAAAGGAAGGGAATGAACAGGAAGAGTATAGCTGTCACCTTCCATTTGTTGGTGTGCCTAAAGGTTGTAGGGGTGAGTGCCTGGAGGGTGGACAGCTGGGGATTCAAGAAGAGAATTTTGGTGTTGCTGCTGCCCTTGGGGCGTGTCTCATTGTTCAGGTCTGTGCCTCAGACATGAGGCTTTATCTTTTAGCTTTATCTGCCTTACAGAAGTCAGCAACAGAGACATTCCACTTTATAGCATGTCTTGGGTGATAGCTTGGTGAGCCAAGAGACTCACCAAGGTTTGAGGCTGAAAATTTGTTCTTTCTTTTGGGGGCCCGTACTCTGAGGGATACCTTGTGTTTTGGCTCTAGCTCGCATTTGCCATAAATGCTTTTCTTGAACATTCTTCTTCACTTCTCAGGATCGTTTTCCAGATGTGGCCCTGAAACACTGCTCTGCAAGTATTTCTTCACATCACTATCTTATTTATTACTTTTTAGTTCCCGAGGGACTATCTAAGTGGGGGATTTACCCCTGGTCCCTCCTATTTGTACCATCCATTAGTCACAATGCTGATAAATATGGGGATCTTTGCAGGGATGATGGGTTTAAATACTAAGGGCTTGCTCTGATAATTAAGTTCTCTTTGCTGTTTGAATCCTATACACAGCTGATATTATCATTTAACTCAGGACAGAATATCTGGAGTATGTCTAAAAGCCAGATATGTGAAAACATGGAAATCAGTGGATGTTTCCAGCAAAGAATTAAAGATCTGGTAAGACACGGAGATGTTAATGTAGGAGGTGAATGTACAGACTGGAGCATTGTTTATATTGACTATGTTTCTCATGCTCATATTTTTCAAGTATTTTATCAAATTTTATTAATATTTTACCATGAGAGTTTTCTTTAAAGGTAGTTTAAAATATTATATATTTGGTGCTTCTAAGCCAAATTCCCCTATGTTTAAATGATTTCTGAACAGTGTAGGGTTTTCACAAATTTATTTGTCATTGAAATTGTCTTTATCTGTAGATTGTTCTCAAACAGCTTGTCATGACTATATGGGATAAAATATTTGAGCTGTGTAGGTTACTTTGTTTGCATTAAATCAGTGCTTGGAATCAGGATTTGGGTGCAGATACTTAAAATTTCAAGTCCCAAATTTGATTTCTACAAACATCTCATAATATTCAGATTGTTTCTGCTTAATGGCTTTGCTTGCTTAACTCCTCACAGAGGCAGCTGAAAGTATTGTCTAGTTGCTACTGCTGTAGTTATTTTGGATATATTGCACTATTTAATCATAGTCCTATTTCTACATAAATAATTAGAAAAAAGAAAACAAAAATGATACTCGATCTAGTGCCCCTGAAGCACATTGAGAATCTTCTTCCAGAAGAAAGAAAATTAAGAAGCAAGTCAAAGACAGCACTGCTGTAGTGACATTGCAGCAAACATTCATTCATATAAGCAGGGATTTCTAGAAAAAATAATCTTATACATAAGGTGATTAAGACAAGTAAACCCAGCATTGCTTCTTTGTTGTTAAACAAAGATGTTATTCTCGGTCTTGTAAGATTTAGTAAGACATTAAGCATGTGTGCATGATGTCAAGATATTGGCTCTAGCATGTGTTCTTACAGCCTTTATAGTTTGTGATGACATAATTAGGTACATTCTGTGAAAGTAACTTAAAATGTTACTGTCTGTTCCAGTGAATTGAATGTGTTTGGTCCGGGATATCTTGCTGGAACATTTGCACAGCCTTTTGTCTGGAGGCTTGAGGAGTCCAGAAGTGAAACCATCTTTCTTTTGTTTGGTGTAGTCACAAGTCTGCAGGTTTCCATGTGTTTCCAGCATCCAGAGATGCTGTCACCACACAGTGCCTCATAAAACTCCAAGATCCCTGGCTAGAATCCTCCTTTTGGATTTCTTGGCCTGATGAACAGCAGGGAAACTGGTGCTCAGCCTGTAGCTGGAACTGCTGTCTTAGATGTTCAGAGGTACAGATCACCAAGCAGCACTGAACTTGCTAAACCCAAGATCTCTTTTTGTATTTCCTGCTTGTCCTCTATTACAAATGTCTGCGCAACCCTTGCAATTAGTTTGCCTTTCTGTTTCTGGTTCCCAGTTATTAAATACTTTACACTGGGTACATTGCCATCCTTTGCAGGATCTCAAAGCACTTGGCGACCTTAATTCACAATGTGGTCTGAAACAAGTACTACGTGTATCTACTAGAGAAGTAGCTCAGCTGAGGGGCAAGAGGGTACCTCACCAAAGTAAGACAAGAAAGTCTGTACACAGCCAAGAGCAAGAATAGGTTGTAAAGTGTCCAGGCTCCAACTTCTGCTATTGTACTCATTGTTTTTGTAATAATATTTACAACAAATGAATTGTAACTTAAAAAATAATAAAAATTAGGAAGCATACAGTCAGTGAACCATTGTTAAATTTCTGGCGTTCACTGAACACTGCCACAAGGAAAAAAAAGGTAACTTGTTGAGTTATGGTTTGAGAACCAAGCTCAGTTTGTTTATGTATATTAAATTATGCTAAGAATATATATAAGAACAAGAAATCCTGTTTTCCTTACCCGAGCTGTCTCTACAAGACCTACATTTTTGGAAACTAGCAGTTTTTAAGACAGAGTGGACAAAACAGTAGTAATTTGCAGCTCAGGGCCTTCACCAGTCTGGAATTATTCTAGCTGTATCAACTCCTTGGTTGCTATAAATCAGCTCTTACTCCTGCTCTGTGGTTGAGCAAAAAATGAGCAAGACTAGTTGTAAATGTTCTTTTTTTAAAAATTCAGACTTGGGACTCAGCAGGATCTTGACACCGCACTATTTTATAAAAGAGTAATTGTGGTTAGATTTCATAATATAAGAGCTTGTGTTGGGAGGGAAACCAAAGCGAGATATGTGTATGTGGTGCTCCCTGGATCCCAGAACAACGAAGCAGTTCAAGCTGCTTTTTCAAATATGTTGCCACTCTGCTGTGAATGGAAAAAAACCCAGAACGTGCTCCAGTCTGGACTTGGCCGTGGTGTTTTTCTCCCTCAGGAACTCAGCTGGCCTTGCACGTGTCTTGAGGGTGGAGACTTACAGCTTTGGCTGGGCTCTCCACAAAGCTGCAGCAGGTTGTGTTTGTGGATTTTTAAAAGCTGTGGTTGTTGTACCAAAACAGCTGGGCCCTGCACAGAGAATTTTCCATCTTAAATCCTGAGCTGGTCTGTTCAGAGCTCTGTGGGTGAATCTTGCTGCTCGGTAGGGGAGGGACTCACAGTGTTGAACTTGGGTCATCCAGGGTGGTGATCATGCCCTGGGGGTGGGGGGTCTCTGGGTAGTGGTGAGAAGCAGTAAATCAGGCTTTGATATCGAATCACCTGTTGGAGGAAATGCTCTCTCTCTAGTGAACCTAAAGTATTCTATCCTTTCAAAATATCTGACATTGAGTTCCCTATGTGACAGGGCTAGACAGCACGGTCCTAAATGCAGACCTGTGCCTTAACAGCCTGGCTGCACCCACTGTGGATTGTTTTGAGAATGGTTATCCTGTCTGCTCCATGTTTCCTTGCACGTGGAATGATGTTTGCGCACAAAGGAAAGCTGAGGATATTTCAAAATAGCATGCCATCAAATTCTGGTTTTCTAAAAGGCAGGTAGAGAGCAGAGAAGGGGTAGCTGTGTAATCTTGGAAGCAATGACATGCATGCAGGTGGTGTGTTTATATTTATGCAAGGAACTATTCCCCAAGGTGCCTGCCTTGTCTGACTGTATGTCTGATATCATTCCCTTAAGGCTGACCTCCACTTCCAGCACAGAATGTTGCAGGATTACTACTGTAGCTGAAATATTCCATGCATCTAAGTGTCCTGCTTGCAAAGAAATTTGCTAAGTCTGTTCTCACTGTGGGAACGTTTCCAACTCCTTCAATTATTAAAAAGATATATTGCTTTCCTCATCCTTAGATCATCCTTTGGCCCAAGTAGGACTGCTATTACTTGACTTTCTAAATTTAGTAATATTAGGCACCTCAAAAAATGAGTTTAGTGCCCTACAAAACTGACACTCAAAAGGAGAAAAAAAGTATTTTCCTCTTCTTCATAATAGTTTATTTTCAGAGTGCTTTCATTTGATGAAAAATGTTTTCTTTTAAATCATTAAAATGAATGGAAAGTATGCCAGACAGCCTCACTAAAACAAGTTGGCGCAGAAAAGGACAAGAAGAAAGAGGAGTGGGGGAAAAACCCAAACACATGAAGCATTACTACTACTGGACTGAGAAACAGCACCACTTCACACCAAGAAACTAACTGGACCTTGACAAAGGACACAGAAAATTGGCAGCATTTTAGGTCTTAATGCAGAGTTGATGCTTTAATGATGTCTGACTGAAAACTGAGCATCGATGTAGAGGGGATATATGAGCAGGGCATTTTTGGGTCTACTTTTAATTTTAAAATAACTTAGCTTTAGATCTAAAACCAAGTATGAAACACAATGGGAATTGGATATATATATACATATATTTAAGCTGCCATCTTCTCCTTTGTAACTAGCAGGTGGTGTGATAAGTGAGATCCTTTTAATCTGGGTATATGTATAAAAACTTAATGTCTTTTTGATAATAAATACTGCACATGTGTATTGCAATGACATTACTTTGTGGGCTCTCACCTCTGTCCTTCAGTTTATGCATTTTACAGCACAATATCCCCTCATGATAAATATGGGGTTACCTTTTTTCCTACTTTGGTACCCACCTGTATTGTGTCTGCTAGACTCTTGGAATGCCCTGGAAACCTTCTGCCATGCAAAATCCAGTAGGATAAACATGAATCACTTCCTCTTTTCTGGTTTCCTGGTACTTTGTTGTGAGTCCCCAGGCACTAGTTTTGAGACCTTCCTGGAAGACATTGTTATTTCTGAATCAGTTTTTGTCTGGCTGTACTCTGTGTCCTGGGAGACTGCCCCAGAATTTTTTCATAATCTGCTGGTTAACCACACAGTGCATGAGTTGGTAGGAGCCAGGGCTCCCATTTGAAGCATGTGCCTTACCTCCACCTGAAATCCTGGGCATTGAGGGCAGGGGACCTGCATGTGCTGGCCACACTCTTCCCTGCATTTTGGGTGAATGATGCTTGCTGACAGGTCTGTCGTCTGTATAACATGAATGTAAGTGGGTCATGCCCTCAGGCTTGGAGTGCATCCCTGTGCCAGAAAATTCTTCTCTCCCTGAAAGGTAACCCCTTTTTCTGAACATGTACTTTTTTCCCCTCTAATTACCCTCAGCCCTTTCAACAATACTGCTGGGAGTCTTGCCTTTGGACCTGCACTTAGTAGGGAAGCAATTTAAACCATCCAAGCATGAGATGTAGCATAATCAGCATCTGCTCTCTCCCAGTTTGTCACCTGCACTGTATCTGCAGTAGCCCAAGGGGCTGTGTTCACACTGTCGTGCTGTGGTAGGGGAAGACCAGCTCTTCACTGAGTCCACATGCATCTCATGTTCTTGTCCCAGTGGTGATGTTCCACTGCAACCTGAAGCTACCCTATTCCCACCTAGTTCCTGGGAATTTATTTGGGTTTTTTACCTAGTGTTTCCAGACATGGAATTGAGTCTTCAAATCATGGCATTTCAGTTTGCTGTGTGTCCTGGATTTTCCTCCTACTTGTCCCAAGTGTGCCTTCTAGGGCTTTGCATTTAACATCAAAATAACATGGCTTTTAGTTGGTGCTTTCCATCTTTTAGGGTCCAAGCATGTTAGGAAAGATGGTAATGTTTAGCACACTGAGCATGAGAGGTGCTAGGAATAACCAGTAAATAGGGCTATAATGCTTAGCTGTGGTTAAATAACTGGCTTGCAGGGGATCCTTCAAAAGATTCCAGTGATGAATGCAGGAGTTTAGGAGGCACCCTGTGCTGGTGGTGGAGTTACAAGTAGCTCTGTAATTTCTCTGTGGACATGCAAATGGTTAATTCCCAAATGCCAGTAGATGGCTCCCAAGAGCATTGTCTATAGAATCTTTTTCTAACACGTGTGAAGCAAGATTTTGGTGCGCTGATGACCAACTTCCTGTGCTCCATGATGTACCAGCTGAAATCTGCACATCATCAGGACATCTGTCACCAGGCTTGTGGCATTGTCCTGTGGCCACAAGACAACACAGATGCCACGTGCTGTGTGGGAAGAAGTCTGATTTCCCAATGACATGGGGATGTTGGGATGGAAGAGTGTCCCACAAATGAGAAAATAGGTAGAGATCCTGAAATAACAGTTGTGTTGTGGGAAAACTCCGCTGGTTATACAGCAATAATCCTGGCTGAGTGGAGGTAATCGGAGCAGGTGCAGACCCTTCAGAGTCTCTCCGTGATGACCAGCAGGACCTGACTGCTTGTTACATTTGTTGAATGCCTCCACGAATGAGGTCCCTGATTTCTCTCCAAAAATAGAGATGATAAATAATTGTTATAACTGCCTTCTTTTTGTAATTACCTCCAAATGGATTACCCCC
>VZTX01009504.1:138739-451257 GCA_013400915.1 Pardalotus punctatus
CCCCCCCCCAAAGATTCTAATTAAGTTTTACATTAATTCTAAGTCTGCAGAATCCTTTTACCAGAGGAAGAGACTTCTGGGAATTTCTGGTCTGTTGCAGCTTTGAAGACCTGGTTCTAGTCCATTTGCTGAGACTGGTACTCCTTGGGGCTACTATTCTGTTTGACTCCCTCATTACATATCATGAGAACTTTTTCTTTCTCCTGGACTTGAAATCCTTAATAGGATTTGTGTTTTTGAAGGCAAATGTTGTTCCCTGGGAAAGCTGAGAAGACATTCTGTTTTGGCATTAGGGGAATTCTCCATCAACTGAAGTCAATCAGGAATACTGTCAGAAAGGGTTTTATTTGGGCATGGGAAATCTGAGAGCAGAGATATACTGAGATTCATGAACTGGATAGCAGATTTCTTGTGGGTAGCTCTCTTTCAGTCTGGCTCCCATGTCCAAAACTGCTGAAGAGACACCAGCTCAGAGCATAGGACTTCTTGGTCAGAAAAAACAGAGGGAACAAGGGATGCAGTTGAGACTGAAGCACAGGGAGTTTAAGGGAAGAGTGCTGTGGCTGCCAGGTCTGTAGAGAAGGATTTTTCTATTTGTTCTGAAAATGACGGGAAGATTGGTGTGGATAAACTTCTTGAGGCAGTTTTAGTTCTGGGGTTGTGCAGTGGTTGAAACTGAAGGTTCTTTCTCTTTGCCTGCAGTTCCTAAACATTATTATAATATGCTGTAAACCTGAAAATAGTATGGAGAAGAGGAAGAGACCCAAATGCAAACTGTTCTCGAAGGAGAACCCCAGGCACTCTTTACTACAGTTCTGTCTTAGAAGATGTCATAGCTGTGCTGACGTGCCCATATTGCTGCATTTTTTCCTCTGCAGTATCCTGGTCATGGCTGATGATGGGTTACCAGCAAGGAGCATCATGAAGCCATGCCACACTGAGCATACGTCTTTGGTATGGTGTCACAAGACACACACCTCTCTCTGGGAGTTAGGCAATGCTGCATTAGCTCAATGAACATCTGGAGTGGATTGGTGACCTATGAGTGTGTACTGCACTTTAAAGTTAGGAATGTGATGCATGTGGGTGAAGATCAGCATTGTGGGTTATGGAGGCTGTGAGGTTAGAAACACTCAGATACCCCTCTAGCCTTATAAATGAGGAATTTCTCCAGTTTTGAAGTGTACTTGGAGGGCATGTTCACATCTTTTTGTCCTTATATATGCATTTGTATGTGCATGTATCTTGGGTGTTTATTACAGACAGTGCACCTAGAATGAAGAGGCATTATTTCCTGTTACAATGCAAGTAGCTGGGTGAATAAAAAATATTACTTTTGTTCAGCAGTACGTAATGGCTGGAAATCTGGCAAGTTTATGTGGTGGTTTAATGAGATTTTTTGTGTAATGTGTTAGCCTTCAGTAGAAGTTTGGCTGCTGCTGCCTTACAGAACTGCAGCTCAATGTATGGTTTGGGTACTTTATTTCTGAAATAAACCAGCCACCTGAGAGCAATTACCTTGTGTGCTGTGTCTATTTACACAAAGTTTTTTTAACCATAATGTAGGGAGTGAAACTGAAGATAGGAGTTAAAGAGAAATAATAGGTAAACTAGGTAAACCAGCACCTAATTAGTCTTCCTCATGTAGGTTTACTTGCATTTCAGTATGTCTGAACAGCCTTCTGGTGGTTGTAGCACTTCTCTTTGGTAAGTAGTGTGGTCCCAAGGAGTGAAATAGTCCCAAGGCTTCCTGCCAACTTCTGTCACTGCCACATGTTGTGGGGTAGAGACCATGAAAGCTTCTGTTCTGGGATCCACAGGAAGGCTGAGAAATTCACTGTCCAGCAATTCAGCTCTTTCTTACTATCTAATGCATCTTCCTTCAGGAAATATAGGATCAAGGGAGCTAGTTGGATTGCTCTGGATGCTTTGCAATCACCTTTATTATTTCATTCTCAAGTTTGATGGTGTCACTGCCTGTCAAAAAAGAGTCCTGTTCCTCACATGGTGTTGAAGCGGTGAGAGCATGACTGAAGTTCTTACCATAATCCTCGGATGCCTGCACTAGAGCATGATGCATGTAAACTCAACCAGCTCTGTGCTGAAACCCCTGCGTGTTTGGAGGCAGTGCTATACGGTAGCTGAGAGCATTGGCAAAACTGACCAAAGCTTTTTGGAAACAAACAAATAGAATAAGTTGGCAGGGGGACAGGGACATTTTTTTTCTTGTTTTTTGTGTGAGTTTGTTTTATGTAGAAGTACATAACTGATACCTCTGCTCATGTAAATAAATAATCTCACCGTGTGCTATATTCACTGGATAGCAAACTCTTGCAAAAATTGCAAAAATTTGACCTGCAATGGCAGGGATTTACAGTAATAAATAAGTTCTGTCACCATCTTGGAGACACGTGTGTAAGTAAGTTGGTTGTGGTCCTTGCAGCTCACTGGTTTAGTAAGCACAGTGTGTTCATCTATGCTGTGTTCAGCTCTTTTGGCTATGGTGTAAGCTGCTTTTAAAATTCTTCTTTACAGATATGGAGATGGTGCAGGACAAATGAATATTTCAATTATTTATCTGCCATGAAGACAAGCTGTAAATGTCATTTATTTCTGCCTTACCATATCTGAAATCAACTCTAAACAAAAATAGAACAAGTCTAGATCTCTGAAAAACTGTCTTGATAAATAGCTCAACACAATCATAAACCCATCAGATTTGATGTACTACCCTTGGTTATATAAATCTTCCAGTTGCTATAGTGAAAAGGTTATGGGTGATTGCTAGCCCTTGCAGATCACTGGATTAATAACTTTCATCCAAGTGCACCTTACAAGTTGAGATCTAAGACTATAAAAGTACAGTTCAGTCCTATATTTATAACCATATATGAATTTGATTATTTAATGACATATCATTCCAATTGAGTAGAAGTCAGTGCTAATGTAGCCAGGTGAGAACTTTGGACCTAGTTATGGTGTTCTTGCTAAGTTAAAAAATAAATGCCTAATTTTAAAATCTTTTTATTTGATTGAACTGCTTTGATAAACCATTTGATTGAACTCTTGCATAGGAATAGAGATGTATGTATGTATGAAAATCCTCACCTATTGTGTGTCTTAAAAGGATAATTCTTCATGTCTTGTGATTCTGCAAGTCTGGGATTTGTTGTCAGAGGAAATTTGTGCAGGGGAAGGCACCATCCAGTGGAGGGCTAGGCCAAGGATAGATCTGAAGAGCAGGCAATGAGCTGGAACAAGTTACCCTTCATTTGGGATGCATGGATTTCTGGGAATGACCCTGACTGGGGAAGAGTAACCTGCCAGTCTAAGCACACGTGCATAACTCCCAGAGGAGAGGGTAGCAGTGACAGGAGGCCTTGTTAGAGGAAAATGAGCATAAGCCTTTTCCACACAGCACTGCTGCAAGTTATCAGTGGCATATTAATGAATAAGCACCCTGAACTTGGTTACAGTCATTATTTTTATAGTGCTATTTTTTCCCTCAATCGTGTTTGCTTGGGTATCCCTATTAGGTGAAGAGATGAACTGAGAAAATGGCTTACAAAACACACGATTCTGATGCTATGGTTTTCGTAATTTGTGGTATTCAATAATCTCTGAAGATTACTAGAGGAAGGATGAACTACGGCTGTTAAACATATTTAAATTTGTAGATCTGCATTGTTTTAGCAGAAATTATCTCTGTAATGCAGGAATAAAAATCTAAGTTATCATAATTACCCTGATTGACCTTAGGATGGAAAACATCTTCCTAAATCTGATTCTTATTCATTAATACCAAGTCACTAAGCAGCACAAATACGATCTGGATCAAGTGTCAAATTAAGCAGAACACAGAGCAGAATTTATGTTGGGATTGTGCCAGCTGTGGGAGGAGAGGAAATACCTAATCCAGCATAAAGTATGCTAGAAATGAGATGCCCCTTCAGGTTTTTGGTTTGTTTTTTTTCTTTTAGAACATGCTTATGTGGAATGAGTTTGCCATAGCTTAGCACTTTGCATGGTGATTTGATCCAGCACCAATTGCCTTAAAACCAAATGCTCTACTATACAGAAGAGTGGCCTTGGTCAGAAGCTCTGATCAAGACGTTTTAGTTTTGCTTGTGGGAAGAGCTGCGCTCTCTTCATTTTTAGAGGGATTTTCAGCTTTTCCTGCCAGTTGTGGAAGTGCAGGAAGTCAGGGGGTTTGTCAGCAGAGTTGTACCACTTGTATTCTTAAACTGAGTTTCTCACAGTTAGTGATAACGGTTTCCTCTCCCTGCCAAGGCTGCTGGGCAGCATAACCCATGGCTTATGTTGCTTACAGTGATAGCTCTGGCCCGTGGTCTTGCAGGCATGTCTGAGTGCTTTCAGGAGCTGTGGATACAGTTTGGTTGTCCCTCCCTCAAATGCAGGTGTCTAAGCTTAATAGATTCAATTAAACATCAGCCGTCCAAACTTGGAATTGGAGATCAGGGAGCGCTGGAAAAGAGCTAAACCTAAGTGATTTTACAAGCACTTGGCATCATCACATACTCCAGACTTCTGTGTGAACATAAAACTGAAAGCCATTGCTCCATAGTGCTGGCCTGATTCTCAGGAGCTGTGCCGTTGGAGTAGATCCTGGGCTACTGTTGCTGCTTGTACAGAAAACATGGAGTCACGTTGCTAAACCTGCCTCTTCCCTTGCAATGGAAAACTAGCCACTTAAGGACAAAAGTCCTCTCAAATCAATAACCTCTTGACAACGTGGCTTGAGCATCCTCGTGAATTTGTACTGTGCTTGTCACATGTCCCAGTTCCTGAAGCCTTCCCTGATGTTATAAAAAAATATTTTTGATGTGGCAAAGGCATGGATCAACTTTTCCAAGATACCAGCACCATGAAAGCAAGCTGCTCTCAATTGTCTGTGAGGTGTATTTACAAAATAGGTATGATGTTGAATTTGCTTTATTTCAGGGTGGAAAAAAAGCATCATTTTGACAAGTTTTTTATATGGGGGATAGCTTCTGCATCCTAATGTCTGCAAGGTTAAAATTACCATTCTTTTTAGCTGTGAGGGAAAACTGTACAACCAATGCTAGAAGGGCATTTTGTGTTGGTTTTGTAATTCAAAAAACTTGTCCTTTTCCAGACAGCACAAATACATATATTGCAGAAGTTCAGTTTCCAAAATAGGCTCTTGTCTTAGGTCTGGAGAGATGAGGTTTGGCTGGGAGCAAGGAGAAAGAGCAACTATATGTTGTTTCTATGGGATGTATTTATAGCTGTTTATGAATGCAACTGCATTCCGATAGTTTAAAAAAAGGCATGCTGAACAGGATATACAATGTATCTCCTTGTTTGAACTAGCTTTGAAAAAAAGTCTGCAATACCCCTTTTTTAGCTTGTTTTCCTCAGGAAACATGGCTTAAAAGATCATGCTCTATGCTTGTCTGCACATCTGTACACGTTTCCTTTTACTCTTCTCAGTGATTTCACTGTTTTTAACCAATTTTGACAGAAGTTCTAAAGATAATTAGTTCCTACAGAGCCTACCAAACTGCATGACTCATGGAAGTAAAGCAGAGGAGATATATTGTTCATGTCCACACTGACATAAAGGCAGCAACATAAATGTGTTACTGGGCAGTGGAGATCAGCAGAGGAGAGTGATGTTATGAATGTCCTGAAAGCGGAGGGAAATCTGTGCCTCGTGCATATACAGTATTAGACAGAGTGTCTGTGGAATCCTGATTGATAGGAAACCAACCAGTTTTCATTAGTTTTCCTTCTCAAGGAACTTTTGTACTGCTGAGAGTTAGTAGTGAAAATATGTCAACAGATCCCATAACCATCTATCCAGCAAATTAAGGTTTTGATAGCATAGCATAGTTCTGGAAAAATTAGCATTGTATTTAAAATATGTTTATATCTTTAGCTCGTGTTTTCTGATGAAGTCTCTTATGTTTGTCCTCAAAAGAGCTGTATAGCTCACTATGTGAAAACACAATATATATGACTTTCGAGACTAATTGCACCCTAAATACAGTCAGTTCAGCTAAAAAAAAAAACAAAACAAAAAAACCAGGTAATTTTTATAAAAAGTATAATCTATTTTTCTTCTGGGAAAGGAGTATAACAAAAAAAGAAATCTGAATTTGTTTTAATCATCACAGTGCAATTCCATATTGAACAGAGAGAGATAGACATGGACATTCACAGTAGGTTTCCATGACCCAGCGACTTGCTTCTTCCCTTCCCTGGGAAGAGTCAACTGCAACTCTTCAAATAAAACCAAGAGTCACATCCAAGAAGTATGAATAGGCAACAGATACCCTGAGATCAGGGATAAGACTGCAGGAACTCAAGAGGATGTATGGCAGACAATCCAGTCTCTAGTTCACTCCTGTGATTTGGCATAGCCAGCACAGAGACATAAGAAGATGGATTGTTCTCTCAGTGTTCCTTCCAGTGCTGTAACCAAAATTACAGTTACCTACTGCTAATTTGGGCAACAGGGAGTTCAATCACTTCTTGCTACCTGACCAAAAAATCTAGAATGATGTATTTTGCTACCTTTTATGAATTACTAGGCTACCAATGAGTTTCAGATAGTTTCTCATTTTAAAACCAAAAATGTAAAAACTTGTTCCAGAAATAAAAATCTGACAGTGTGCAAATCCACCTCCAACACCCCAGACATTTCTGTTTTCATTTCCTGAAATTCCTTTAATATGAAAGTGTTTGCCTTGTTTGTGCACAGAAAGGTATCCCATTTTCATCTTGCTGGGTGCTGACACTGCATTCCTGTCTGTCTGCTGAGTTATTGTTTGGATTAATATTCATTAATTATGTTGCTTCAATGAGGGTCTGCTTGGTAAACAGCTTCTTGAGGACATTACATGTTTTCCTGTGAATGGCATTTAGTGTCCAGAAGATTAAAATGTTAGACTGTGGGTATAATCCAAATCCAACACATGCTAACTTTTTAGCGTGTTTTAGAGGATGCCTAAGAGGAAAGGAAGTGGAAGAAACTATAGAATTGCTCTCACATCTATAGCAGGGACTGCCCTGTTGTCATGTTTAATGGCCAGGGCAGACCAGCCCACGGTATCTGGTACTGATCAGCCATGAATAAAAGGAAGCACACTAAACCAACCTTTACTGACTATAACTCAGAACTCCAAGATATGTTTTTTAATGCTATTAATGTTCATTTGCATAATCAGTTTTTCTGAAAATGATTCAGGCATTGAGAGGCATCTGAACAGGCCTCCTTTCCTGTCTTCAAAGGTAAATCCCTCTGGTGAACTGAGCACTATAAATTTAAATCCAGGATGTGGGCTTGGTTGATGCATCGTACTTAGCAAGACAGGTACAAATAGATTGAGAAGAAAAACTTGCTCTGAATCTCTCTGTGTTTCTGTACCCAAAGGATTTTGTTTTAAAGAAGATTACAAATGTTCTAAGGTTATCTTAAAGTAATGTGTAAGCAATTAAGAAACCATGAGCAGAAGAAAGTTGGGAGATTTTTTAGCACAAATGTTGATTGACAGTCATCTTTAAAAAGAATAAAAGGTCTTGAGGATGATGAAAGTTCAAGTTAAACTTGCCTTCTCAAGTGGAAGATAACTCAGTAGGCAGCACTTGGTATGAGCACAACTTGTATGACAGTAAAAGTTAACTTTGTAGCACCTGGAATCCAGGGATTTTAATGTCTACATATGTTTTAATGACTATTAGAGGTATGGTATTTACATTGCTTACGGAGAGAGAATGCTGCCTATATCTTGACTGGTTAAACTGACTTTGTCCATTCAGCAGGCAGAGCTGTTATGTTTTATTTTTTTTTTTAACATGCAAATTATATTTCTCTCAATTTGTTTAAAACAAAGCCCAGTTATAAGCTTAGTTGTACTTTTAAGTCTTCTTTTAAAGTGTTTAAAAGTAGTAGCAGTAGTTAAAAGTAGCAGTTCTTGTAAAAGTACTTTTATTTTCCTCTTTTTCAAATGTATCTCTTAAAAGACAGCTACTGCTGGTAGGTTGCAACTAAACTCTTGGAAAAGTTAATACCTTACTCCATATTTGAAACTGTTGGTGTGTTGCTTGATCCTGTGCCAGCTAGCCACCTTCCAGACAGCAATAATCATAACTGTAAAATTCACTGGAAATTAGGCAAACATTTCAAGCTGTGCTCAAGGATTCTGTGTTGTATTTGTATTTGTAGCTGTATTTGACTCAAGTGTACTAAAAGCAAGACTGGTCATAAGGACAAACCTTTTGTCAATAGCTGGCCTGAGGAAATGGGTTACTGTAAGAAAAAGGATCTTCTGAACAGACCACCGCCCATTCTTTCACGCACAAGCTCTGAGTAAGAAAGGACAGATGTCAAGAAAACTCTGTGCTTGCCCTGAATAGGAAAGGGCAAAAGCTAACTACTGGAAATCTTCATTTTCATACTGTATATACATACAGTATTATTTTTATTCAGCCTGCATATGAAGCAGCATCATATTTGAGTTTTGTCCTGTGGAGTGGTGCACATTGTGTTCTGTAATCTTAGTGCTCTGATTTTAGGAAAGAAGAAACTTCTTTCACTTAGACCATGAAAGACATGCTCAGCAGAATGTTGGATAGGCTGGATTAACAGCTAGTGTGTTTGTGTTGGTAAGGGTTTGAGAAAACAAGGTGAGACAGGTAGGGTGAGTGTTTCTGCTGGTCAAGGGGCCTTGCGCTGGATGGGCAGCTTCTGGGGAAGGCAAGTGTTTATTCTGAGCAGCTGCAGCTGGGGAAAGCCTGCTTTGGTGAATCAGCCTGTATACGTAACAGATTAGTTTTTTCATTGCACTTGGTTTTGCCGTACATTTTTCTATGGATGCTGAAATTGCTTCACCAGTGTGGCACCACTGCAATTTTAAAAAAGAAGTGACCTTGTTGTTCCATAGTTTTAGACACCTATCAAGCTGCTTAAATAAGAAAGTGGTATCTTATGTTATTATTTCTTTTTCTCTAAATATTTTTTTACTTCTGTTCAAAAACCCTTCCATATTTCTAATGTCTCTTGTGAACATTAATTACTTAGGAAGAGTACATGTTAAAAATAACCAGAAAGTTTCATATTTGCATTTTTTAGGCCTGGAAGTGAGCAATGTTTCAGGTGTAACTTTGCGGGTGGAAGTTACTTGATAATGGGACTTACTCAATTCGCCCACTTAAGAGACTACAGGATTTGGTCTGTAGACCTTTGTCATGGTTCTTGCTGTTGATGTCAGGAGTGTTCTTCATAGGTGTTACAAAGTCTAGCATAAATGTCCAATCTAAGCTTCCTTAAGGAGAGGGTAAACTTAATGTTCATTTTATGTTAACAGTTAAATCCATTAGGTTATTGTATCAATTGCTGACTTTTTTTTTTTAAATGTCTTTTTTATCAGCAGCAAAAGACTGACCTTTTCAATTATTTCTTGATCAAACTGAAATAAATGGAAATACAGAAACAGAAGAAAAATATATCACAAGAGTTATGATGGATTACTGTTCTGAGAAGCCAGTTGGGAAATAGCAGCAGGAACCTGAGCTACATTTAGTTCTGCTGAAGCTAATGTTCTGATGACCTTTTTACCCCCCCCCCAAAACAAAACAACAACAACAAAAAGCAAAACAAAACAACAATCACCCCCAACAAAACAACAACAAAAACATTAAAAAAGAAGAAAAAAAACAAAAACCAACCAACAAAAACAAACAAACAAAAAACCCCAAAACACCCAAAACAAAACAAAAAGACCCCAGCAAAACAAAACCAAAACCCTACTCCATTTATGACCTCATCAGGACAGGAGCTTGTTATCCATGTGTTAATCTTCAGAAGTAGGGTTTACATAGTTAAGATGCTTCCTAGTTTAGGCCAACTATGCTAAGGACCTTTTGTGGCTACAGTTTAGGATATAACAACTCTTCACAGTTTGTATTTGAAGTGGCTAAAGCTATTTAGCTTTTGTGGGCAGATCCATTAACCCACACACTGTTCTGCCCAAGTAACAATAACAGAAACTTCAACTTTCTTCTGACAATGAAATTCTTTTGTCTAATGCAAACAAAACAAACCCTTTTACAGCTAAACTGAACGTAACCAAAGTTATGTGTATTCTGTACAGTACTGCATACACTCCATCATAAACCCAACAGAAAATTAACAAGCATTATGCTGCCAATGCCATTGCATAGTTGCAAATAATATTCTGCTTGTAATGCAGTTTGCTGATTTTCAGAAAGCTAGATCTCAGTTCAGTTAGACTATCAGGGTAAGAGTCTATCTGCATGATCTCATCTCCTCAAAATAATACAGAGGAAAAACTTAAGTAATGGTGAGGGTGGGGATATGTATCCACTGGGATCCTTTTTAGAATAAAGCATTAGTTACTTTTTGCTTTGAATAGAGTTTTAGAAATGAACACTAACCTTCAGTAATAGCATGAGTGCCTGCATAGAGTGAGCATCATAGATAACAGAGTCTGTAGCTGGAGCAGATGGAACCTTTTATAACACCAGCTGAGACAATGTGGAAGCTGAGGGTAACACTGCTTTTTCAGGCCTGGAAAGAAGGAAAGCACTTTTCTTTTGCTTCTGCAGAAGAGGGACTATTGTGTTCTCTATCATGTCCCTCTCAGGCTCCACTTGAACTCTCCAAAGGACTGTTTGGCAGTACAGAAGCTTTGGTTTATTTAATACAGAAGAACCTTTCTTCTTCTTCACCAATAATGTTTTGATCTTAGCTGGGATTGAGAAGTACTTCATTCATTATGACTGCTTGGCAGTGACATAAAGGCTTCCAGTGTTTAGCAGGTCTTCTGAACGTACATTGCTTGGAAAGAAAGCTGAACTTCTTCATGTGTAAACATCTGTCTTAGTCCTGTGATGCCTGGACAGCTGTGAGTGTGTTAATCTTCATCCCTTAATGTACCTCTTCACAAAACTCAAATTGTACCACTTAAGAAGAGTGGAACTGCTTTTCTTTGACCATGCCACTTGAAGGCTCTGCTGCATGTTTTGCATACGCCTGGATCTTGTACTCAGTTTTGTTCCATTGTTTCTGTTTTTGATGATGTTGGGAGCGGTAAACAGCACCAAGAATGGCGAGAAACTTGTTTAATGTGGTTCCTAGTTTTATGGCTAAGCTCAACGGAGCAGGCTATTCTTGATGGGTCCAGGTACTGTTTGCTTTTGCCAGTCCAGGCGGTACGATGTTACTTTGTGCACTCTGCTCTGGTCACTTAGCAGTCATCTCTAGAAACAGGTGTTAAATAGCCCCAATATCATTAGTATGATTCCAGTTCTGGAAACCTTTTTTCTGTCCTTGTTCAGGGCTTGTTGGAGGTTAAAGTCATTGTCTTGGCAAGTGGCATTAAGTAGCTGTGCCACCTTTTGAGAATCTGCAGTTGCTCATTGTTGCCAAGTGGTGCATCCTATCAATATGTGGCCCCTTCTTCCTGTCCTACTGATCCTGGCAGCTCTCAAACATCCTAAACATCAGGGACTTTATTTGAGCCTACTGCCTTGATGGCATTACAAAAGAGACGGTATTGTGCATGCCCTCCCTTCACTTAGGGGCACCTCTGCGTGTGTCATACTAGCCGTTTGCGACTTATAAATGAGGGAAAATACATGATTTGTCACATCTTTTCCAAGGCTGCATTTAATTTGGAATAAAATTGCAGATCTATCTTGAGAGAGTGAATATGATACAGTATCTTTTACAAGATAATTACATGGAATTACCTGGAGGCTGCCTGCACAAGTAGCTGTGTGAAGCCCTACTGTCTGCTTCCAGGAAAGGGCATGGTGCTCCACCTGCAATGTGCCTGATCCACCATGGATGCTTTAGCACACCTGCTGGATCGGACTTCTCAAATGGCTTTGGGTTAATTTCTAGATCATGTGGGCAACTGTGAGCACCTGAGGCAGAGGGTACTGACAACCTGGGTGATTTTTGACAGGTGCAGTGTTTCATGGAGCAGTGCTCGATTGTGGGTGCTAAAAAATGATGTGGGTATCATGGGTGCCTAGGGCCTGTCGACTTTGGGTTTTTGGCTAAATCTTTGCAACTTTGCAGCTTCTCAAGCCATACTAATGCCCACTTTGAAGAATGTTCCAAAGTTTCTCTCTTCCTGCCTCTCACCCTTGGTGTGAGACTGTATTTTGGAACAATTTCAGATTAAGTGGCATTTCCTTGCAAGTTCTAAAATAGTAGGTATTTCCTTTGAAGTACTGAAGTTAGGATGTTTGACAGAAATTGTTGAATCTAATGACCTTTGATTAAAGCCTGCAGCTGTATGATAATACAGGCAAACAACTTTGAAGATGGATTCAGAAGCCAGGAATTTAGAAACCATTTTCAACATTTCAGCCTACACAGATTACTAAATAAAGGATTTCAACAAGTGAGACAATGTTTTTGTTTGTAAAAGTGGGCGCTCAGTACAGTTGGATGATGAATTAAAGACAGCCGGAATACATCAGAATATACTTTCCCACACATCCAGTACGGTTGAGCATTAATACGTTTTTATCCCTTTGTAATTATTTTCTCTTTGCAGCTATTTCCAGATTGTTACCATCTGTAACTGTGACACTTTTACAAGAAAATTAATTTAGTCAATTCAGTTTCTGTGATTTTTATTATTGTTATTGCTTCAAATCCAGAACCTTCTAACTTGGCTTGAATTCTGCAAACCTCTTACATTGTGCAACCAATAACCAGCACTTCTTTTCTTTTTTTTTGGTCAGAAATCTGCATTTTTGTTTCTTTGCTCTTATGACTTTAGATGGACTCCCTAACAGACAATGGTCAAGTCCTCTGGTGACATTCCAATAAAGAGATGAGCAGTTTTGCAAATTAAAGAGATTGGGGACTAAGGAGGCAGCCATTTAATAGCTGTTTTTGAAAGTTATGTGCTGCACAATGGAAAAATAGCTGGATTGTAAACATGTATTGTATGACTGAGACAAGCTTTGGGGCTGACTAAATTGAATTCTTTCAAGACAAAGGTAGTTTGAGAAACTGTCCTTTGAAAATCCAGTTGTGTGGTGGTGGTTACCTCCTTGTGAGATGCTAAAGTGTGTTGTTCCCATTGAATTCAAGGGAATTGGAGTCCATTAGCACATTCAGGGGTCTTGATGGAAATTATTGTAGGTTTAACTAGACAATCAGAAAGTACAGAGTTATTTTTTTTAAAACAACATAATAGACACCATTTGAAATGGATCCATCTCCAATGACCTTTTCTATGCTGTGTTACACTAAAAACTAGACTCCAAATAATTTTTGAATAATTTTCAAAACAATTTTTGAAAGCGCCAATTCACAGAAAACAGAAGGGGTTACATTCTTTTTTAGTGAAGGCTAAGAAAAGACTGCTTCTCATGAAATAAAAATGTCAGTGATTTTGGAAATTGCTTCAAAATGATGTGAACATTTAAAATAAAATAATGGGGAAATGTTTCTTGTGAAAGATGAAAAAAGAATTAGTGACAATTTTCCAGTAATGTTGTTTCAGTGACAAAAATGGTGTGGGGATTATTTTAAAGATAAATGTGTACTGTGTGTGTGGGGAGGGAAAACCTCCGTGATGCAGAGTTGAGTTGTGTGATTGCTTTGCTTGCTGATGCATGTAGCATAGTACCTTTAGAGATACATTATTATATATCTGAGTTAAATGGATCTAGCTGCCTGTTGTACAGTGGTTTTCTAAGCCTGTTTAAGCCACTCTACTGAATGAGTAGCTCACGTGCAAGCTCTGGATTGCAGAGAATCCCACACTTTTGTGAAATTCTAGGTTTGGCCTGGAAGAACATGCTTGAGGGTTTTCAATCTCCCACAAGAGCTTTCCTGTATGTGTATTGGCTGGAAGAGGTAAAAATGAGTTGGCCTTTATTCCAGAAGTAAGGTATGAATATCAGAAGATTTTCAGCCTCTGAAATCAGTAGTCTGACAGGTAAAGCAAAACAAGACATTCTCCTACATAAAGATATGACATAGCAGATGTCATCTGCTATGATGGGTGATGTACTTTATGCATTGTGTATGACGTACCATCCTCCTACCAAGCAGCCTTCCCAGTAGAAGTGTTATTTTTACTCCATGGTGATATTCAAAGTAGTGGTTTCAGTGGTGGGTGAGCATTAAATGCCTATGTTCAGGTCAGATATTATATTTGTAGTGGCTGCACATGTAAAAGTAAAGCACAAGAGCAAAGAGTGAAGTGATTTACAGAGAAAGCCTTGTGATGCTCTCAGCAGCTTCAGGGATGAAGCAATTGCTGTAGGTTAAAACAGTTGCTAAAATTATGAGAGTATAGATGTCATCTTGGGGAAAAAAAAAAAAGAAAAAAGGAGAGGCCAAGGAGGCATTTTATTTGGAAGTGGAGGAAACACAAGGAGGTAGCTCTTTGCCTGCCATGAAAGGGCAAAATGTGTACCTGTAAAAGTTAGTGAATGTTGTTGTCTTGTTGATTTCAGAGGGAAGGAAGATCATCCCCAAGATCAGACAATTAACACTGGCACCAAAAATGGTTTGAATGATGAGCCTTCCTGGAAGTGATGAATGTAGAATGGCTGGCTAATGATTAATGCATATTTCATATTAATAAATCATATTAATTGTTCTCTTCTTCTCTCCCTTTGTGTTTTATTTCTCCCTGTATATAAAATGCTCTCTATATGGGTCAGAAACCAAAACAATATCTAAGAAGAGACTACTATGCTTAGGTCCAAAAAACCTTAAAGTGGTTTTAGACTAAAATCTTATATTCCTTGTAAAATTACCAATCTGAATTAGGTAGATGTTTGAGAATATTGAGAGTGTTGGACTGCAAGCTGGCTGTTCACCAGTCTGGTTTTCTAACATGTGCCTTTTTTAATCTCATATTGTTACATGACATTGTGTAAATACAGCCATTAATTGCTATGGATATGACTCAGGTATACCAAGGGGACATAAAATGGAGGTAAATATGAAAAACAGAATCCCAAATAAATAAATGAAAGAAATATAGGACATGAGCATATTTTCCAGAATTTTCCCAAAACTGTAAAAAAATTAACAGAAAAACCCAGGACGAAAGTAGAAGAGGTACTTATGAAGAGATAATGTAAAATTGAGCAGAGTAATAAGATGCTTGAAAAAAGTCAGAAGATTTGTCTATTCATCCAATCCCTGAATCAGGGTAATGCTTTAGCATGTCCTTGTCCCCTAAATTGTGAGGTTGGCATGTGAACAAACCCTTCATATAATCCTTTGTTTTGGAAGTTCAGCATCTGCTGAGTACTCTTCTGAAACTCATAAAAGCACAAGGGACACCTCTTAGGAAAAAGGAGGGTAAGGTAATTGCCGTGTTAACCTGCAGTGACCTCAGATTTGTTCCTGTTTGTCCTCAACTTCCTGCACGAAATTATGTAAAGTGATTGCCCTCTTTCCTCCTTGTACTAACAGTGGGTAAATAGCCCTGCCCTTGTCCCTCAAGTATTTTGAAGATGATTGTTGGGCATCGGCCACTTGACATTTCTGTCCTTGAAAATTATTTCCTTCTATCAACTACCATGACAACGCCCAAAAGACAACTTGCATACCTGGTTTTCACTGGAAAACATTCCAGAGTACTGCAAAATATGCACAAAGTCTTCAAGCTGTTCCTTGTGTCCAATTTTACACAAAGTTAAGATACTCGCATTATTAAGACCCATTTACCTGAGTAAGATATTGCAGGATTAAGTCTTTAATCCACACCTAACATTTTCTGCTGCTCTGTTTTTAGTTTTGTCCAGCTCCCTTTAGTGGTTATCCCCAACAGCCTGTGAGTTTCAGGCCTGAAGTCTATGAAATTTGCAAAATGAGAAACAAATAAAACCAGAAAGAGGCAGATTAGAGTGTCTGATTTAGAACATATTTCCACTGCATTTTTTTACTCCTTTATTAAGGAAAAGTGTAATAGTGAAACCTGAAGTCTAGGCCACATTGTAGGTTTTAAAGTGGGGTTTTTTTTGTTTTTTTTGCTATCTCTGTGATGGCAAAACTGAAGATTCTACCTCCAAAAATCCTATTAATTCTAATTCTTAAAAAAAAAAATTGGAAAGCTTTTTAAGGAGGTACTTCATGATAAGCCAGATGAAAATAAACAAAGTGTGTCCATTTCCTAGACATCTGATTCATTAAAAGAATATCCAGATCTGGAAGTTCAAGAGGAAATTTTCAGAGGGTAATAAGGGTTCCATGGAAAAAATATGTCTAATGTCTGAATAATTTTCCCTGTGTCCTTTAAGCTCTTACTTCTCACAAGGAGTCTCTGTCTCCCATTGAAGTCCAAATGATACTTGATTCTTATTAATCTTTGGCATTTGAGAAGGTTACGACTGAAGGCAGCAAAATGATGTCCTTAAAACAGTAAGGACCTGTTTTATTCATAGTGGTGAAGCATTGTTAGATGAAGTAATTTAGATTTTTTACCACTGACTTTTCTCTGACACTGCCTCTTGATCCTACGTTGATTACTGAAACTACCTTGCTGAAGGTGGTACTGAGGTGTCCTTGTACATGGAGCAAAGTTCCCAATCATGTCTTGAGGCAGATAGAGAGTAGTGGACTATTTCTTTTTAGCAATGATTAAAAAAATGATGGTGATTTCAACAAGTTTATGGGTTTACTGGCATTTTGTTAAATATCACTTCTCTGTCATCCAGAAGGAGCAATATAGAATCTACAAATAGTTGGGGTTTCTTGTTTGGTGGGTTTTGGGATTTTTTGGTTTTGTTTTTTTCTGTTCATCTTACTCTTTTTCCTTGTTGGCTCTGAAGTCAACCTTCAAGATCTTAGGTTTAATTCATCTAATTAATTTCTGTTATTTAACTTACATGGTTTTACTACTTTCAAAATAGACGTTATTTTAAATGTGTCCCAGGAAAGAAATCAGCACCCTGAATTATTTGTTGAAAATTAATTATGCAATAAACAACCTACTTTCTATTGTTTGCAGACCAAGCCTGTTATGTCTGTGTTGGTTGTAAGGAATAGGTGCATCTGTTTTGGTCTATGGATTATTCATGACAGGTTCGCTTCAGCAAGACAACGGTTGTGATATATAATAGATTATCCAGTTCATATTCATTCTTTCCATGTTTCCTCATTGGGCAACTGAAACTTTTTTTTAAGAAATGGATATTTGTGAAATAATCATGAGCCAGAAATATTTCGCAAATGACCTGGCAATTACGTGCACACAATGAATAATGCAACTTAGTGAATAATATCAGAGCTAACTTGTTTAATGACCTAGTTCTGAATTAGTTCACTGTTTGACCAGATCTACTTACTTTATCCAACTAGTATGGAATGCAGATTGATTCTCTTTTGTCGCTCAGTGACTCCACTGATGCTGACAGAAGTCTAATTCCCTGATCAGAGATGTAAATGATGAGAGACGTGTTCTCTGCACTCAACTGCCAAACAAGTGTGACCACACTCCATACTGGAAATTGTGTTTATGCTCTTCTAGTGCAATAACGTCAGATGAGACTGGCTCAAATCTTGCCCTAATACCACAGTGGTATCCCAGAGCTCAACTATGCAGACTAGTTTACATGCAATGTTAATTTTAAAGAACACGAACAAATATCCCAGAGGGTTTTGGTCTGCTAGGTATTAGTTCTTATTGACTAAAGTGCTGACATGGCACACGGATGACCCACTAGATTCTATTTGACCCACCAGTTAACACTTGAGATTTGAAGAATTTGAAGTTGTCTACTTTCTTGGCAGTTACCCCACAAGACTGAGATTTGAGAAAGCTTCTTGGTGAGAAAAACGTAAGCAATGGTTATATGAGAAGTGCCTGTCATGAAAAGTCTTCAAGATTTTGGCTCAGTGGTCAGAAAACAAACCCATTTCCTGTGAGTTTAGCAACTCTGTCATGAATTATCTCAGTTTGTTTAACACAGTTTTCAAAGGTGTGTTTTTTGTTAATACTGTGTATGATAAGTGCTACAATGTTCCTGACAGCTTGGATAAGAAGTGATGAACACAGTGAATAAGCTCCATCAAGTAAGGCCAGGAATTATATCTGTTCTAGTAATGTCAGCTTGTCTTAATGCTGCATTACTTGGCACTATACCTATATCACATTTCATAGCTTTCTTTTCCTCTCCAATCCCTGCCCCCAGTCAGGTTGTCTTCTGACACCTACATTTCTGTCACATTTCTGTATTCTTCTCAGCAGAATCCAAAGGAATAGCAGAGCTGTTAAGGTATGATATAAATTATCAAATTACAGCATTTCTCAAGTTTGTTCCTTGTCAAAGCTTCATCTTTTGGAGATTTGCAATAGATCTGCTTCTCTTTATTCTTTCTTCTTTTTTTTTTTTTTTTTTTAAATTCATCATTTCTTGGCAAGTCACTTGTTTTCCAGTGAAAGCTGTTGCCTTTACTGTAAATGACCATTCAGAACTTTGAGCACAGCAAGAATAATGTGTCTGTTTGGCTAGAAGACATGAGCTTGGGGATAATCTTCTACCTCTTCTTGTACAAAGAGATCTGTTAATGAGCCAGCACATTACTCAAATGCTGGCAGCAGAGAGCCTGCATTTTAGAATGAGATCTAACTTTAAAAATATCCCTCAACCTGACAATTTGTCAGGTAACTGTACCTCATGGCAAATAAAAGTCCAATTTGCTAGATCACGAAGACTTAATTCTTGTAACGCAGATTGTTCTGTAATTTCTATAGAGCTTTTTTTAAACACAAAGTAAAATCTCTTGCAGTTTTCCTGTATTACTCTTCAAAATACTACTGGTAGAAAGGAAAAATTCAGTTTTGTTCTAGCTTTTGTGAACTATTATAGAATTTTTAATCTCCCAAATGGACTAGCAGAATCAAATACGAATATTAGCAGAATCAAATATGGTCCCAGCCTAGCCTCACTGCTTATTTTCTCATGTGCATATGGCAGGAGCACAGGCCATGGTATAAAACGAAAGAAACTTTCCTCAATTTATATGATCCCCTGGCTAATTTCACTTTCTAGATCTTATCCACCAACACTGAGCTGTTTTGGAGTCCTTTTCAGTGCAGGGAACTATGTAAATAAATGCGTCTCTTTGTTTAAGCAAATCATAGGACAGAAGTAGCTTGTACAGTTTGGTATACATTTCAGAAGTTGGGTTTTTATTTGATTCATTTGCACATGAACATATGGTTGTCCCTGCTGACTGGGAGAAGGACAGTGAAGAATCTGCAGGAGCTATAGCAGTTGTCTTTTGGAATTTGAAGGATATTTTTACTAATTTAAGTAAACTGTCTTGATGTTTGCTCTTTTTAATAATGGGTGTCATATTTCAGACAAATCACCTAGCTCAGTTGCATGTGCATTCTACATCTAGAAGGCAAGGAATGTTTTCCTTTTGTCAAGAGCCACATGAGGGGCAGAAGAGTCATGGAGGGATCCTCACGGTCCATAGCCACTGTTCATCTGCTTCCATTCTGAGTGTGACCATGCATAGAAATGTAGCTGTGCAGGTGATTTACTTACCTGAAAATTACTCTAAATTTTCATTTTCAGATGAAGCACTGAATGAGACATTACTCTCATTCAGGTACTGAGTGAGATGGTGATCCAAGCAAGGCTGAGAGATGCAGTCCTAGAAATCAGGAGGTCAGTGTTAATGGCATGTTATGCAGTTTTCCTTCACAGTTTAGCCCATCTCCCTCTGTTATGAAGATAAAGCCAGAAGTGGTTCTGTAACTGAGAGTTCCTCTTCCCCTACCTCTGAGCTGTGTCACTCACACATGACCATGTAGCAGAGGTTCTGCCACCCCAGAAAGATATTCAACATTTGTGTTAGCAGCCAGTGAGAGTCAAGTCATTTACTGAAAATTCAAACGGATCTTCTGGTTGGAGAACTTCCCAACACAACTGAAAGAGTCATCTTTTGTCTGAGCTGAAATCCTGTTCTCTTTGAATATGCCTGTTCTCTGACTGTTGCAAAACCCTTGCTGTTTTGGCATTTTTCCTGATTTTTTTTTATACTTATTTTAACATACTGCCCATTTTTTGTTCTGGGACAGTACTCAAAAATTTGCCCATGAATGCCACTGCAACTGAGTGAATGCTACTTTTTATCACTGAATTGCTAAAGCCATTTCTGGTGTTTTTCCAGACCACTACTGTAATTTGTTGATGTTGAAACCAATTTGAGCACAGGCATAATGGGTTAACATTTTCCTGCTTGTTTGTGTAGTGATTGATTGTTTTCACAGGTTGTGAGACCAACCTGTAGCAGGAAACAGAATACAGACATTTTATAAGTGAGACACATAAAGACCAGCACACATTTATGAGAGGAGCATTCTGGGGACAGAGAGAGGCAAGATAGAAAAAAAGGAAAAACTGTAGATATTGTCTGATGAAATACAATGGAACAGGATTAACATTTGTTTTCCCATTTCATGCCCTTCACAATTTTTCACTGTGCAGCTTCTTGTTATATGGGAAAGGCCTCTGTTTCAAGGTGCCTTGATAAAAGGTACACAACCTTCTGTGCACTCAACTGCGATACAGAGTCCAGGAGCCTTGAGGAGTGGGTCGTGGAAAGGAAAGGAGGTGGTCCACACCCATGCTTTACTGTGAACAGAGTAGCACTGAACCATTGCAGGATTCATTGCCATTTCTGCTTTTACAAATGAAAACTAAATGGCAACAGTCTTCTCTTTGGTCCTTTTAATTTCTTCTTTCCAGATTAGCTGTACCAAACAGTCATAGAACCACAGAATGCTTTGGGTTGGAAGGAGCCTTAAAGATCATCTGGTTCCAATCCCCCTGCCATGGGCAGTGACACCTTCTACTACACCAGGTAGAGGAAAAGAGCCAACATTATCTTCTCTGACCCTCTATTAGAGGCACTTGGGTAGCACAGGAGGGTCAATCCCCTTGCTTCACAGTGGGAGCCTGTCAGTGAGATTAGGAACAGCAAGACTGGTTCCTGACAGCTGTAGTTCATGCCAAAGTTTTCTTCATCCCCATGCGCTGTTGAGATTTTCTTTATGAGCTTCCGTATGAAAAGCCTCATCGCAAAAATCCCTCTTTGTTTTTCATCTAGCTCAAGCAGATATTTTAATTAAAAACTACCAGTGACAGTACATAGTAGGGCACTAGGAACCCTTTCTCTGTGGCGGTTTCTCAGCACAAATGCTTCTGTGTGGTTGTGGTCACATGTTTGATTGACTTGGTTCCCAAGATGATGTTCACAGTGCTGTATTCATCTTGTTCAGATGGCTGTGACATGCTGCTTGAATGCACTGATGCTGACAGTGAATGTAAGGAGAATCAGACAGTTGACAGCATCTCCATTTTTCAGAGCTGATGTAGGATGATCTGTCACATGATGCTAGGCCACAGCCTGTCATTTATACAGCTACAGCTGTAATGTGGATAAAATGAGCAGAAATGAGAGAGAAGTGACAAGATGGGACAAAAAAAGCAGGGAGGTGTTGAGACTATGTTGCACAAGCATATTTTATTTGAAGGAAGACTATATTCATCCTACATCTCAGGTCTACCTGCTATTTCTGTGGGTTGGAACAGCACTGACAGCCCATCCATGTCTGCCCAGGGCAGGAATTGAAGATCCTTTGGGCTGGTCCTGTGCCCCATCCATTATGGCTGTTAGGGAAGCCTTTCTCACTGTTGCTTGGAATGCACAAGCATAAGCCAGAAATGTAAGGGATTTTTTAAAAATTCTCTTGAGCTAAATAACTGTGTGCTCAAGCTGGGAGCTGTAACAACCTTGTATATTTTATAAGAGGTGTAGATGAGGGAGAGCCCTAAGGATGCAGTCAATGCTGCTATTGAGCACCTGAGATGGATATGGGGAGCTCTTCTGTAAGGAGATTAATAAGTGACTCAAGCCACCCTTCTAGGTCAGGCGTATCATTGCTGTGCGGTTTCTGGGAAGGCAAGCATGGGGAACAAGTGACTCTGCATTTACAGCTCTTTACCTGTATTTTCTCTTGTGAGTCAACTAATGCTGTTCCTTGTTTTGCTGGTCTTCCCTGTAATCTGGGAAGAATAGTCCTTGTAGCTCTGAACTCTCCAGAGCCGTCTAAGGGAAGTGCTACATTGTAAGGGCAGTATTCAGAAACGTCTTCCTGCCTGTTTGTCTACCTGTTCCCATGTGATCCCTGAAACAGGGAACAACTGTGTTATCAAGCAGTGTGGCATGAGCTGGACTGTCCCAGGCTAGGAGTTGTGAGGCTGAACGGTATCTTGTGAGCTCTAGCAGACCCCCTATTTCACTTTTTCTCTAGGATGTGTAATAAATTGCTGGTGGCCTAAATGTGCAGAGAATGTGTGATGTGCTCTGACTGCCATGCTGGGGGCTTGGGAGAGAAAACAGAACAAAGCTCCTGCCCATTCCTCTCATTCTCTGATCACCTTCTCACAAGTGAATGGAAAGTCAGTGTCACTCAGCTTACTTGTCCCTGGTTATGGGGGTCAGACAGCTTGCAGAGGAGGGTGTGTGTGTGTAAGGAAGGTTGTTCTTGTGCATCTTTAAAGTCTTGCTTGGCTCCGTCAATCATATTCTTGTGCCTAACTTAGGTTAAAAAGAAAGCCCCATGATGTCTGTGGTACTTTTGTGACAAATGTTACATTTTTCTTAGAATCACATACTTCTGTTGAGATGACTAGAGCACCACACTTGACAATGATGAATTATTTACAGCAGACCGACAGCCATTTATCCTGTGGTACCATCTGCCATAAAGATCACATTTTTGTCTTAACAGTTTTCTCCCTTTGTTATTCTTTGAAAGAATATTTGAAGATGTGGAAGCAGTGAGGAATGGATAACCACCTCTGGGCCATGGTTTCAGTGGTGTGTTCAGATGCTTCTGGACAACAGTGTTAAAGGTTAAATGCTCTTGGCATTTGATTGGAAAAACTCTAACAAAGGTGAAGTGAATGATGCAAGCCTAGCATGAGCTTTAACTGTTTAGGATGTTTCCCGTGTGCATCCTTTGCTGGTCTCCTTGGTATAAGGGTCATGTTGTGGGCAAGGAGGAGGTGTGACTGGAGCAGAACTGGCAGATGGTCCCTTGAAGGTCGTTTCTTGTTGCTATCTCCTGTAGTGCTGCCATATGCTGTGCAGGGGGATGTTTCCTTCCTCTTCATGGAGTGTAAACTCATCAAAACAGCAAGTGCAGCACGCCATCAACTCTCAGCTCTTGAAGTTTCTGAATAGGTCTGTGGCTTTAAGACATTTTTAGTATGTTGTCAAAGAGTATATAGAATAAGGGTGCTTGAAAAGAAATTTTAAAAAATCTGTCCATTATGAAGGTGGGGGTTTGAAATTTTTAAAAATCTGTTGATTATGAAGGTGGAGCTTTTCTTTCAATGATTTAACATTTTTTTTCCTGAAATTGTCTTTCTGCCTATAAAAGTTTTTATTTGTTTCTCCCTAAGACCTTTCTTGTAGTCTGTGAACATCCAGAGCATGGACAGTACTACTGTCCATGAAAGACAGTAAGAAATTTGGGGGGATTGAGTGTTACCACTGCTTTTGGAATCACAGCTGTTCCTCTCAGCTGTTGGTAACAGCACATATTTCCAACAGAAAATACCTGAAGCAAACACCCACAGCAACTGCGGGGTAAAAAGTGCATCCAACAGAAGTTGTTGGTTATGTCTTGAATTAAGTTAGTATTTCTGAGCTGCTTGTGCAAATTTAACTCCATTTCACAGTGGAGTCTTTCTAAAACTGGGAGTGAAAGCACATTAAAACCATCATTGCTCTATATGGAACATGATCTTTAGCTAATCAGCCTCCCCCTACCCTTTTTTTTTTTTTTTTGTTAGTTGCAATTAATAACATCCAGAGAAGTTGTTTATACTGAAAGAATAAATAGAGGCATACATGAGTTCATAGATGTATTCATCCTGGTATAATTTTTCAAGCAAATTTGTTACCAAAGTAAAAGGCAGCAAATCTGAGTAAAGCAGAAGAACCAGGATGTCTTTGCGCATTCAAATGAGTTGAAACCTTTTAGAAAGGGCTTTACTATCTTAGCGTTATTCCATCTTATGCCACTGCAATCAGTGTTTAATATTACTCAGTTATCAGTCCTGGCTATGATATGGTTGGCCCAGACAATAACTAAAATCCTGAACTTTACAGCTCTTAAGATGAAGGAAAAGTTTTGGTGAAATGGCTCAATCCACTGGCCCAGAACTAAGGTAAAGATCCAAGAGTTTCTTGCAGACAGGTCATCAAGGCTCAGAGTGGTATAACTTTGCTTTACTCTACTCTTCTCTTTAGCTCCTTAGGCTTCATTGACCTATCTGTGTCACTCTATTTACAATTTGCTGTTAAAGCTGTTTTTGAACACAGTATTTAATGGGGTGAATAGCAATAGGTGAGTTTAGGATTGCAAGGACTGCACATGAAGTTAACAAATCAGTTAGCAAACAGTGATATTTGACACTACTATTTAAAGCTGTAATATCTATCTGTGGGTTGTAATTGGATACTACAGAATTACAGGATCAATTAGGTTGGAAAAGACCTCTGATATGATAAAGTCCAACCTATGACTGAACACCATCATGTCAACCAGACCATGGCACTGAGTGCCATGGCCAGTCTTTCCTTAAACACCTGACTCTACTGCCTCGCTGGGCAGCCCATTCCAAAGCCTTATCTTTTCTGTGAAGAAATTCTTCCTATTTTCCAACCTAAACGTCCCCTGCCATATTATAAGACCATGTCCTCTTGTCCTGTCACTTGTTACCTGGGAGAAGAGATGGACCCCCACCTAGCTACATCCTCCTTTCAGACAGCTGTAGAGTCATAAGGTCCCCCAAGCCTCCTTTTCTCCAGGCTAAACATCCCCAGCTCCCTCTGAATCTCCTCATGAGACTCGTGCCCCAGACCCTTCCCCAGCTCTGCTGCCCTTCTCTGGACACATTCCAGCCCCTCAATTGCCCTTTTTGAATTGAGGGAACCAGAACTGAGCACAGGACTGGAGGTGTGGCCTCCCCGTTGCTGAGTACACAGGGGCCATCACTGCCCTGGTCCTGCTGGCCACACTGTTGCTGATACAGGCCAGGATGCCATTGGCCTTCTTGACCACTTGGGCACTGCTGGCTCATGTTCAGCCACTGTCATGAGAACCCCCAGGTCCTTTTCTGCTGGGCAGCTTTCCAGCCACTCTGCCCTCAACCTATTCAGCTGCATGGAACTGTTGTGGCCAAAGTGTATGACCTGGTACTTGGTCTTGTTGAACCTCATACTTTTGGTCCCAGCCCATCAATCCAGCCTGTCCAGATCACCCTGCAGAACCTTCCTGCCCTCCAGCAGATTGACACTCCCACCCAACTTGGTGATACCCACAAATTTGCTAATGGTGCACTTAATCCCCTCATCCAGATTATCAATAAAGATATTAAGCAGGACATATATAAACAGGAATATTGAGAGTGTATGCAGTTACACAATTTTTCTCACCATCAGATATTTATAATGAATTTCCTCTATGTGTAAATATTGATCCAGTGATGGATATCATCCCATTTTACCGAATTACTAACCCTGTCAAATACCTACATTTTTTGAGTGGATGGTGGTGGTAGTATATTTAACAAGCTACATAATTTATGTGGCTGAACTGACTCTTCTCTATGAGCCTTTTCTTCTTTGTATTCAAAAAAACATATCCAGTGTTCATACAGCTTCCTTGATCACTTCTGCCTCTGTAGCAAGGCAATATTTTTGCACCCTGGAAAGATCAGACGTGGAAATTGCAAAGCCGAAAGAAAAAATAATGATCATATTAAGTTTTACTTTCTTTATCCCTTGACCTTGAAAGATGATTATCACACAGATTCAAAAGTGTGGAAATTTAGAAATCATGGGCTGACTTATGTTTATTTCATTTTCTACTCTATAATATCAATTTGAAACACCACTGTGTTGTCATTCCTGACCACTGAAAGTACTGCTTTAGCTACTACTTCTGCCATGGCTTACTTTGTAGTGTTTTTGTTGAGGAGAAAAGTGATCTCCTTCTTATGAAGAAAATATGATATGACCTGGTCTTCCTCTCTTTAAGGAAGAGGATTGTAGCCAATAGTTTAAGATGTATTGCTGGGCTTTCCTTAGGTCTCAGAAATTTTGTTAGTTGGTCGAAGCAATTCCTGTGTTTAATGTGGCTGGGAGTGTTGTAACTAGTATAATTGGCATGGTGGTGGAGAAGGATGTTAGAAATATTCAGAACACGCAGGTACAAAGTGTTGTGCAGGAAGCTGGGGAGATGTAATTCATCTTCAGAAGAAACAGCTTCTCTGGCTGAGTGTGTCAGTGGAGCATCTCAATGTGAAAAGGCCACCTGTAGCACCTGTTCCCCATGCCCATCTTCCACAACAGCCAGTTTCTTCATTAAGTGAAAGCCTTGGTGTTAATGGGAGTGTATGGCAATGTAATGTGACTTTTGGAAGTGTTACAATAAATTCTGAATGATAGATGAAATGAAAAATCCCTGTCTGGTGAAGAGAAAGCATTTACTGCTCTGGATGACACACTGCCAACAGTTCTAACAAGGGGCTCCTTCAGAGATTTTCCACCTCAATCAGCAATGAAGTTGCTGTCCCCTGAGCAAAATCTCTCCTCTACATTTTTTTTCTGTACAAGCAAAGAGATATTCTTCAGCTTTATAGCTTACCAACTGCCTAAAATATTCAATAATCTTTCTCTGCTTCCAGTTGTGACAGTCTCTGTAGGAAGAATCCTCTCCCCATAAGTCATTCAGCTTGTTCAGGTACTTTTACGGTAGTTTTACTGCATACACTGAGAAAGCAGGCCAGGCAAACCTTAATCAGTGATATAGTCAGTGATGCATAGCATCTGCTGATGTATAACATCAAGTTTGATGAAAAGGTTAGCAAGAAAATAAACAATAAGGCCAAGCAAAGAGTAATCACCTAGTTTAAAATTTCTGTTGCAATGAAAGAGGGTGTTTTAATACAGTCAAGCCTGAGCTGGTATATATTGCAATGGAGACTGCATTAAATCACATTTTGGAAAACAGTGGTTTATGGATGGACTGACATCACATCACAGATAATTTCTTCACTTTTAATTTTTTCTGCTGTGTTGTGGCAAAAAAGGGATGGTGTGAGACGTGAAAAAGAGAATCATTTAGTACTGTTTGTGGGCTTCCTCATCAGGTGATGTGTCCCGTTCTGTGTAAGCTGGGCTATAATGTGAGTTAAAGACTGGAAAACATCAGGATGAGGGGTGTCAAGAATTCAGAGTATTCAGATAATTTGAGTGCAGGGTAAGAGGTCAATCTGAAGAAGACACCTGACAGTAGAGGCTTTTCCACCTGGCTGACAGAAGCTGGAGTTCAGCTAATTCAGTCTTGAAATAAGAAGCTGCTTTCTGGCTGCAAGGTCTGTTGATCATGGGAGCTCAAGCCTGGCCTGGACAGCTTGCCTTTCTCATCCCTTTCCTTTATGGGAAAGCATTCAAGTCTTATAGCCAGCAACTCCACATTAGGACAATTAACAGACCTGAATTTCATGGCTCAGATTTTCAGTGAGCTCTCTGAAGATGATCAGGGCGGATTTCTTTTCATCTCCTCCCTTGCTCAAGGAACGAAGGTTTCTGTATGCGGCATCTTTTCATTGTTATTAACTGCTTTCCCCTGCAGCACAAGAGATTGGCCAGAGCAGGAGATCTCTTTGTAGGTGGCATAGAGAGTGATTATGGATTGCCTTAGTTGGTTTGGGAGGGAATTTTCCCTGGGTCAGGTTGGCAGGCTCTGTGGATCTTTCACCTCATATAGCATGAGGTGTGGTTCGTCTGCTAGGATCATTTGTGTACATCTCAGATGATTCATTCCTTGCCATTGCATGGCTTCCTCAGGTCTTGCCAACCCTCTGCCTGTAGCAGATAGTATTCTCAGCAGAAAAATGCTTTTCCCTCACTAAAGTCTTTGAGCATCAACTAGATGTTTTGGTTAAAATTAATGGTCTGTGAATACACAGTAGGTGCATCTGGTATCCTTTTCAGCCTTAACTTCTAGGAAATGATATCTATATGTGCTGTCTGATTGGTTAAGGCTGGGGTGGTTATTTAGGAAAGCACTCTTTTCTATTCTGAAAAATGGTCTGACTCCCTTAGAGGTCTTGTTCTGACAGCCTGAGAAAATCTTACTCTCTGTGTAGCAGAAGTCCAGCTTGTGTTAGTTTAATTTCCAACAGTCAACATATACAGTTCAAATTGTGCATTTCCATGGGTAAAAACCATGCAATTCTATAGACTGATCTCAACTGAATGTCTGTACTGTCTGAAAGAATATCCTCTTTAATGAGCTTTCTGGCTCTGTATGGAAACTACCAGTGCAAAAGTAAAGGTAACTCATCTTAAGTGGTCTGATAGTTAAAGTAGCTCAATAGTCAATGGATTCCTGTCTTGCTGCATGCTGGTACTGGAGTAGCATCCTTTTGATAGTCAATTTCTCCATGTCAGTGAAGCCAATGAGGTATTCCAGAGTCTGAAATATTTTTCAAAATGTAGCCCTTAAATCTGTCTACTTCAGCAAAATAACAAATCCTGCCTTTAAAATATAGACTTTTCAACCTCAGGGACCCTGTGATATATGTGATGAGGAACCTGACCTGCTCTATATGCAAGCAAGTATTTGCGAAGGTTTATATGCATAAGATTATAGTATAATATGCATTTTAGGAAAGCCTCTGCTTCACTGGAGCTAGAATTTCACCATCCAGGTATATACAGGTGTGCAAAGACAATGTGTGCATGAAATGTTAAGTTGAAGTTGTGTGATTTGTAAAATATGTAGCAGCACCACAGAAACTCACATCATATAAACATCAGTGTTTGATGGTTGTCTTTCTCTTTTTGATCAAAAAGAGAGATATTTCAGGGTTTTTTTGTGAAGGGGACTTTGCAGGAACACCGTAAGTAATCAAGATTCACCCTGTGCATATCAGGAGAAACTGTGTCACTTGCCTGTCTCTGGCTTCATCCCGTAAAGTAGAAAATGGCAGCAATTGTGCGACTCCATTCAAGTGCTATCTGTTGTTCTGCATCTTTTTTCTTTGCACCCTAAACTAAAAACTTTCAAATAAAAAGAACTGAAAAACAGAATACTGTATTTCTAAGCTGAGCTGTCCTTAAAAATTCGAATGAGTCATTTAGATAACATTCACAATACCAGCAGCTCCAGGGCACTTTAGAGAATATGTTTCAGCACAGAGACATTTGAAACAAAAATTGTAATGTTCTAAATGGAATTAGATGAACAAAACCATGTCATACAGAGATGAAATATAAATAAGTGCTTTAGGCCCACTGCATGAAAAATGTATGTGCTTTTTTAAAAGCATTTTTCTTCTGCAATAGTTTAATTTCTGTAGAAACCAGTGGTTGGTTGTGAGTTGTTTTTGTTGTGTTTTCTTTTTTCCTTCCTAGTGCATTCTCCCAGAATGTGCTTTCACCACTCCATAAAACCTTCTTTCTACTAAATGTCTGTCTCTATATTAAGCCCCCAAGGAACTGTACAAGCCAAAGGCAGATGGAAACAATAGGCATTCCGTGTTCAAATGTACAGCCTACAGAAAGTTCATTTGTCAAAAGTCTGAGGAGCACTTCCAAGGAGGCTGCTTCATAAACAACGTCCACATGGGGCAGATCTGACTTGTGCTACCACTTTTCATGCACAAATTCCATAAGAATTTAATAGGATGTTTACTCTTCAATTAATAGTTAAAGCAACATTTACAGAATCTTGTTCCAAATCCCAGTCTCATTTCTTCTTTCCTTCCCCTTCTGCCCTACATTCTAAACCTCTTCATCTTTTACATGCACTGACTACTTCCCTTCTTTTTACAGAAGAGTTATCCTAGACACTCTATTAAGACCAAAGCAGTCTCAGACTTCTTGAAGTCTTTATTTTCTTAGACTTTTTGAACTCTATTTTTGTACCTGTTGGAGTTGAGCTCCTTCACTGGTGAGTATGCAAATCCCTCCAAGGTATCAGTCTTTGAGATATCAATAACCAATGCCAGTATTGTAGTGCTGAAAGTTAATCTAACCTTCTGACTCATGCCTGGAAGACAAAAATTACTCTGGTTGGTACTGTCTAGCAGACAGCACACCTGCTTTTTAAAGCTCTTATTTCTTACGGTAAACATTTGCCTTCATTCTTTGCCTTTGTATTAATTAAATGTTTTTAATGTAATTAAGAGGCTGATTCTCTAAAGTTGTGAAATCACTTTGGCTCCCATGGACTTCAACAGCTTTCCTGATCAGACCCCAGATTAGGGGCAAGGAAAACAGGGAAGACTTTGTTGATACCTAGATATAGAAACCCTGGTTTGAGTACCTGATGGCACCTGAACTTTTTCCGGTGTAATCCAGAGCTGAGACCAGCAGAGCTGAAAAGCTATCAACCAGCTATTCTACCCAAGCACCTTCTGAATACATAGATTGTCAAAACAGGCAGCTGATTCAGAGGACTCTCATCATATAAATGGTAGTAACCAGCTTCTCTATTAGGCCAATTTGAATTTACCTAGGACACCCAAATCCTGTATCTGGTGCTTTAAATAGCTGGTAGTAGTTTCTGGTGCCAAAGAAGGATGATTAAATTGTGACATTAGAAAATTAGTCACCCACCAGATGCAAGATTCAGTTTTGATTCTGTAGTTGATCAATGGACATGTATTGCTCTGCAAAATAGTGAAGTGTTGGAAGGTGACTTGAAACCAGAGGTATATTATGTATATTTCTATACATATTCCAGCACTAAAAAATGCATAGCCAATTCTTAGCTTCTGGATTTCAAAAACAGCATTTGCAAATAGTAGACCTGGAAGAGTGAAAACCACCCCAGAAGAGTGGAAGCAACACAATGGCAGCTTACCACGTGCCAAAGAACACTGTAATTTCTGCCAAAGTGACATCAAATTCATCTGAATAAGCCATTGCCCAGAACTTGGATTTCCCCCTCTCCTGAGCTGCATGGAGGTGCAGAGGTGTGAATAAGCATGAAGCCAATGGCTTCATGATAGCCAATGATAGCTTTGGGTAAGGTTTCTCCAGTGGAAATACTGCTGCATACACTAAGGTCACCAGTAAATTTTTCTCTGTTAGGATTATGGAAGTTGTTGGTTTTCCAAGGTTTGACCAGTACAAGAAGAAAAGTTGCAGCCTGATCCTTGTGTAGTGTTGGGTAGAATCACAGACTAGATGTGTTTTTTAAACAGATCCAGTTCTCTTCATGGCAGCTGCTAGGTGTGTTTATGGCTGTCACAGGAGCTTTCACCTGCCAGACTTGGGGCCCAAAAGCTCCATCTGTAAGATGCTGACACAGTCTGTGTGTTTCATTGCCCTCTGGTGGCGTGTCCTCAGGAGGCTATTACTGTTCTCAGCTCCAGGAGTCTGTGCTGCTTGCATAAGAGAAGCAGGTGCTACAGGAAGAGAAGAAAAATCCAGCAAGTATCAGTCAGGGCCTTATATTTTAAGAATTGTTGTCTGCTGTTGCTTCACTTTATTGTGAGAGTTGTAAAAGAAAAACAACAGGCTAAAGTCTACTACCAGTTATCCCTGTGCAAAACCAGAGATTTCTGCTGGAGCCAGACTCAGAGTCTGGATTTTACCTGTGCAAAAAGAGTTGGAAAGTAGCTTGAAACGACAGGGAAACAATTAAACTGCTTGTCCATTACTAAAGTAAAGTTAGGAGTTTGCTCTTGCAACACAGAAGTAGCCTCTTACAGTACAAGGAAGAAAAGAAAATTCTCAGTGATAATCCAAGTGCATTCAGTACTGTATGGTCACTGAAGTCAATATTCAAGTGGGCTGAATCCAGAACCTTTTCTGTAATAGTCACCATCTGCACTCTGAGGCTGGGCACCTCACCTTCAAGGAGCTGCAACCATAAACACAGCCCTTGATACCTTACACTGGATTTTAGCAGATGAGGTCATCTGCTTCTTTTACTTGTGCTGGTACTAGTACGGTAAACCTATGCTTACACCTATGGATCTGCTCTCTGAGATGCGGGAGAATATGAGCGTTATACTGTAAAACACTACTTTTTCATTCTTGCTAGAAATGGTTCTGAGGAGAAAAATTCTCTGAAAGGGAGTGATAGTCCTGGAATCAGGAACTGCAGTTTTTGTTTATGTTGGTTCGTTGACTTCAGTGACTGTCTACATATATATTATGGATCATTTGCATGTCTATGGTATTTTTATAGGTGGGGAAGAAGTCAGATCTGTTTAAGTGTGCTTCCAGGAATAGGTCTTTACAGGCCATGGCAAAAGCATGGTTGGAAGTAATCCAGAGAAACAACGCTTTTTCCATTCATGCTGGAAGTTTTTTGTCTCCCCAAGGTTATCTGTTATCAGAAAGGAGTCCAGGTCAGGAGAGGCAATGGAGAATTTTCCTTGTGGATTGTTTGTGTCTCAGCTACTTTTACTTGCATTTGTCATGGAATGTATTAAAGAAGTCATATTGCACAGTCCACACAGCATGTCAGCTTTGAGACAAGCACTCTGAAATGTGCTCACAGATGATAAATTGCACACTGTGTCAACTACATCTTTGTCATGAGATTCTGTTTTCTATTTATAGTTGAAATGAAACACTTGAGAAAATTCTAAACCAAAGCAATTTCACAGAAATCTCGTAAATTTTTCCTTATGTGTATATCAGTGAAAAGACCCTCCTGTGCTATCTCTTTGCTCTGTGGGATTCCAACAATCAAATTCTGAGATCAAAGGTAGGATGCTCTCAAGACTGTGAAACTTATAATGTGTCCATGTAATCTTGCTGGTGTGCCTTTGGAGTATGCTCCCTTTCAACCATTTAGAGCAAAGAGCACGTAACCATAGCAGAGTGCAAATACATACAAAATTTGATACAGTTTTTGGGAATCAAAACCCATTATCTTCATAAGAGAAGAGATTATTTAGTTACTTCTTTGGCTTGTTGCACTAGTTTTGTTTGAAACTGTGAAGTACTTTGTGTTTGTTTCACCCTCTTTCTAGGATGATTCTTTTTCGCTTATGCATCTTAAACACACTATCTGCTGCAACAGCGTTGTGGGTAGCAAAAATTGGAAAAAGGCATTATGTATGCTTTGGAGCTAGAAATGCTGCTCTGGTTTGTTGAAGTTTGTTTTTCTTTTTTCCTCTGATTACAGCAGCCTACTTTAGGAAAAGCTTGTCTGGATGCACTTTGATGGGACATCTCCGAGCTCACACTGGTCTAGACAGGGCAGGACATTCTTTAATCTGCTGAATAATTATTTAATTTAAGTAGGCCTTGTGATGGCTTCCTTCTCCCTTGGGCACTCACATCTTCATGGACAGAAAGCACAAGGAAAGTTTCTTAGAGAGAATCATCCAAGCAAGGATGGGGAAAGTACGTGAAGGAGAGAGGAACTCGTCAGTATCCATGGTATGGGATTATTCAAACAAGGGCTTGCTTGAGAAAGGACTTGTCTGCATGGTGAACAGAGCATTTTTCCAGGAGGATCCAGATCTCTGAACCCCACATCCTGGGGAAGCCTGGAGCAAGAGTAAGTTACAGCTTCCTTGTTGTGGAAGTTGTTTTGTATGTGATACCAACAGAAGTGTTTTTGTGGCTTTCCTTTACTACTTCTGGGCTTCTCAAAGTATGCCTTCTACCCAGCTCTCCTTTTTAAATCTAAAAGGAGATCTGGTGTTTTATTCCAGATTTGCATATATATAACTGATTTGAAAGGCAGCTCTAACTTGAAGACTGGAATGGCCTGTAAACCTGAAAATACTGATACTTGTTCAAAATATGCGTTCCTGTTTCTGATCCAGCTCTAAAACTGTAGCTTTAGAAGTAGGGAGATCTTGGATATAAATTCCCTTTAGCTCTGTAACCTTAGCCGTCCATTGATCAGAGTGCCATGAGCTAGTTTGGAAGTGCATATAAGGAGCGTTAACTGACAAAGAAACCATTGCAACATCAGTGTAGCAGTCTGGAAAGACTGAGACAGTTACTGAAACTGTCAGTAAAGGTAATTGATGGTATTTAGTAACATTTTTACAAATAATGAGCTAATAACTTGTGTCCTGTCTTGCAAGATGCCACATCAAGTGTCTTTCTTTAAAAATTGTCTTATGAAGGAAGAGATCTTTAGAAGCTACATGTTAAAAAAAAAAAAAATCCTGATTTTAAATTAGTAAGATCACCCAAGAGAATGTAAAAACCATTTTCTTTGTTTGCAGTCAGTACCATAAAAAAAATTTGGCCTTTTTTTTATAATTACTTTTCTCTCTTCCATCTCTTCTTACCCATCTCTGGCCCTTTCCTTCTGGTCCTATTCAATACACTTGCTCTATGCACTGTTCTTTCATATTTTGGATGACCTTAGAAAGTGAAACTCCATCCATTACCCATTGGGTTTGCTCATACTGCCAGTTTTCTGCCAGCATTATGTTTAATCAGGCAGTATCCTTCTCTGCAACTGGTCTGTCCTGTTTAACTAAATCTTTTCACCCAGAGCAGCAATAGCGTTTTGCCTAGCTGGTGGGTTGGCAGACATTACTAAAGATATCTGTCTGGATGCTGATGTGATATGCACTTGGGTCAGCATCTTTACCTTTTACTACACAGCTTTGTTGTTAGCTTGTTTCTTTAAAATTCTTGACTGTTACATTTGCAGTGATGAAAAATAAGCTAACTAGCATCAGGCTCCAAAACTGACATGGGGGGAGGATTACCCACTTGAAAACAAGCAAAAAGTCTTACAAATATTTGGACTGATTAATTCACCAGCTTTTCTTTACAGAGCTCTATTGTGCTAAAAAGCCATTCATTGACCAAGAGAGTACATTGTCCATTTAGTTACTGTTTTGTATCTCATGTCAAACAAAAGACACTCCCTCCTACAACAGTAACAGCTGAATATTTTCACTGCTCATGCAGTTTCCTCTTCTAACTGCTGGATCATCAAAAATTCTAATCAACTCTGATCTAACGCAAAGTACTACACGGCATTCATCATCTGTTTTAGCCTTTAATGCACCATGCAGGTTTTAATCAAAGGTATGCAACCATTAGCAAAAAAGAAAGACAAGAATTATGATGGTGTCCTAAGCAGAGCTCTTAAGCCGACATCACAGGCAGCAGATAAGTTCACCTCCCCCTGCTGAGTACAAATACAGGAGAATAAGATGGGTCTCTTTTGAAATAACTGCAGGAGAGAACCACTGAGGTTTCAGGGCCATGACTTCTGTTGTTTTCTCTCAGTACTAACTGCTAAGACTTATTTGCTTGGCTTTCCTGAATATTGGAAACAAATGTTGGCACTGTTGCCTTAGTGTGGGGGGCTGCTGGATCATCTACTCAGTTCAGCGTATGCCTGTGCCTTCCACTATTGCCAGAGGGAGCCAAGGGGATTGGCAGCGACGGGCAAAAGAGTCCAGCACCTTCCTCGCAGCAGACAGGGCTTTGGGTCTCTCACTCCTCCTAAGCAAACTCCATTAGTCACCTTCCCTCTTTTCCTTAAATGCAGGACTAACTGTGCCACTGTTGGATTCTGGATAGAATTAGATCCATGTGCTCTTCTTCCATGCAAGAAGCAAACTTATCCTGTTTCCTGCATTTGGCATCTATTGCAGCACCTCTTGCTTCCCTGCTTGTTTAAGCAGAGATATCCATCCCTAACAGGATGGCAAGCAGCCCCCTCCCACCTTTCCCCAACTCATTACTCACAAACACCAGGGTTTCATTTGACTATAAGGATACACATTCTATACCACCTTAAGATGTTTCTCCTCCTGCTTCCCCACCCACACCAGCCCAGTAAATCAAAGCCAAGCAGCCAATCCAGATTGGCATGGGGACAGGCACTGGTCCATGCTGCAAAATTGTTTTATTTCTGCCTAATTGAAGAAAGGTGAAAGTAGTCTTTTTGAGGAGGGGAGCAAGCTGTGGAAACAGTAGTATAATCTCTCTTGCGATATAAACTCATGAATGCCACCTTGCTGGAAGTGGCTCATGTGAGGGTGACAGACCTGTCACTCCCTCTTGCATCCTGAGAAATCCTATTGGATTTGAGGGTTCACTTCCCTAAGAAAACTTCAGGTGTTTCCTCAGCCTTCCCCATTGCCCACTTCTTCCTTGGTTCTGGTATTGGCAGAACAGTTTCAGGTCCTGGCTTAAGAATAAGTGGTTGTGACCTGTGCCAGCTTGTAGCGTTTCCTTGAAGCCATGATGGCAACAGGGAATGAAGCCATGTATTGTTCTTTGGCTGTGCCCCACAGAGCTGGTATGGGCAGAGTGGGGAGCTGACAATTATCCAGGGAGTCACAATTTAAATGAGTGATCTGGAGGCCTTTGGGCTTGTGGATCCATGCAAGTGGTGTGTGGGTGGAATTCCTCCTCGGGCCAGCTCACACGGGGTATGAACTTCGTGAATTATGTTGACTTTGGGGTATGCAGGAGAATTTGCCCGTGCTGTGGCAAATGTAGAGTACTTGCTGTGGGCTCAAATCTCCCTTACAAATCATTACCACTAGCTGGAGCTGGCTCAGGTCAGACATTAAAAATCGGCCTTTTTAATGTGTTGTCTGGGGGCCGATTCTGCTCGTGTGCTTTGTTCGTTGCGCAGCTGCCAGTGGGGGACGGGGCTCAGTAGGACTCTGTGTGTGCTTGCCTGCATCAGCTCCCGTGTTCAGCCTCCTGCCAGATGGAGGTCCCAGGCGTGCTTGGGCTTTCACACTAGCAGAAACCCTATGTAAATTGCTGGCTTTGATTTCCACATGGCCTTTAATGTGCAACATGTGCGTCTTTTAATGACCACCTCTGGCAAAAGCTTAATTTGGTTGGGAAGTGGAAGGAATGGATGCTTTAAATCTACCTGTGCTTCCTGTGTCTGGCCTGTGCCCAGCTATGCATGGGAGCCAGAGATTTGCCACAGCACCAAACAGTGAGATTATATTTCCAATTTCCTATTTAACTAGGCTAAAAAATAAACAAGTTCCTGTTGTTTTAACCCAGGTACGTCATTTGCTTTACCCAGTTTCCAAGTATTGGTTCATCTTTGCACTGTATTGTTGTGGGTTCCAGAGGTGGATAATCAGCAGCAGAGTGTTGTAAGGATCTGGTTCCAGGTCACAGGCAAGTAATGAAAAAACAGCAGTCACTGAGGATTTGATTTACACACTGCAATGACTACGTGATAGCCCCTTTTGTGAGGAAGAAAGTGTCCCTCTGGAGACCACATTCTAACCAGAGCAAACATTCAAGCTCCCTGGTGCTTCAGATGTCAATTATACCAAAGCTTCTTATTGTATAATGCAGGTCTGTTATAATAATACTGTCTGAGACAGCAATAATAATGTTGAATGAATTTTCAAACAGTGGAGATGGGAGGGGGAGGTTGATCAATACGGCACTAATGATGGCCTTGTCTTTCACTGAAATAATTGCGATAGGGTTTATAGCACTTCCTTCCTATACCATGCTGTGCAGCAGTGTTAGTTTACTACCTGCTGATACTGCCTTTGTATAAAAAGGTGTTAAAAAGAAACGTCTGTCAAGTTTCAAGGCTGTGAGTCTTTTTTAATGCAGCAGGGTTGTTCTAGCCAAGATGGTCTGAGGATATGAGAGGTACAACGCTCACAGGGAGAAGTGAAATCTTTTATTACACACACTAACACAGTGAGGAATAAAGAAGCTTTTGGGCTCAGAAACCAGTAGTAAGGTCCCAATTTTTGTAGCGGATTACTCATATTTTATCATAAAGGTGCCACTGGAAGGACAGATTTTTTTTCAAATGGACTCATTCTGCTTGCTTGGATATACAAATCTATCTGCTTTGAGAAGAAATGTGAGTTCTTGAACACATAAGGGTACAAAAGAAAATCTCTCTGGCACTCTAGGAATCTTTTCTCTTTAAGTGACCCTATTTCTTGCCTGATAATTATATGGGGTTTTTTGTGTTATTTCACCATGTGTATAGCAGGCGTACTAAGACCTGTTGGACCTATGGGGAGTCATATCCACATGTGTTCCTCAATGTTGGTGGAGAAAGTAGAGAAAACCCTGTGAAGGAGGAAGATAACAGTATACTAGAATTTTCATGGTTTTTTTTTAATTTTGTTGTGTTTGGGTTTTCTTGTTATACAATAAATTCTAACATTTTCTGCAGTATTTCAGAGTTACTTTATTTCTCAATATGCTGGAATGATGAATTCCATACTATTTTTTTTTGTGAAGTGAGAGAAATTGAAAGAAAATATAGCAAAAGTCTAATGATAAAAATCCTCTCTGTTGAAGCTCTTCATTACAGTACTTTTCAGAACAGAAAAAATGAACTGCTTTTGCAGTGGCACAAGTCCAATCTCAAACTGGAATCAATTGCTTTGCCAACACTGAACACAAAGGATGTTCATTGTTTGCAAACTGAATTTTTCTTAGTGTGTGTGCAAAACCAATGATCAGATTATTATTTTTTTTCCTTTAGAGAAACCCCTGCAGTGAAAAAACTGCAGCTGATTCTGTGCTTCCCATCCCGGTTTGAAGGAAGGCTTCTTGCTTCACAGTGTGATTTCTTCATATTAGCTGCATGACAACTGTAGGCCAATATTTTGAAAAAACAATGTGCAAAGTTATAATGCAGTTGCTTATGTTAGCTACTCACTGCTGGGTTTTTGGTTTTATTCCTTGAGGAAATAAACTTGCTTTTGTTCATTCTCTTTTGAGGCTCACCTTGCTATGTATAACCAACCTTTTCCTATGTCTGTCTGTACATCTACATGTATAAATTTGCCAGGAGTAGAGAGACATTCCCAGGCCTGTCCCTTCCTGCAACAAGTAACTGCATTGTACTATGCTTAGCATCAACCATGTTAAAAATGAGGAAAGGATTTCTTCCCTTGTTATATTTATGCAATATATGCCCCAGGGTCACTTTCTTCCCTGAAGCTTATGACCTTTTTTTCTAACATCTAAACATATTTCTGGCTGACTTCTCCCTATTGCTGTGCCAACATTGTTTTTACATTCTTCTTTCCTCCTATCATATACTTCCTTCTTGGTATATTTGCAGAGAGTAATCACATCCATGTCTTTTGATGCAGAGCCAGCATCTGAAAATATAAGGTCATTATGGGGTGGCAAAAACTCACCCAGGCGTTCATGTTTAAATCAGACATTCATGTTTAATCCACATAGTGGAGATGGCATCTGCCTAGAGTCATCCTGACTCTGACTGCAGTATTTTATCCCTTAGGGACTGGATCCCGACTGGAGGCCAGTGATGCTAATTTTGCAAAGTTGTCTTTATTTATTGGCCGTACCCCTCCTGCAGAGCATTGCATGAGATTTCCTGATTCAGAAAGCAGCTCCATGTAAGAGCACAGGCTTTACATGTACATGGAAAACAGTCCCACTTTGAGAGAGACAAAGTAATGTAGATGCTGCATTACCTTATGCAAGTATTAAAGCTGCCTCATTTGCTTATTTGAATCTTGCCTCTTTACACAACATCTCCTAGTTGGCTGCTGTTTCCTCAGAAGTCTTTGCAGCTGACTGACATGTTGTAAATTACTCTGTGGTTTGTGGAGGTGTTAAATATTGGTAAGTTAAGCTGTACTGCCTGTTTGTTATTGGTCTTGTGGCACAGTTTTTCTTCCCTGACTGAATGAGCTTAGCAGGTCAAAATTTTCTGTTGAATCCTCACAGGAAGTTATTTGAAAACTTTCTGCAGAATATGCAGAGTTAAAGATTTGCTGGCTCTTGCACATTTGCACTGGTATAACATGACCACAGAAATGCTGGTAGAAAGCTTAATGGGAGGCTGTGTATATAGCAGCACTAATTCGTTTTAAGGCATCCTGCAGAAAATTATTTGCAATATTCCTGAACAATCATGTCAATATATCAGCATAAAAGCTCCCCTTGCCATTTGCTGATATGTATCTCAAGCTGACATGCATCTCTTTTGAGAATCTTTGCTAAATATTTAATCCAAGGCTGTAATGAGAATTTCTTTCCTGTTATATATTTCTCATATATTTTCTGATATCTAGTGTTACAAAAGAATCAGGAAATATCTTGTAAGATGTTGCACAGTATCAGTTGTGACATTTTTCAAATATAAGAAGCAGCATACGTTTTGTGAAGCATTCTGCTTTGCCTCTATTTGCAGATTTTTTTGCCCTGCTTGTTCACTAATTGGCAGCGCTGAGTAATTTGTAACCTGTCTTCCCACTGAACCAGTGAGTGTTCTGTGTGTGTATGCGTATGTTTACAAAGTCCTAGGATTCATCTATGTGGTAACTAGAACCAAAGGAAATAACTGCATTCTAATTAATAATATTTTGATTAAGGTCTATTTGTAAACGCTAGTTTTGATGTAATTTAAGCTGATAAAAGAAATCACATTTAGCTATACTGAAATGGCTCTGAAATCTTGTCTCATGCTAACTACTGATGAAATGTTAAGGGTGTGATTTACAACTGATTTAATTGGATTGGTTTCATTTACCATCTAAACAAGCCCTTAAATGTTGGAGTGTTTACCACCTGTTGTGACTCCTACCTTACAGAGATGTTTTGTTCACAGGCAGGAGAGTGTGCACTGTAATGAGAGAGGAAAAGAATGGCTATAAATGTTCATCTTAGCTTATGCATGCTATTAAGTTTGTCCCTGGAAAAGTGTGAAGATTTTTCTAGAATTTACAATTAATTTTAATGTGTTGGTGGTGATTTCTTCTAGCTTCTGACAAGTAGTATGTTTACTTCTCATCAGCTGGGATAATTAATGTGGAAAAAGATTTCTTTGTTGTTGTTGTTATATAATGCTAGCTGCTCTGCTACTGCTGCTGTACAGATCTAAGTCTTGTAACAGGTTGTGAGCAACTCTGATAAACAATTCTGAAAAATATGAAGGATTTAAAAAAAATTTTACTTGGGATATTTGTTTTTTGGTGTTGAGTCTTTGCCATAGTCAGAGGGAAAGACATAAGGCAGAAAGGTCTATACTGTAGAAACCCTGGGAGATATTTTGGTGTAGCCAGGTTGGACTGTTGGCACAAGCAGTCACCCTGATTTTCTCACAGTCCTCTCTGCAGATGTATGTAATAATTTGAGTCTTCCTTTGCTAATCTCCTGCAATAGTTCTGTCTTATTTGCCGTGCTGCAGAAGAAATGGGTCAAAGGAGGTGATCCTTCCCTTCTCTCAGTCCTGGGGACAGCCACCTGGAGCTCTGGATCCAGTTCTGGGCTCCCCAGTGTCCAGCAAAGGGTCATGAAGATGATTGAAGTACTGGAGTATCTGACAATAAGAGAGAATGAAAGAGCTGGGACAATTCACCCTGGAGAAAAGAGAACTTGGGTCAGTTCTCAAGTTCAAATGTGTAAAAATATTTGATGAGGCAGTGGTAAAGGACAGAACCAAACTCTTCTCAATAATGCTCAGTGTAAGAACAAGGGGTAATGAGCACAAACTGAAACACAGGAAACTCCATGTAAACATAAAAGACAACTTTTGTAGTATAAAACTGGTTGAACAGTGGAACAAGTTGCCTAGAGAGATCGAGGGGCCTCCACCCTTTGAGTTACTCAAAACCTTACTGGACCAACCTCTCTGGTTGTCCCTGCTTTGGGCACAGATGTTGTATTAGACAATCTCCAGAGGTTCCATCATGCCTCAGCAGTTCTATGAATCCATCATTTTTGCACTGTTGTCTAATTAAGGTAAATTTGATTGTAGATTCTGATAGATACACACTTTTATAGGGAAACTAAGCTGAAATAATAACAAAAAAATGAGTCTGAACTTCAAATGAGATAGACAAGGTCACAACACCACCAACAGATTTGGGGAGACATATGTAAAGAAATGCAACAATCCAAAGGTAGGAAATCATCCTCCTTTCTCCAAGGCATCTTTGCCCTACTTCTACCACCTACTTCCTTTCTCTGACCCCAGGTAACTCATTACTTTGTCACTTCTTTTCCTTTTTGATGTTCCCCACTGCTCGGCACGTTCTCTCTCTGCAGTGTGAAATGTTACCAGGCCATTGGGCTCATCATTTTCTGCTGGGCCAGCAATCACAATTAAAATGTCCACATTAGAGTCTGATTCAAGCAGAAAGCCCTACTGGGACATGAGCTCAGTGGCAAAAGCAATGATCAAAGTTTCAAGAGGATTTTCCCACAAACTTGTTGCATTCCTGAGATGCTGAGAAATTGGGTATCTTTAGGCACCAAATTTTGTCATCTTATTCAAGCTTTAACTTCTACACTTCTTCAATTTTCACCACTACTTAGCCCCAAATTCCCTGTGTTCTCTAGGATGCCATATCCTAATTACCACTTTCTTTACTATTTCCTAGAGTTCTTCAGAATTACAGATCTTTCTGCCTACAGACCACTGCTCGGCTCTTAATCACCTCCTTATTCCATCCAAATTCAAGATGTAAAAATGGAACATATTATTTGGGTGGAGGTCTCTGTTGCTCATATGCTGTCATCAGTGAGCATCTCAAATTGCTTCATACATTGGTTTTCACAACATTCTTCTTTAATGGCTTCCAGCACCTCTGTTTTCAAGATTTAGTGGATTCAAGATGCTAGATTAAATCAGTAAATGAGGCTCTAAGACCCATGTGTTTTTTGACCTTCATGTGCTCCCTCTCATTAAGGTTGTTTGTCCTCTTTTTGTTCTCAGAAATGTTGTGATTCATCTATAAGGTGAAGAGTAACCTAGATCATGTCTACCTACCTTGGACACATTCTCTGTTCTTCCAGTCTACCCCTCCTCTCCTTTTCCATTTTTTCTAACCCTGGATGCATCTGCCATATATTTTCATTTACAGTTTACATATATATTTTATATAGCTATGTAGTGTATATTTGGTTGTCTCTTTAAAATGCCTTACAATTTGTTTCTTTCCTCCAGAATGGACCCTCAGAATATCCGAAAGCCAGACACAGCTTTTAGGATGCCAAATGGAGCCTTTAATTGGATGACCCATTTGTGCCTGCAGGTAATCAGGCTGATTCTCTGTACAAACAGGTACCTTCTCATACACAGAGTCTGACAAATTATTAGTAGCAGTTCTTGGCAGTTTCACTATTTCTTGCTGGTACAGGAGGCGTTAAGAAAGAAACGAATTCAACTTATAAGTAGCTTATTAATTCCATGGAACAATAATCTGTCCATGTCCTTCTAATTCTCAGAACACTTAAGTTTTGTGTTGGTGTTAAAATAATAGTAATTTAAAAAAAAAAAAAAACAAAAAACAAAAAAACCCAAAAAACAAACAAACAAAAACAAAAAAATAGAAAAAAAAAAGAAAATGCACAAGTTTTTGGGGAGCAACACCTCATTATGTAAAAGTATGTCTATAGTGCTGGGTTTAAGATGGGTCTTTCTGTAAGAGAATATGTTCATGTTTTCATGCTTCTAAAGGTTTTATTAATATTGGACAGGACATTGTGCCTAGCAGTGTTGTCTCTATTTTGTGAGCCTACTGAATCCCAGAATTCTTGGAATGTTCTCCAAGTTGATGGGTAACTTCCCTCTACAACAAGACCCCATCATCATGGACTCACTTTGCCATGAATTTTTTAGGGTCATCTAGAAATAAAAACTATAACTCAATCTCTTCCTCAGACCCTAAAAGCAACTTGTTCTTTCAAGGTAATAATGTGTAAGCCTTTTACATACTTTTCACTTCTTGTCCTTTTTAGCAGAGAGAAGGCATGAAAATGTGAGGGTTTTTTATGATGTTTCTAGAAACAGCAAGATGTGTAATTTCTTTTCATAGGATGAAGACAGGATTTCTCCTTCTGAAAGTTATACTGTGTGGAACATACCCACAGACTAAATAGATGATAAATCTGAATTTCTTCCTCTTTGGGTTAGATTATGCCACAGAAAGTCATGGGGAGACTCGTGTTGTCTCAGAAACACGAAGATAGAGCATGCAGGTATGAGGGCACTGAAGGTAAAACCCAAAATGCAAACAAATCTTTGTGATAAAGCTCACTGAAAGAAATTAAAAAGATTTGAGATTTACACAGTGGTTTACACCAGGATGCTGATAGCAATTAGATTTTGTATACCTACCACTTTATGGCAGATTAATCCACCTTTTTTTTTGTCTTTTGAATGGAAGACGTAGTGTATTGGACTGAACTGAAATGCTATAATTCTTGGTAGGACTGAAGACCCTGAAGAGAGAAGAACACTACTGTGGTGTGCCATAGTATATGTAATTAGGTACAACTGGTCTTTCTGAAATCTCTCTTGCCTTTTAGTTCTCCTCCACAGACAGCTTTTAAACATTTCAGCAGAGATTACATTGCAGTGAATGTCTTGCAAATTAAGTCTGATTTGACCAAGTTAAATTCTGTTTCCAGTACTGTGGTTAATTTAGGACAATTAATTGCAGCAATGATAAAATCAAAGGAAGTTGCATGCAGAATGGGAATACTAGAGCAAAGGAATGAACACTGTTGCAAATAATGGAGGGAATCACTGCCTGGCAAATGTAGCCAGAATTCTCCTGGACTAGAATCGATCCTGAACAATGTACTTAAGTTGCTTAAATCTTGGTTAAATCAACAAGTTTTCAAATTGAAGGAGGATTTGACTGTTTACATCATCTTTGTAGCCAATTGATTGCAACAGACTTCCCACTGGAAAAAAATTGTATCTGTCTAAAGGCTTCTCTCTTCCTCAAAACCCTTGTAATTCTATTGTTCATAAAGCTATTGAATCACTTTAGCAAAATCAACATGAAAAAATGAATGAGGTCTGCCAATGGAAGAATGAGTTAGAAGGAAATGATCTATAGAGAATGCTTTTCTAAAAAGTATTATTTTTCTCATGTCTGTTGTCCTTTGCTAAAAAACAAAACAAAACAAAAACAGCCTACTTAAAATTTTTTCAAAAGCAGAATAGAAATAACAAAAACAACCAATGCTCTCTGGAATGTTCCTGTTTGTCAGTCTCATAATTACAGCATCATTATCTGGATTTTATTAGATCTTTTTGTAGGGCTGAAATAATCTTAAAAGCACAAACACACACCTATACACAAGGTAAGTGGCATTATCCAAGGCATATCTATACTTTGTGGGTTTAAATATCAAGTTAAAGTGAATAGGAAAAATACTTCTCATGAGCATATGCCTCTTCAGATGTCAGTATGGCTGCTGATGAATCTTCTGTTTGTATCTTCTCTAAAAATTGCAACACTGCCAAGTCACACAGAAACAAGTGTACATGAAGTTCCTCACATGAGATGCAAAAAAAAAAGTTTAGAGTTTTTTTTTGAAATTTGGGTTACTTTTGTGGGTTGGGTTTTTGTGGTTTTTTTTTTTTAATGTTGTTGTTTGGGTTTTTTTTGTTATTTGTTTGTTTGTTTGGGTTTTTGTTTTTTGGGTTTTGGGGGTTTTTTTTATTTGTTTGTTTGTGTTTTTGTTTGTTTGTTTTGGGTTTGTTTGGTTTGGCTGTTTGACTTTTTTTTTCTGCAGGATAATTTCTGCCGATTCAGTAAGGGTGTTGCTCCAGGTCAGTGGTGTTCAGAACCTCTGAAAAATCATTGCCATGGCTCTGCTTCTTCCTTTTCTCCTTCTACCTTCAAATCCAACTAAGTCACTCATGCCTCTGTCTAGTGAGGGGATTTATGGTTAAACATTCTTTCTGGCTTGGAATCTGGCACATTAGACTCCTGTCCACTTGCATATGGACAAGAGTAATGAGCTGCCTTTAATACAAGGTGGTCTTCAGAGTTTTTAAAGTCTACAAAACAAACCCAAATTGCTTGTTAATTTGAGGGAAGCTGTGGATGGCAAGGCTGTCTGCAATTTTAGTCTTTCTTTTAGCAGAGTTGTTTGTGGCCAGGTAAAGAAACACTGCTCCTTCAGGAACATATTTAAATGATCTACTCCTTTTTGTAAGCTGCCAGCTGCATAGTCAGTCTTCTGTTTCATGTACATCTAAATGCTTCATTGACTCGTGCCAAGAGATGGAAACTAGCCTGCTTGTTTTAATACATTCCTGATGATTTTGATGGAAAATCTAAATGTGTGAAGAACACAAGATCCTTCCCACTAGAAGCCAAAAGGATACCATTTCACATTTGTTACTCTTGGGAATCAGGGGGAAAAACAAACAAACCAAAAAACCCACAAACAAATAAACAAATAAACAAACCCCAAATGCAACAAAACAGTAAGAACAAGCTCTTGAAGTTAGAAAGAAACCATGGAGGAATAGCTCCGGTTAATATGAGAGCCATTTATCAGAGACATCTTCCCATCTTATAGAATCACAGAGCAGCCCAGGTTAGAAGGGGAAGGTCCTTTTGTCCAGCCTTTCATGGAAGAGGGAGCCTAGATGAGATTTTCTAGTACCATCTTCAGTCTTCTCACATAGGAAAGTTTTCTAGTTCCCCATACACTGTAAGGGGGAGAGCTGAGTAGTGCTTCCTCGTCTGCTTCATCAGATTGTTGTGTTGGTGGCTTTTGATCTGATAGTTATTCTTTTTTTATTGCATGTTTTTGTATTAGACACTTAGCTTTTCTTTGTAATTAGACATTGTGATTATAGTATCCTTTTATATTACACTGGAGTGTTCTTTTAATGCAGAAATCAAATAAACAAAACACATAAAATACAGAAAAAAAATTGCAACAGTAATGCTTGGGTCCGATGGAGCAAAGAAGCGGGAAAAAGCAAGTTGCAGTTATTGCTTTTGGCTTCAGCAACACAGTTCATATTTTTTATTATTCTCCCAATTAGGTTTATTCATCTATTACAATTCAGTGAATGAATTAAATATAAAACAAATCCAGATTTTTAAAGACAGATGTGTTGTAGCTAAACACAACCTTTTTGTTGTTGTTCAAATGCTGGAAAACATTTTTCTTCTTAGCGTAAATGTTTTCTGAGGAAAGGGTTATGTGGGGTGAGAACACTCAGGGTGGACGAATAAGTAGTAGAGTATTTATTAGCACAGAGCAGGGCTGTGCTGTTCCTCCGTGGCAGCATCCACACAGTGATCAGCAGTCTAACGCCTTCCCTTTATCTAAGCTTATTCCACGTGGCCCCATCTGGGAGTTTGTTTCAGAACAGTATTACCTTCCCCATGATAAGAATCTTAGCTTGTGAAACTATTTTGGAAAAAGGCCATCTGCTAGGGAAAATAACAATAATAAAAAAAAAATTAATCCATGATTCAGATAATAAAACTTTGATTACTGCTCTCCTAGGAGGATGGATGAGGGAGCAACGGTCCAAGGAGCTGTCCCTGGAAAATGTTTTAGAACAAGCTGTTGGGATTGGCGGTAATGTCGTGCAGAGGCTTGTTGTGTGAGGTGCGCCACTCCATTGGCTTCCAGGGGATGAATCAGGTCTCCTTCATCAGCCTTGGCTCCAAGTGGTTCCTGAATGAGGTGTGAGTAGAGAGGAAGGAAGGAGATTCCTTCCTGATACAAACACAATCAGGGCTTGGTGGCAGCTAGTGGGAGGGATGATAGAGCGGGACAGAACTGCCCTGAGGACGAAAGTGATCAACTGCTTGCTGAACCAGAGATGGTTCAAACTAAATTGATTTTACAGTAGTTCAGTAGCTAATACATCAGTGCCTCAATAGAAGCAGTAGTGAAGAGATGACATCTTATCAGTCAGATATTAGTCACACCTTCTACAAAACCCCTGATCCTGTTCAGCATAGAATCTAAGTAATAGAAGATTTCAGTCCAAGAAACACTAAAAGTTGACTGAATTCTCATTTTTACATGATTTTAAAAATTGGTTTGATTCTTCCCGTTGCTTAAACAAATATAAATTAGGAATAACTTCTGGAGTGACTTCTGGAGTGACTGAAATAAATCACAAGTGATTTATTTCACTTGTGAATCTTCCAGAGGAAGATTCACAAATGAAATAAATCCTCTACTTTGTTGGAGACCTGGGTGGAGGACAACCATCCTCCTAAGTGCTGTGTTTGAAAGTGCACAGAAGATAAGATACACCAGCTGTGTTAAAACAAGGCATTTTCATCTCACACATACACCCTGCAATTCTACTTTTTAATTTCTAGGCAATCACACTGCTGGAATCTTTTCCAGCCATTGAGTAAAATATATGTTTGTCTTGCAATTATGTAAATAAGGTAAGTGGTTAAGATTTAGATCTAGAATAATAATGTTAACATCATTGTCCCTTCAATAAACAGCAAGCAAGCTTCAGATGTAATGTTGTTTTTGCTCTATATGTTCCATGCCACAGAAAAACACAGCCTGACTAAGAGATGATGTGGTATTCTTATTGTATTTAAAACAATATTTAGGCAGTGTGCTCCTATTGCCTTTTACATGTGTTTGAAGGAAAGCCCTGTTTCATCAATGGGAATGTGTCAGAATTTTGTAATAAAGCATGCTCTGTAATATATTGAAACATAGTCCAAATTAATTAAAGTGTAGTGGACGTGAAAGATACATACTCAATGTGACATTTCAAATAGGGAGAAAATATGATAATGAGCTATTTCCATGTGTTGCCATCCTTCTGGTTAAATAATACTTCTGTTTTCAATGAAGCCACTGAGCAATAACATTCATTTTTGGAGTTCCACAGCGGTTAGAACTGATTGTATACAGGCTGTAATCATTATCCTAATTCTGCCCAGGAAACCCTCTCTCCCCACCATGGAGAAATTTGGAATAAAAAGTCTCATTCCAGGAAAAAGAATTTCCAAATAATCCTGGGCACCAGATCAAAATATGAGCTCCAAATCCATTCCTTTTTCTTAATAAGAATCAGCACTTTGAAAAATGCTACTCCACAAGGAAATAATTGCATTAGTCAGCCTCTTGGCACTGACGTGGGCTGGAACCTTCTCTTTAAATGAGGCCCAGCCTCACCCTGCAGTCCATCCAAATCCCCCAAAGATGCAAATAGCCCCAAGACCCTTGGCTTTGTTCTTACAGGCAGAAAACTAAAACACAGGACAAAAGGGAAGAAAGTGACCTGGAAACATAGCCTGTCTAATGCTGAGGGAGCCTTCGGTACGACAGGAATCCTTTTGTGTGCTGAAGACTAGAAACCAAAATAGGAACGGGAAGTAAGAGGTTAATGTTTCCATGCTATCCTTTCCTTAGGAAGGATCTGATCCCACAGATGCAGTGCCTTTAGCTAATGGTATAGCCCAAAGGACTGGAAATACCTGATTATGTATTCACCTCTTGACAGGATTACAGTGCTTATGATCGGGACAACTCTAGTGCTCAGGACCTGACAAGCACTAGCAATTACTTTTTACTCCAGTTCTGTGCTGGAGAGAGCTTGCATTTAGTCCAGGGAGTAAGCCTATGTGCCTTTCACTTGAGGGATTTTTAGAACCACACCAAAATGTGCCTTTTTATTAAGGCTCTGGGTATCTGATTTTCAGCAGTGAAAAGGCTGCCCATCATTGGTGAGGGATGAAAGACAAGTAGTACGCATTACCGGATATCAAAAGTGCAGTGCTAGAGCCTTCATCTACAGGAACAGAAACAAGCCTTGCCTGGCACCAAGACATTAAACCCTCCAAGAAACCACCTAAACTGACCAACACCCTGGAATTCACTGGGAGGTAGGCGTTGAAGTGTTTTTCACATGCCTGTATTGTCCTTCCATTGGTTCAACTAGTTAATTTGAGTCCTCCACAGCACCACCACCAGAACTATTTCCTTCCCAGCTGCTCCTCAACCAGACCAGTTGTAAGTAATGTAGTGGAGCCTTGCAGCGTTGACTATTAACATTAGCATGGAATAGAATGAACAACTCATTCTTTTGTTCAATGACTACCAAGAAACAGATCCACTTCCTGAAAAGCAGGAGGAGTAATTTATTTCCAAGATAGTTGTATGCAAAATTTTGCATGTTAGCTCTGACCAGGTCTATTAAATACCTGGAAACTGAGTTTCTCAGTGAGGTTGATGAACCAGGCAGGAAGTCAGTGCCTACCCCCTGGATCCTGCTGCTAATTGCTTTGTTGGCAGTGCATTTCAGGTGATGCCTAAAAGACAGTCTGCCTGTAATAGAGGCCAAGACAAATTAGGAGTATAAAAGCAGACAGATTTATTCAAGGCCTGCAAAGGCCTTGAAGGTACATTGAGGCAAGCAAAGTCCCCCGTCAGGGAATACACCCAGAATGGACGACTGCTCACGAGCCCTTCACCTTTTGTAAAAGTTCTGTCCCATTAGTATATGGGCTCTTAATTCTCCAATCACACCCTCAGGTGATGATGTTAACCACCCTGGGCACGATCCCTCTATACCACAGGAGTTTACATATTTTTAGGCTCTAGGGCAATGAGTATGTCCTTGAATCTGTATTCAGAGAGCCTTGTTCTGGCTAAAGGTGCTGGGAACAGAGGACTTCAGCACTTTGTAAGAAGCACAGAACTACAGAAAGTTACAGATACATGAAGAGTAAAAACCTAGCCATAATGAAGGCATCAAGGTCCTCTATATTCCTCCCTCTCTGGGCTAATATTGTACCAATTTTTTTCTGCTATTCAGCTAAAGAACCAGAAGCAAATGCTCCTTTGCTGGCTGCTATTGACCTAATGGGATAACAGTATGCAGATGTAGCTTTCAGTCATCGCCTGAATACAGCAGAGGAGGAAGATACTTTAACTTGTGCGTGTGTCAGTAGGGAAAGCATGTGACCTCACTATGCCAAATCAAAGCTTGCCAGAGCCATCACCGCCTGGTAAAATCATGGATGGAGTCAGATTTTGTGTGCTCAATCAAGATTGTTTGCTCTGTGCTTTAAATACTAGGCCGTGCTGTTTTTTTCTGCATTTAGATTTAGCTCTTCTGCTGCTGGAGTGTTCTAATATTGTGGTCTCGGGTGCTACAGGGTGCCTGAACAAAGAGACACAAACCTCCCTTGAAGATGGTTGCTTCAGAAAGAAACACAATGGGTAAAGTTCAGACCAACGGGATCTAAGCTAGGCTTACTGCTCTGGTGTGCACCTTCCTGGCAGCCAGGCAGTGCCCAGCAAACACCTCGAGGGGCAGGAGTGCTGCTGGAAAAGGGACTGTCATGGGGTGTCTTGTCCTGAAGAAGGCAGGGTTATCCTCAGGTAAAATGCTCATGCCGTGTGTTTGGGATGAGAGTGGAATAACGAGCCAGTAATAAACCTAATGTCTTCTGTCACCAAAGAAAGAGTAACTCAGGAACAATTTGTAAATTGGCAGAGGCATTACAGATGTCAGTGTGAGATGTTTATGGCATTAAGGGTGTGCGAGTTTAGTACTGGTCTGAAATTTTCCACCAAGGTCTTTTTTCTTAAGGGAACATTTTGCAGTAGCTTTTAAAGAGAAAGAGTTTTGTGTGAGGAGATTCTCATCCTCATATTCTGAGTGTGCTCAATGTGATAAGGGCATGTATGTACCTGTCCTTCCCAGTGTTTTTCTGCTTCCCCATACCTGGGCCATAAATCTGATATTTAAGTGCTGCATGCCCCTTTGCCTGCTGCAGATCAGACACTGGTAATTCACCGCAGCATTTCTGTGCGAGTGTCCTTGTGCACAGGAGCTACACTGTCTCAGGCTGAATGACTGTTGTCCCTCTGGCTTTGGTAGTTCAGAGATCTCTACTCTTTACCAAATTCAGAATACAAAAAAAACCCAAAAATAAAAACCAAACCTGAGAAACTGCAAAATCTGTAATGGAGTACTGGGGAAAATAGACTTGCCTCTGATCAATGCAGCTAGCCCTGGCAGAGGGATGGTGGGAGTTGACTGAACAGCAAGAAGAGAAGACAGTGGGTTGCAAGGCAAACCCAAGGAAGCTGTTTGATGCAGCAAAGGAGAGACAACTGGTGGAATAATGCATGGAGAGAGTAGCATGCAAGAGTAGAAATAACATGTCAGGTAGCAATGTTAATTTGAGGAAGAACAGAAGTGCCAGCTCCACAGATCAAGAACTCAGAGAAATTAAAGAAACTAGCCCAGGAGAGGTTTAGACAGAAGCAACCCAGTTCTTTTGCATTATGCTCCCAGACTGTGCAAGAAAGGCACTGCACTGAATAAGGCCTGTGGGAGCACAGAAGGCAACTGTTGATTAAAACCTGTGCAAGAGAGAGAGAGATGAGGACCCAGGCAGAGCTGCTGGGTTCAGAAAAGGGAGGATTGAAGAGGGGTGCAAGGGCAGCAGTTAATCTGGAACATTCTGAACATGGGGTAGAAACTAGAGGCTATGTGGTGAGGACATAAAATGGGTGAGACTGTAAGGAAATAAATCTAGCTGGGAGGGGAAAGGGAATAAATAGCACAGGACCTCTGGTAAGTAAGGGAGTGAGAGGACATGATATCTAGAGAACAGTCAGAAAAGAGACAGAAGGAGGGGGATTGCCTTTCTAATTATGGGTATCTGTAACTTCCCTGAGATATAATGGGCAGAGTATGACTAACAAATGGCTGAGTCACAGAAGCCATGTGACTGAGGTTCTAAATTCATCTGCTAAGGGACTTGCATATTGACACAAAGCTTAGAAATCCTCCTCTAATACTACTCTGGTGCAGGTGATTCTAAACCTCCTATACCAAAAAAGCTTTCCAACTGCTATTTGGAAATATCTATCTCAGTAAATTGGTCAATATTCATCTTGGCAGGAAAGTATATTACCTTATTCCTCCATTCCTGGTAGAGAAAGCCACTTTTGGCCAACTAAATAATCACCCAGTTTTATCTATAGAACCTTCTGCAGAGAGTTTTAAATTGAAGGCTGTTTGAGCCTTCACCTTAGCAATTTGGTGAATTATATTGTTTAGAGTCAGAACAGAGTTCTGCCAGCCTTTGTAAGACAATTTATTACCACTAACTGTCTATTACTTGTAGGATTTTCAAATACTTGATGTTTCATGAAATAAGAAGGATATGTGTCCTCTGTTTCAAGGTGCTGACTGCTGGAAGTCTTTGTTTCATGCAACACAATGCTGGAAAAAATTGGTAGAACCATCAAAAGAAGTTCCTCATGCCTTCCACTCATCCTCCTCCTTCCATGTGACTTAGATCCAGGAACTGATGTCAGTTAAAATTATCTGTTGTCCGGGCCACCGTCTGATTAATCAGGTACAATCATAGTTGTCTGAAGTATTTCAGATAATATGTTTAAGGAAAAGATATAAATGTGAAATTCCTCACCACCTCCCCACACACACACTGCTAAAGAATGGGATAATTTATTTTCCTGATAGCAATTACTGAAGAAATACAGCCTGATGGAAACCAGGATTAATGTCCCTCCCCAGCTGAGCTGGAGTTTCTGTGCGCAGAGTTAGGGAGATTTGGGCAGCAGTGAGTTTTTGTGAGTACAGTTAGATTAATGAAGTTTCCCTTCTTTTGATTTAGCAATCTCTAGTTTACTTGAGTGAGTTGACTCACTTCTCCCTTACCTTTTTGTCATGGGGAAAGAGCAATAAAACAAGCAAGCTGGCTACTAAGGGCAAACCTAGAGCAAGCAGGCTTTTAGCCTCAGGTCTAGCACATTAGTCACATGCAAATCGGTGATGATAAATCAGTGCCACTTGGCTCACAAAGCTGCCTAGGAAATCACCAAATGAAAACATGATTTTTAAAAGTACACAACTAATCCCTCTCTCTATAAAGAAAGTCCCGATTTCCGTGTGTAACAGCATTTTTCAGAGCAGGACCTGGACTTTTCCACACGGGTCCTCTGGAAGTTCCAAGGAGTTACTTGACTCCTAATCCTTCATTAGTGTTCTTCCATCTCTTTTTCGTAATAGCTAGAGCGTCTCAGCATTTGATGCTTTTATGAAACGGCAGAGAGGAGGTGGTTCTGATTCTGTTTCTTTGTAAAAAGTTTCACTATCACAATTCCCTGGATGGTACACAGTGCTCTGAGCTTCTGCCTGCACAATAACTGGTTTTAAACATTTCTGTTTAATCAAGAGTGAAGTAAATGTCAGAGATTCAATGTTCTAGATCAGCAGTTTCCAACACTGATACATCTTAATCAAGCAATTAGGTGCCTTTTTTTTTTTTTTTCCTTCAGTGTTTGGTGTTTTCCAAGCTGGAGAAGGGAACAGATTTGCTGCTTTGCTCTGATGACTGCTAGCAGCAGTGTTTGTTGTTAACAGAGATATGTACACCTAACCACCAGTTGGCAGGTGTTAACACTTTGTTACTCGCTATTCCCACATGCTGAGGATTGTGGGAAAGCTGTCAAGCTCTCTGTCTTGTGTAACACTCAGCTTTTACAATAACAACAACAACATCAACAATCTCTGAACAAATTCAGAAGCTCTGTAGGAATGCAGCGACGCAGCACTAGCAAGGGAAACAATAGGATGGATTCTCCTGGCTTTAATGGGAGTCAATATGAGGCTTTGTAGAAAGTTTGAGATATTCCTTTATCTTGGCTTGGAAGCAGGTAGATGGAGCCTGAGTGTACTCTTTTATTTTTCTTCTTTCTTTTTTAGTTGGTGATATGGTCTGATATTTAGAAGAAGCCAAGAATGCATTGTGTGTGCCCCAGCATTTCTAGTCTGCCTCTGACATTTGTACTCACCTGTATCCAGGAAAGAAATCTATAAATGCAGCATAAAACCAGGGAAAATAGCACAGAAAAGGATAGGAAACTTTGGGTTTGTTTTGTTTTGTTGGGGGGGGAGGGCTGTGACTGGCAAGTGAGAAATGAGAATTTCTGGCAAGCTCAGATGTGCCTAGAAGAAAAGGTCCTCTGTGAATTTTAAGTATTATTAAAATACTTATTTTTCTCTTTTGCTTGCTGTCATCCAGGTACTCACACATACTCTGCCTTTGCAGCCGCAAGGTCAGGGTTTTATAGCCGAGTAACCCAAAAGATTGATTTCTTACTGAAGAAGTGAGGTTTGATGGATTTTTGATTTACATGAAGACGGTAAAGAATAAGGAGTGGGAGGTGCAAGGCAGCTGCAGAGTGGAGTACAAAACAGAAACTCAGAAGAGCAAGTGGGCCAAGCAGTGTGATGACTTAGATGAGCAATAAGTTTATATGGCTGATTTTAATAGTGCCACACTGCATAATTGCACCCCTTCCTCCCAAACTGCATTATACTGATAATTTCTTGAACCTGCAGAATTATGCCCTGGGTGAGGAGGGATTTAATGCATTTTCTTTTTGATAAGAGTGCTTCAGAAGAAGGGAACATGATCAAAGGAGTGATCATGGGTTTTCTGGCAGGTAGGCTATGGCTGGGCTGCCTTTTGAGCACAGTTCCAAGTTTGGGGTCGTTCTCCAGTTCATCTTGCATCCTACCTGAACACTAGCTTTTTGATCAGCTTTATGATGTGGTAGGAAAGAAATTTATCCTTGCACTATGGATGGGTTGGGTTCAGGATAGGGCAATTCTTGAGATACATGCATGCTGCCTGAATCTGCCAGTGCCTGTCCTGCTAAACATGAGAAAATGTTCCCTGATGGGTGGGTTGGCCAAGTTCTTTCCTGGAGAGATCCCTACTGCATGACAAGGAAGCTCCATGGGAAATGGAGGAGGCTGAGCAGCAGGTTCTTTACAATAGGGTTACACAGTCATATTTTAGTGGTCTGCCCCCAGGTCTGTGTCACACAAGGCAGTGTTGACATGGTCCTGAAGACTGTGACTTTTAAGTTAATTTTAATTCTGGAATACATGTTTGAGGTTAGTAAAAATTAGGGGCCTAATGAAGTGGGATGTGCAAGACAGCTGCAGAAATGAATGGATGAAATCCCTTGTGTTTTGCATTGGGTGGGATTCCAGTGGTCTCTCCTGATTTCACAGGTCCCTGAATCACTGCAGTAAACAAGTTTTTTAAAATTGAGTTAATATTGCTTTCTTGACATGAAAATCATCCCTGTACCTGTGCACTGCTTTTAAAAGTCTTCCTGCTTGCAGAGCCACCTCCTGCAAGCTGGTTCTGAAAGATCTGCCTGCCAAACTTGGGGGTGAGAGGGAGGTACTGGCTTGCATACATCTGCAACATGTATTTCCTAACTTCAGATTTCTCTTAGAATTTTATTTGCTCTTGCTTGGCTACATGAAGCCAGTCAGGGGAGTCACTAACATTGATAAGATCAACATACAGATCAAATATTGATAAACAATTTTGTGTAGGCATGGTCCTGAATTTGTTTCTGTGCATATTAAGGGATACTTTTGCCTTTTAAAAACCTTATAGAGAAAAATCTTGCTGTTTAGGGAGGCCATAGGGCAAATGAGAGAAGACTGATCATTTATGAATGGGATTCATAAGCTGGGTTTGACTTCTGTCATGTAGCCTCTGTTGATTAATTAGTTTGTGTACTGCTTAAGTGGGGACATGCAGTGTGATATGTAGACTTTTCAGGGTTTGTTTTTGAGGTGCTTAGGTGAAAAATAAGTGATTTAGTGCAATGAAATTGCAGATTTGATTTCAGGGTATGGCTACAGTCTGACAAAAGACCAAGTTAACAGGCAATAAGAAGGTCTCTTCTTGAGACTGGAATTCTGTCCTCTCACCTGAAAGCCAGGCACGGCTGTGAGCACAGTCCCATCCACTGGCAAAAATGAGTCATCCTATTTACATGATGGTTAATGGCATTTCACTCTGCTGTGCAACAAGTTGGAAAAGATGCTTGCAATCCCCTGCGTCTTCCTCTGTTGGGGGTGAGATCTCCCTGAAATATGGCAGTGGCTTTGCTGTGATCTCCTCTGCAGCTACTGTTTTCTGCTCGTGCTGTGGAGGTGCCTGGAAGACTTGGATATAACTGATTTGGGCTGTAGACATACCCAAGAATCAGTTCCTCCTTAAGGATTGAAACTATTGTGCTGATCCTGCAGACATGAGACCTATCACTTAAGCTACTTGCTTATACGAATTAACTGAAGGACTACAGCTGAGCTTCATGGCTTCTCAGCACCTTTGCTGCCCAAGCTGGAGCAAAGTCATCAGCATTTTGCAAGGGGATTCATACTTAATTTGGATCTTTTGATCTCCATAAACGAAACAAAGAAGAAAAGATTCCCTGAACTTCTGGCAGGATTTCTGATCCCTGTTTTTCCTTTTGTTTTCTTTTCTTGTCCCCTTCTTTAGCAACTTCAGTTGTTTCTCTTTTTCCTCCTTTTTCCCACCCCACCCAGCCTTAAACAGTGCCGGGAAATTCTGTACTTACCCAGCTGTACTGTCTGAGGAAAGCCAAGTTATTTTTTTTCCATGCATCAAAATTATAATAGTTTGAAATTGCTAATTAACTCTCTGAGTTTCCCAGAGAGAGGACATCAGATACTTAACTGATATGCCCCTTGTACTTAGACAAAAGGCCAAAGGTTAGGGCAAGTGGATACACAAGACAACTTTACCCAACTCCTTGAGGATTTCCCATTGACTAAGACAGTTTCATTCTTTTTTTTCAAGCAAAAACATCTAACATGGCTCAAGTAAAATGGGTTAAATTATTTTCATTGCAGCCCTCTTCCTAGTGCAAACTGTGCAGTCTGTGGGCAGAGAAGATATAGTTGTTACTCAAATGGCTGTCTTGCCTCAAAACATGCAGTGATCACCTCGAAGAGCTCACCTCAAATTGGGTCATTGCTTGAGAACACGTATTAGGAAATAGTTTTAGAACAAGTTGATTTATATGTTAGCAAATGGATCAAATAAACATTTCCTTGTGTCTAACCACTGCTGCTGTGTTGATGACAAAAATGTGTTATGGGTGTTTCTGTGTCACTTCATAGCAGTGTGACTTTTTTCTTGCTACTATTACATGAAGTTCCAAAACACTGCTGTTCTGTGGATTAGTACTCTTTTGCTCTGCTAGCAAGGGAAAAATGTTTGTTTGGACTGGCAGGAAACAGTGTTATTTAATTTGCTGTGCTTTTTGGTGGGCACATTAGATGTCGTGGGCTATGGCGAGTGATTACTGGGTCTATATAATCCTGCAGCGTTCACAAGCGCCCACACCCACATCAGGACAGTGAAACCTTTATCAATAAAAACATTGTGACCTAAAACTAAGTATTATTGCATCTGGAGTTTCCAAAATGTCTGGGGAATGCTCAAGCAACAAAAAATGGTGCACCAAAATAGAATTCTGCATGAGAAAACCTCCAGGCTGCAATAATATTTCCTCAGCCACCCTCACTGTTGGTCCTTCCCTGGCAGAGCTGGACCACGTCCACAGGTCATGTTGACTTTGTCTGGATTGATGGTGTTTCAGCAGCTGTCCCCTGCTGCTTTCAGGAAGCCAGGTTTGGAGCCATTAGGTGAAACAACCCTGTAAGATTAAGAACAAGTGCCAGTGCCTGGCATGAGCAGCGGTATGATTTTATGTCTGAAAGAATAGAATCCAGGAACACACATTGTGCCCATACCCATGTCTGGGTGCGGCAGAGGACTCCATAGGAAGAAATGTGGAATTTGGGGACGAATTTAGGGCAAATAGGTCTCTAGTTCCTTTGCTCTTCTAACTCCATAGAGACCTCCAGCTGAAGTGGTGTGTAACTCTCAAGTCATCGTCCAGTTGTTTCCTCGTGACTGTATGGGTTCCTTGCTGGGATGAGATCTGTGCCCACCCCTGAGACTCTGGTGGCACAAAAGCTGTCCTCCCTAATGTACTGCTTGAAGTTTTGTGTAGGTCTCAGAAAAGTATCAAAAAATAAATGGAGAAGGGGTCTGAATTTCCCCAGAACAGGCAAATTAGTGTCCTATTTTTAAGCCTACAATAATGCTTAAAATCTCTCCCTTTCTCCTGCATTTGTTTATATCTTACCTGCATTTCGCTGTCAGACTGGTGGGACTTGGAGCTGGGAAATAGTTTTTCGAAGAAGCAAGTCTGAGCTGTAGGACTTGGGGAGTCAAGGAACGGTCTTCTCTCATCAAAAGGTCACTCCTTGAGTACAGATGTTTCACAGACCTTTGGTTTGATACTAATTAATTCTCTGGATTTTTGAATAGTTGGATCCTAAGTGGCGAGTACTTGGATCCAGGTGGTAACTGGTACAGATAGCAGAAAGTGAAAAGCAACTGTGCTGCTTTTTTTTTTCCTTGGGAACTTAAAAATTCCAATCTTGCTGCATTAAACTAAGTCATGCAGAAATGCTCCAGCTGTTCTTTACACTGTGGAAGCCAAATTCAGCATTTTGATGGAGTTTTTTCCTTTGTTTTTGAAAGACCAGTTGTGAAACTATTTGATGTCTTAGGTAACAAAATCATACCTGTACTCTCCTTCCAGTTATTTTGGTTTTCGTAGTTATTTAAGGTGGACTCCTTACAGCTCATATTGTAAAATACCAAGTTCACCAGGAGGTAAACTGGTCGGCTTTCTTCGGAAACTGGGATGTCCAGTAGCAGTGGTGGATTATTAGTCTTTTGGACTACCCTCTTCTTCTTTTTCACTGAATACTTTGATGGCAACTGAACTCACAAGAATTTTGGTCTAAAGCAGTAAAACACACCAACAAATAATTCCTGTGGTATGCATTCTGTTTCTAATAAGAGCTTTATTTGGTAAAACGTGCGGCAAACCCTTCTCAGTTCCCTCCATTTGCAGGAAGAGGCAACACTTATTTTAATACTCTTAAGGGAGAATCCATTGAAGTAATTTTTTTAAATTATTTTGCAAATTAGATGTGTCCTTTTTTTCCTACCAATCTTCAGGTGTGAGAGTTCTCTGAAAGGCAGACGATATTCATCATGGTGTTTTAACAAAGGCTTATATCTCTGCTTAACAGTGAGTTTCCTGTCCCTCACTTCCCTCTCAGTGCATGCAGGAACAGGAACACTGAGTTTGGGAACACTTACCCCATAGCACTGATGCCTAGAGCAATGCTTATGCTGTGGTTTCTGGATGCAGGATCAGGAGAACGGTACGTACTGTATGGAGCAGCTTGTACCTGAGCAGCTCCAAGGATTGACCTGGACGCTGTGTAACCTCATACTTGCCTGATACATGGGTTAGTCCCCTATCCCTCCAGCAGGCATGGACTTTCAGTGCTCAGTTCCTGCTGATTTAATGGAGAAGAAAATGATCTGCATCCATTATCAAATTATGTAGAGTCCTTTCCACAGGGCTTTTAATTTCAAAGTCATTCCTCTTGTTTCAGTGAAGCTATTTGAGGATTTCCAGGGTTACTAATAATTTTAATCTGAGCCTTTTTAACTTAAAAGTTAATCAGCTCTCATAAGGCTAGAGCCAGGTGACTGGTGAAGGTCACAGCAAAGTGACAAGTGCAGCATTATCTAGCCTGTTATCAGTGACTGCACCAGGTACAGTTCAGTACCTGACCATATGACAGCACAGTAGCCTGTTTTGATCTTCATTTTCTCACTTTAATTGGGTGGCCTTTCTCATGTCTCTCCCTGCCTCTAGTCTTATTAACTCGTGAGCATGGAACGGACTGGCTGAGATATCAAAAGACTGAGTACTTAAGAGGAACAAAACCATACAGCAGTTTATAGTAATTCAAAGAATATGGAAGCATGTGCACTTTCTGATACCACCTGCTTTGCGTGCCAAAGATTGTAATGGGAACAAAAAGCTTACAAGGTTCAGGAGGGGAAAAAAAGCCTTTTGTGGAAAAAAATTAAAGAAAAGGGCAACAGAAGTTGTCTTGGGATGTGAGTGAAACAGAAACATTGGTCATGAGCAGAGTGAATGAGGTGGATCTAATTACTGTGTAACAAAACAAAGGAAGATGGCTTAGCAGCCATTTAAATTGAAGATACTTAGCCCTACTGCAGTGCTGTAAATTTGACTGTTGTAGGTAAATGTGGAAAATGTCAGTCCAGTCCTTTTTCTGGGATTTGCCAGGATCGCAGAGATATTCATAGAGAAATTAATCAAATACTGTTATCTCCAGATATGCATTAATAATATTCTTAATCTTTACTATATTTTCTCTTGGGCCTATATGCTGCATAAATATTTCTTGGCATGCCTACAGATATCTAATTGTTTGTATATTTGGCTTGCCTCAGGCCTACTTTAAATGAAGGTATGCAAGAAACTTTGCTATGTATGGGATTATTTAAATACCATTACCATATCTGTGTGGTACTGTTTACCATGTGTCATACCATTTTAAAAAAAAAACAAACACAAAAACCAACAAACCAACAAAAAACCCAAAGAAAAGATGCAGAAGGAGAATCCTGTCAAGTTTTTGATCAACATGATATACTGAGGAATCCACTCAGTGATACTCAAAGGTGCTAGGGCTACCTCTGCACACTTTGGTAGAATTCTGTTGGTAGAATTAATGTTTATAGTTTTTTCAGAGTTGCCTAAGAGGGTGTAGGGCTGTGCTTGCAATTCATCTGGAAGTGCCCAAAGTAGCTCTAAGCTACCTTGTTCAGTAGCACAGAGCTCAATGTGGACAGAAGTCTTGCCTCTGACACTCGATAAACACATAGACGACACTTCCTCTCTGCTGATTTATTCCTTAGTCTGAACCAGAACCCTTGTTTTGTTTTTTCTCCCTCAGCAGCCCTTCCTTTGGATCCCAGCATTAAGCACATTGCATGAAGCTGTGTTTTGTATGTACTGGAGGGCCCTAGATGCCTCTGGGGATGGGAAGCCAGTGACCTGAATGCGCCTGCAGCAGTGGAGACTGAGTTTCTGAATGAATGGGGAGGTAGAGGCAGACACAGGTGAGGAAACTGGGCCCTCTAGATAGCAAAAGAAGTTATGAAATATGGTGCTATAAAAATTCTTCTGGGGGGTTCCTCAAATGACTGGAATGTCTCTTTTGTGGTTTATGACATTTCTGGCGTGACAGAGAATGGCAGCCCCATTTTTCAGTATTCAGTGTTATTTATTGTGTGTCATTGTCTTTGAGTTGGCTGTTCCAGACTGGTACTTTCATGTCATTTCCTTATTCCTGCACTGTTGCTCTGCCTTGATGTTTCTGTGTGGAAAAATAAGACAGGGTGAGAAAAATGTGCTGATGATATTTGCCTGAATGGCACACTAGAGAAGTCAGATTTCTCACAGGACTTTTGTGCGTGTGTTGCACCAGCACTCGAAGCAGGGCAGCTGAGTGTGCAGAATAGAGCCTGTAGAAATCTGGCTGATCATGGCTGTCACACTCTGATTTAGGCACAAATGCAGATCATAAGGCTCGGTGCTGCACCAGTGGCACACTCAGAAATGTTTGGCAATGGTCCTGACAGTGCTTTGTTGTTAAGATACTGATCTTCATGGATTTGCCCCATAGACTGTACATGGCACTTGGACCACTAGCTGATCCACCTGAATGAATCATATCATGGTTAGTATCCCTGACTCAGTTCCTATTGCGTGTTCTCTCTGATGGGTGAAGTTGGACAGAGTTCCAGACTTTTCCAAGTGGTTTGAGTGCTGTGATGTGCTGAGTGGCCTGGCCTCAGTAGTGCTGAAGGTCATTCATCTTCAGCCCTTCTGCATAGAGGAGTCTCCAGCCCTAAAGCAATGGGCAGACTTCCCCAAAGGCAAGCTAGAGGGGAGGCAAGCTAGAAAAGTGGCTGCTTGCATTTCTTTTTGGCCCATTCAGGTTAAAAATGTGCTGTGCACACGAAGAAAGAGAGGAGGTCTCTGCTGGCTTCTTTTCAAGAGACTTGCACTTTTCTTCTCACTTCTGCAGCAGGGTGTTGTGACTTCTTTTCCCTTTCACGTACCCTTGCCCCATCACAGACCTACCCTGTCACTAAAGCTATCACAAAGAACTTGTCACATGTCTCTGTGCCCTGACCCCAGTATCTTAACCCACTCTCCCCATGCTCTCTCACTTTTTGTTTTCCTCTTCTCTCTCTCCATTTCACCTCCTGTTAGGCAAAATCTGTGCTCTGTGGAATAGAGGCTGCGCGTGGGCTGAGAGAAGAGAAAGTATTTAGACACCTCTAAGCATAGTGTGTCTTCTTGACAAATAGCCTGGTTATTCTGGGTGAGGAAAGAGAAACAGATCTGATTCTTAGCCATCACCATGGAAGTCTGTGCTGCTGCCACACTTCAGGCAGTTCTCAGTTCCCGTAAGAGGAGCAGGTCGATGCGAAGGTTTCTGGGGCCAGGATCCAAAGCGCTCCCCAAGAGTCTCTGGGAGTGTCAGCAGATTCCTCAGTGAGCCAAGGGCCTCTGTACATACCAGGCTCGCTGACAGCACCTCTGAACTATGCGTAGGATTAGCTGCTGTCACACGCTCAGCCTTCCTGTAAACCCAGGGTGTTCAGCCCTGTCCACTCCCTCGGAGCTTCGCAAAGGACGGGGCTGTGGAGGCGTTGGATCCGCCGGGGGCTGGTGCAGCGCTCTGGCTACCATGGTATCTCTGAGTGGGGAAAGAGAAGGGCAGGAGTTGTGAAAGAGGTTTTTTAATTTCATTATTTTCTTCCCATACCCTGTATCCTGTCTGCGGAGAGCTCTTAGCAGACTCATGGACCTGCACTGCCATGTGAGTTGAAAAAAAAAAAAGTGATGGAGAGTGAGAGAAAACCAAGGGAATCCATTAAAAAATGCCTCTGCTACCTCATTAATCTTTTGCAGCAAATAATATATGCAAAATTTGGGCTAGCAAAGTCTCCAAAGAATAACATTTTTTTGGTGAGGTTTTAACAAATTAAAGAAATAAATTAAGTCAATAGCACAGCAGGAAAGTGCTTGAGGCCTCCAGGATTTGTATATTTTACCATTGTTCTAAAAATAAACTGGGGGGGAAAACATTTAAAAGTCTTTCAGTTAAAAAATAATATTTTCTTTAAGTAGCTGTGTTTGGGTTTTGCTCCTGCACAGTGCTTCACCACCTTCCCTGGCCCTGAGACTGTCTTTTGGAAAAAGGAGCTGGAAAGTAGTAGAAGCAGAGGTCGCAAAGCCATGTGGTGAAGGGAGAGGCATACTGGGCGTTAACGGGAAAGATATAAAGCAGAAATTAAAACCCTCGTGCCTCACCCCAGCGCAACTGCTGAGACAAGGCATGTGTTAGAGATCAGCAATCGGCTTACTGGCACCCTTAGGCCCAAACCAGTGGGAAAATTTCTGGCAGCTTCGTTCAGTTTTGGAAGAGTGGTGGCTGGCACCCTCCTCTCTTGCTATACTGTAGACTGGTCAATATTTTAATGATCAGAACAAGGCTTCTCAGGTTGCCAGAAATCAAAGCTGTTCAAATGCTGCATTCTGATTTTCCTTTTCCGTGCTCCTTTTTGTAATTTGCAGTAAAGTGACCAGAGTGGACAGCATTACTGCTGTTTTTTCTTCTCCCCTAAAATTGACCACTTCCCCTCTCATCACAGCTGCTACCCACTAAGACAGGCTTCCACTGCCTCTCCTCCCTGGGCTATCTCCACTTCCCATCTGCTGCCTGCTGTCATTTTTTCCAGATCCACCCAGGCCTTGCCTCACTCTCTAGCCTGTCCCAGAATTGGAACAATGGCTTTTTGGTCCATGATCATTTCGATTAATGATCTCCAGGCGAACAGCATTCTGGAGAGAGGTGTAAATGATGGGTGGGTGCCTAGCTTCCTACTAAAAGTTATCCCTAGAAGAGAGGTATTACAAATTTCTCCTACTCCAACCATTGCCTATGCTGGAGCCAAATGCATACACATTTAAAAGGAAATTAATTAAAGGACACCCTCAGAGTTGCGAAGGCAAGGCTGTTGTTTTCTAGCAGGTAACCTGCAACTTGACTTTAAATGCCCCTCTACCCACACAAATTCCTCAGTAGTGGGAATTATATATGTACATGAGCAGGATAAGGAAACACTGTTATTCTGCATAGCTTTTTGTTGATGGACCTCTGACGCTTGTCCTTCCAGCCTCAGTTCCCATCCCTCTAGCACTCTCTCAAGGGACTTGGCTACTGATTTTATGTAGATGACCTGTGCATGGAGCAATCCCACGGGCACAGCAGGAATACACACACTCACACACACACTCTCATACATGCACACGCGTGACACTTTCAAGTCAGCAAATCCAGAATGCCAGCTACCCCTGCCATCTTGTTAGCCCCTGTGGGAATGTTTTTCTGTCATAGCCTTTAATTACATATGCTTCTGCTATTTCCCCCCCTTCATCCCTGCTTTATTTCGTGCACAGAACAGGCTGTGCTTGATTACTGAGCAGCAACTCAAGATTTAGTTTTCTCCTTGCTGCTCAGTGTGTGGCTCCTACCCTTATTTATGGCACAATGTTCAAGTCCTTCTCTGACGACAAAATGCTTCATTTTCTCATGAGCTTTTCTGTGTCCTCATCATTGCATGTGTATCTGTGGCTACACAAGTGCTTTATGGTGGAACTTGTTCTGACACTTATTCCCAGCCTCCTGATGGTGCCCACTTACTGTTTTCATTCTTGGGATGGTTTTAGAGTAGAAAAATATGCCAGGCAAAGGTGTGTAATTTGCTGTAAAAGGATGAAGATACTTTGTTTTTCTGTTAGTGCATGTTCTGTTTTCTTAGGAAAGCTGTGGGTGAACAGCCAGCTGTTTAATTCTTCCTGCTTCAGTTCTGAAGATAGGGGAAAACTGCCCCTTCTCAGAAGGCCATGGGGAGGGCAAAAGAGCTTTTAGAGAGGGCAGTGGGGGGCACCCCATTCTGCCTGACACATACCCTTGAAACTGGAGCAGAGCACTTGGGAAACTCCCAAGCACATCACCGGGCCATGACATCCCCATGTGGACCTCACAGAGCATCTCCTGGGAGCCAGCAGGAATGGTTCAGGACTTGGAGCTGAGCATTGAAAACTGCTGGACTTAAGGAAGGTTTGGGAGCTCCTTAGCATGTGAATACACAACAGCTGGGAAGATGAGGTGGGGAAGGAGTGGTGAGGACTGGGAAGCTTTTTCTGTTCCAAGATTTGCATTCTCCTTGTTTGCAGTTGCCTGAACTCACATCTGTGCAGATCCTAACCCCTCTGGCATGCTTGTGCTGCTCACATTAAGGAAAAGGTGTGCGAAGACCACCTCAGAGTGCTGGCCAGCTTAAGATGCAGTTGCAAATGCACTCAGTTTGGCAGCAGCTGGATTTCTTTGGCCACATCTGCCTGTGTTGGACACTGTTAAATCCTAGTGGCAGTCCTGGATCTGGGGCTCTGTAGAAAGCTTCTGTCTCTCACTGATCACTGTGCTGACTCCTGAGTATTTTGGGAGGCCAGGCTCTTCGTGGTGCTGGCTTTTTCCCTGAGGAGAAAGGGAATACATTTGGTTCCTGTAGGGCTGCAACAGCAACCACTGCCTGTAAGAAAGACCTGAGACATTTCATGGTATTGGACTTGAGTGATTAAGAAGGATGATGCTTGCTGGACTGAGGATGACAAAGAATACCCCCCCTTTTCCTGCAGTTAGCTAGTCAGCAAAGTGTTAAAAGTCTTGCTGGTTGGATGGGACTGAGGCTGGATCAGTATTTACCATAAGTCCCAGCAGGCTGTAGGGAAGGTCTCTGAGACAGCAATGGATGGCTTATAAGTGTGGGCTTATGTGTGAGGATGGATGAAACCAGTGAGGAGGCTGCCAGGTGCTAACTCAAGGAGAATGGGTGTTCTCCCATCTATAATGGTTTGTTGAGGTTGTCCTTTCCATCATCTTAGGAGAATGTTTGTGTTTTAAAGGCCAGCAGGGGTATCCAATCTAAGACATTGTTGGAGGTACATGACCTGATCCAAGTTTTCCAGAGCGGGTGACTAGACAAAGGTGCATGCTCAGCTTCCTGAAGTGTGGGAGACATCCTTTATCAGCCACCATTTAAAACATGGGAAAACATGTTTACACGGATGATGTCTCAATTCCACCACTGTGGGGAAAAAATAAATTCTTACTCATTGCCCTGGCCACTGTGGTGTGAGGCCCAGGCGTGGCGGGAACTGTGGTTCAGTCTCCTCTGAATTGCCAGCTCTCTAAGCAAACTCTCTGTTATTGAAATGGAAGAATCTGTTTTCCACTGGGATTTAAAGCGATTTGTACTGAAACCTGGGAGTTTTCAAGCTACCAGATATTGAAATTGTCTCTGTTAAAACAGGAAGGAGGGGGATCCTAGAGCATAGAGACTTTGAGTCAGCGGTCTGGATTTGCTTATCACGGGAGTAGAGGGGAGATGTGCGACTGGTTTCAATATCCAGACAACAAGAGACTTAAAAGGTTATGGCACACTAGAAAAGTAATGTTTGCTTTTGTTTTCTGAAGAGTGTATACTAACTTAGGATAGGTTCTTTAGAAGGAAACAGGATGCATGGGAAACCTGGCTATATTGAAACTGAGAAATGCTTTGTGGCCATCAAGCTTAGAAAAATATTTAAATTTTTCTTAAAACAGAGCAGCTAGGAAGTTGGGGCTGGTTCTGAACCAAAGCTTAAGCTCTGTAAAGGGTAGCTTTGGGGTTAAGAAGGGTTGGTCTGGGTAAAGGATATTTCACATCTAGCCTTGGATGGAAGGCTGATTTCTGTGATAAGACCCATCTTTAATGTAAATCTGAAAAGATAGTATGAAGATGAAACAGCTGGAAATAAAAGAGGTCTGGCCAAATTTTTTATTTATATGGGCCATGTAAATCTGTCTCTTGAGCTGTAGTTACTGATCTGTTTTTACTTTCTTTTCTTCCCAGAAGCAAAAGTAATAGCTCTATGCCAAAAAGACCAGTTTTCCCATGCTTACCAAAACCAACATGAGTTCCTCAATGGCCAATGTCACAGAAGTTGCATGTCTAAATTTTTAGAGAGTTTTTGTAAACGTCAATGTTGTGGACAGAAAGGGGCCAAAAAAACCCCAGGCCCTAGATAAGTTAGGATCTTTATCTACATTGGATATCATGTTATTTTGATCTAGGTTCCTCTCTGCTTGATGTCTTTCCAAGATTCCCCTGCATTAATTTTATCCTTGACAGGCTAGTGAACATCTATAGTCACTTGTATCAAAACGTTTGGAAAGGCAACAGCTGAACATACTCTTCAGATAAATGCAACATACCATGGCCACATAAAAATTGTCTCTCTCATGAACAGAAAAGTGAGGCCTATAGCTCTGAAAAGCTTTTGATTTAGATTTATCCCTAGAGAGTAGTGAGGATCAAGTTATGACAGCTGTGATCCTGTAATGTGGTGAGCTGGGCTGTGGTAACTCTCAGGTATATACCTGCAACTTGGTTGCTCAGGGGATTTTGGGGCTTGTGTCAGGAATGTCCTGATGGGTGGTATGCTGCCAGGGCTTCATGACTTGAGCTGTCCCCAGCTTAGCCAAAAGGGAGGAAATGAGCTGCATATTCCACCCCTGATGCAGTATAAGCTTACAAACAAATGCATCTATCTCTGCAGGGCTACATTCAGATGCACATTTTGGTTCCTCGGTGCCAGATCCTGCTATGAACCCTAGCTCTGCATGCTGTTAGAAATGGCAGAAGGAGACAGATATCTGTATCTCTAGATACGTACAGTGTTGTTTTTCTTTACTTGCAGCATATGGTGGTGTTTGCTTAGTCCACAGAAAACTCACATACCCATACATGATGTGACATGTATTTTCCTCACAGAATGCAAACCATAGTTTTGAACTTGGCTGTATTTGTTCCCAGATCCTCTCCATTTCTGCAGCATGGATAGGCAGGTATGTTTGGTATTTCTGTTCTTTTTTTTTAATCTTCCTCTTTTTTCCCCCTCATTTAAAAAAAAAATCCCTAGAAAACACATAAATAATTTGGAACACATACTTTATGTCAACTGCTTCAATTATTTTATCTCTATAAAGAGGGCAGAGGCAAACCCCACTCAAACAAGCAAGGGGAGGAAGATGCATTGCAAAATTATGGCTGGGGTTATGCACAGATACATTTTTGACTGGAAAGCCCAGCTCAGAAATGTGATACCTGTGTTTTAATGCTTGGGCACTGTGAGTTGCTGAGTGTGCATAAAGAAAGTTGAGAGCACTCTGCCTGCATCTGTGCAGTCACTATTTGTCCATGAGTTTGGGTCAGGACAGGCTTCCAGATGTTCAGAAATCCCACGTAAGTATGCTGTAACAAGAGATTCCTTTGGATGGTGCTAAATTTCTTGGCATACCCTAGGAATTCAGCCCCTTATAAAATACAAAGTTTGGGTCACTTTTTGTAAGGGGGAAGCCAAGTCCAAACTCCTGAAGTCAGATGGAAGTGCTCTGTTGAATTAAAAAAGGAGTTGGGTTGGACCCATAAGATCTCATCTTCCATTCAGATGTGGCCATTTAATTTGCTTTTCCATCTCGTGGATTCTTGACTGATTGTCTGCTGAGAGAATTCCTGAGAGTTACTTTAGTTTTCAGCAGACCTTATAAACTCCCTGTAGTTCATGTCAGAGCCCTAGTCTCTTTATATGGAGGTGTTCCCTCATGCCCCACTGACTGTACTTCAACACTGCTGAGAGAGCCTGGCCCTTTGTAGCTGCTTGGATTATTTTAATAACTTCATGAGGTATGTAATTTTGCATATCTTCTGACACAGTAGACTTAAACCATTTCTATTTTACCATGGTGATAATAAATGTCACCACTACTTGTCTACCACTCAAGCCCTGATATGACCGCAAAGCTAAAGAGCAAAATAAACTAGGTAATATCCTAGGCTGTCATGTCCACAGCATAGAACACAGCAGGGCAATTCCATCTTTCAAAAGACCCACTCCTGAGGATTATTTATCAGCCCTTCTTAGAAAACCTATTTGAAGGACACAGTGTTGCTGTGAATATCCTGTCCCAGTATCTAATTTCCCTGCAATGAGAAGATTCCCCTCATGTGAACACAGTTGCCTTTGATGTAAATGTTTTTCCAACCTCAGTGGCCACAGAGGCAATCAGTCACAGCCCCTCATGTACCAGATAGATGGGGTACTCTGTAACATACCTGCTTCTGCTGTGGTTATATGGAACCAGAATTCTGGGGGCCTTTCTCTGCTATATATGTTGCATCTGTCCTCAGAGAGGGCTGTTAATCTCTTGATTTTAATACCTCAAAGGGGTGCTATGAGAGTGTGATCATTGGTGTTTCCAGGGGCATTCAGGTCCTGCACTGACAGAGGCTACATAGGTGAACAGAGAGAGAGAGCAGGCGTACATTTATTAATCTGGTAAAAGACTGATATTTAACTCGGCAATGCTCCCAAACAGATGTCAAAGACTATATTATCAGCATGTCTCTTATCTGTGGAATTTTGTTTTGTACTGTCCTACTTTACTTGTTGGTTTATGGTTTGTTTTGCAGCTTCCTGGAAAAGAGAATTTCAAGAACAAGAACAGAAAAAAAGCCTGGTAAAAGTTGTAACTGGCTCTGCCTGTCTGTGCTGTGACAGCCAACAATATCACCTGCTGATGATTTACAGATTCCTGGGAGATGTGTTGTTGAGTCTCAAAGAACTGGAACAAGAACAGCTCTCTCAAATTGCTTCTTGTGAAACAGCATAATGTATCCACCCGCTTCATGTTCTCCTAATTTAGGACATGTGTAGTGTATAATGATGAACTGGCCAACTGATTATGTTGCTGTAAATCTCATTCCCCACCTTACAAAACACCCCTGATTGACCCCTTCTTTCATGACAGCTCAGCACAGCATTTCCAGTCCACTTCTTGAGAGGGAGAAAAATCACACTAGCTACTTGCAAAAGCACTTCTCCAGAGAGAAAAATGCAACATTTCATTGTTTTTATTTCATTGGGCAGCCTTTTCATGTTCTGTGACCCACTTTTGCTTCCATTTAAACTGTGACCAGTATTTATTTATCCCTTTTTGAACACAATAACTTAATTAAGAAACTAATCAGCAGTGTTGAACTGATCTTTCAACTCACCCTTATCACTGATGTAAATTTATGAATGCATAATACAAGAAAGATCCTATTATCTAAAAAGATTTCTACTAAAAGCATTTGGCATCTAAAAAGTAAGACTTGAAATTCTGCACTAAATTTATAGTGTAAATATGTGAACATTATTTATAGAATCTGAAATGGATCCCAACTGAATCTAATAATTTTGTCTGGATTACTTACTAAAAATAAAATTGGTCCAAGTTTAAAGGATTTCAGAAGTGAATTGGATATTTTCGTGTCTGAAGGACAGATTGTAAAGGTACCTGTGAAACAGAGAGAAGTTTAATGGTCTAGGCTGCCTCTTCCATCAGCGGAGAGAGGTTGGCATGTTCCATTTTCTTAGGCACTTATCTTTGGATGGAAATTTATTGGCTGATCTCAGCAGGGCATTAACAGGATGTCTGTAGTTAGTCATTATCATCATTTATTATTTCCAGTTCCCTTGGCTTCAGACCAAGAGAATAATTCTGAACACTACCTGGGATGGAGGCACCTTGGGCAGAAAGTGACCAGATCCCAAAAGGAGAGTCTCCTCTGTGCACTCTCACTCAGCCAGCCCTGGGAACTGAGCTGTTGCTGGTTGTCTAACGGGACAGATTCAGTAGGACTCTCTCCTCTCCTCTCCACCAGCCATGTACTGAGTGAATGTCGGCACTAGAGGACCTAGCTCTTAAGTCCCGAAAGCCTTTTGGAGTAGTATGGCTCCAAGATGTTTGGCCCAATGTAGCCAAAACAGTTATATTTCTGGACATGCTGGGCAGAAGAAATAAAGGTGCATCAGTAAGTGCTCTGGAGGATAACTGAGTGGTTAGAGGAGGGACAAAAAATCCCTTGCTCTCAGGCTCTCCACTTATCTAAGTTGCACTGTGGGCACCTAACTGGGGGTTTAGATCCACTGCTTTGTCCTCCGTGGATTTGAACAGACAGGTGGAGATAACAATTAGTTCTACTCAAAAGCAGGCCTAGAATTAGGGTCTGATGGCTGGAATTAATGAGTGGCACATGAGAAGCCTGGTTTTCTGTGGCTTTGGATCTTGTGACTGGATTATCCCGTGTCTAAGAAGGTATGGGCTCTGTTCCAGGGTTTGCCTACATCTGGGAAACTCCTCAAAGTGTTTGACTTGGGATTCTCTGGTGAGTAAAAATATGGTGAAAGATTTCTTAGAGGTCGCTTTTGTTAAAAGCACTACTATTATGTCCTGTACTGCCTTCTTACTTTCACACAATTTGTGGAATTTCATCTTTTACTTTTCAGTCCTCTAGCAGCTGGCTTGAAATGTGCAAACAGGCTCAAAAGGCTGGGGTGATGTCCTGTGAAGCTTACTGTATTCCTTAAGGATGGGCTAAACACAAGAGAATGGACTGAGGGAGGTATGACATATTAAGGACTCATGTTGGAAAGAGCAGGTAATTCTTTTATTGACTTGGGGAGCCCCCGCGTTCAGTTTGCCACTACCTACACTGCTGGGGTCTATTGAGCTTGCACAAAGCTACACTGCAGGAATTAATATCCTCACGCTTTCTGTTGCCCCATTTGCTTAGTTGTGTATTATATATGCTGCATGAGATAAGTAGGGAAAAGAGAAATAAAGACGAAAAGAGATGACTTCCATTTTTTTCCAGGAAGAGAAGATTGCAAGACTATGGCATTTTCCCCACATATCTTAAGTAGTTTTGTGTTTGGGCTTCTTGAGGAGTTTTTAATTAATTTATTGTTTAAATAACTGTAATGAGAAGAGCCCCTGCCACACAGATTCTAATGAGGATTGCACGTGCTCTGTGTCTTTCTCATCGTGGCCTGTATAGTTTAAATATCTTAGCCAACATGTGCCATGGCAGATTTCACTTATATCTGCTTAAATTAAAGCTTGTCAGTTTAGGAGCTAAGAAGCATGCAAATATTTGAGAGATATTTGACATTCACTGCTGAAATCATTACACTAAATATCTGGCATCAATGACAATACTTGAGAAGGGTTATGAATTCTTACTGTGTTGTACAGGCTGGACGTTCTGGGCTTAATGAAGAAAAATGTACTTATCTTTATGTGTTTGTAATTAAGGTCTCCACTAAAATTTCAGCTTGTTTTTCTTCTGTATTTTCTCTGAGCAATATGTGACTGTTTGAGTATCTCAAAGTTGCTGCTCGGAGAACAAACAGTACCAATATCTCAGAAGTAGTTGGAGTAATAGCACGATTTAGCTGTAAAAGGAATGGCATTTCCTTATGTTCTCATCCCCTAGCAATGCAAAGGAAAATGGCGCTAAGCTGGAAGAGTCTGATGAAACCTTGGATGTTTGAACAGCTCCAGAAGATTAATTTCCTATGCATGTGTATTTTTTCCTCTTAAGGGTCACTATATCAAAACACCATACTATATGTAGTATGTACTGGATGCAAACTTCCTGTGCTGAAAATTACTGGCTTGTTGACATACTGAAGTCGAAATTGGATATTAATATAGATGTATTAGACATCTAGGTGTAATCTCAATTGTAATGTAATTGTAGTGGTACATCATTGGTCATTACAAAAGGCAGAAGAACCCAAATATTCCAATACTGAGACAGGGTCCTCACTGCCAATTGTAGAGCTGCTTTCTTTTCCAATACAGGATCATTTAATATGCAAACCATTTCAGGGCAAGTATGATCACAGGATAATTAGGGTGGAAAACATTTCACAGGTCTCAAGTCCGACATTGTGCTCTAAACAGGATCTGCCATAAGGTGAGACTAGGCTGCTCAAGGCTTTATCTAGGTGGGCCTTTAAAACCTCCAAGGAGGCTGCACAACCTTTGCGCAGCTCTGGTTGTCCTCAGGGGAAGAATGAATATCCTTATAGCCGGTCTGAACTGCTTTCTACAAATGTCTTGCCTTCCCACCACACACTACTATGGAGAGCTTGGCTCTTGTCTTCATGGTGGTCTCTTTGCTCAGCAATGCGGTGCTCTGCTGATCACCCATTTCTGGTGACTGACATGCAGAGAGGAAATCCAGGTGTTCTGACATCTTACATGATATAAAGGCAAGTAACGGATGTTAAATACAGCATTTCCTCTTCTAAAGTCCATGTACTGACCTACTCCATCACTCTAATCACTCCTTTCATTTTTTCATTTAACCTTAGACTGGTGGATCTCCTACTATTCAAAGGTTTTGAGAACTAGGGGGAAGGAACATTTTCTTTCATCTCTGTTGATTTATGTTGTTTGCAGTTAGGCACAGGACAAAACATGACTTCTGCCAGAGAATTTCAGTGTTCCATTTTCCACAGTTTATTCCTCATTTCCTTTAGGATCTCACTTTTAGCCATAATTATCTGTCTTATTCATCATGAAACTTTGTGTAAGTGGCGGCACAAGCCCTGAGCACGTTCTACTGTGCATAATCTCATCAGAGCCAAGGAGAAGAGTGATGAGCTCAAGTCTTGGCCCTTCTACCTGTTCACTCTAACATGCTCCAATTATTGTCCCTTTCACATACAGCCCGCTGCCATGTCCAGGTCGCCAGCTTCGAAGGAGTCCCTCCACCAGCTAAGCTCAGCCTAGGTGAAGGTCAGATCTGTCACATTGAGATATTTATAATTGGAGTGAAGCTGCAAAGGAAGTGGTGGGGAGCACTGGTGAGGAAAATGGAGTTGACAACTGGCAAGGGAGATCGAGTCAACATCTTTTGTAGCACTTGAACTTTCTTGTAAGGGAATTTTGCTTGGTGATTGAGTTCAGGACAGGTCCAAGTGGAGGTGTTACTCAATGCAGCAGAAACCATATGGAGGACTGGGTTCCTTCACCCTAAAACACTGAGCAACTCTAACACTTTGACTGCACTTCATGCTGTGGATTTTCTCTGTGATGTTCTCCCTTTTGCCCTGCTTGCCCAGTTTCCCAATGCTGGAACAATCCCTGTTGGCAGCCTCCTGTAGCACCGGAATTCTGAGTGTTTCAGGGGGGCTGGTAAATCTTCACTTGTTGGATAAGAAAACTGATATATAGAAAAAATGAAATTCCATGGTACTGTTCTGCGTGCTTTTCAGAACTGCTGTTTACTGTTGCCTGGGCCCCTGTTAGTTAGGAAATCTTAGGAAGGGTTCAGGAACTTCACACACTCAGGGTGCCTCTGCACTTTGTTCTCACTGATGGATATTCAATTAATTTGTTTCCCCTGAAAAGTCGGATAGGCTTTCTCCAGATTTGGTGCTGCACATTAATGCTTATGCATAATGTGGCTTAAAGAAAAGATGAATTGGAGAGCAGTCTGGAAACCAGAGGCACATTGGCCTTTTGAGTAATGATTCCGCATACAGAAGGGGGAGGAAAACATTGCCATAGGGCCTCTATGACCCATTCATGGGTAAATAATTATTTAGAAAACATTGATTTGGAATGAAAAGTCAGCTCAGAGGCCTGATGGTTATACAGTAGTCCACAGGGTTAATCTGGGAAGGTTGTGAAGTCAGTCAAAATTCAAATTAATCCCTGAACAAAACTGGCCTGGTCAAGTTTTTATTTTGAGAAATAGAGAGAAAAACAAAGCACTGTTGATTGCTGTGAGTGGACAAAAGCATCTTCCAGGCTTGCAATATTTTTAAGAAGTTAAAATACAATCTTGTATGTCAGATTATGAAGCCAAGTGCTCTATGTATGCATAGGAACAGGATCCTTGTGAGTGGTGAGTAGGTAAGTACAAGGGTTTCCAGGATGTGAAAGACTTTAAAATGGACTTATCTAAGTTTTTATGGCATGCCATATGAGCCAGCCAAGTTGGAGAACTAGGCAAGGCACCTGGGAAGTCAGAGGTCTCACAGTAATCTTTATTATCTTAGATGTCTCCTTTTCTTGGCTCCTGTTTCCGAGCTAGAAAATCAGGATAATGCCAAGGTCCAATTGATAGTGTCTGCTTTATTTAACCTCAGTTTAGAGTTTAGATTTCTTTGTGACAAGATGTACTTGATTCAACTGCAGCCCTTGTGAGAGGAAGATGGTTCCTTCTATCCTTTATATCCATGAAGGGTCAAGGAGGAGGTGACTTCATAGAAGAGGTAGGGTTTGGTGGACAAGGAGGAGCAACCACTCAGTGAAAAAGGCTTCTGGTGGGCAGGCTGGGACATAACAAAGAAAAGCAAGAAGTAGATTCAGAATTAAGTGTCTTTGGGATGGGAAGAAGCAACTTCATGAGGACCAGGATTGGCTATGTGTGGCCTGCTGTGGTCCAAAGATTGACTGAGTTGAATGAGACCAGGCTAGAAGGCATCCTTTTAAAGATGCAGTGGGAAGGGGAAAATGGATTTATGTCATCCATTTTGTGGTGACTGTGTTTGACCTAGTCAGTCCAATTTGTGAAAAACTGGCTGGATGGTCTGGCCCAGAGAGTGGTGCTGAATGGAATGAAATCCATTTGATGGCAGGTCGCCAGTGGTGTTCCACAGCACTCAGTGTTGGGGCTGGTCGTGTTTAACATCTTTATTGATGATTTGGACAAGGGAGCTGAGTGGACTCTCAATAAGTTCCCAGATAACATCAAGTTAGGCGAGAAAGTTGGTTTGCTGGAGGGTGGGAAGGCTCTACAGACTGGATCAATGGGCTGGAGCCAGCTATGTGACCTTCAATAAGGCAAAGTGCTGCATCCTGCGCTTGACTTGCAAGAACACAAGTCAGCACTACAAGCTTTGGGCAGAGTGGCTTAAGGGCTGCCACTCTGAGAGAGGAGAAAGGGACTTGGGGTGCTGGTTGATAGCCACTGAACATGATCCAAGGTGTGCCTGGGTGGCGAAGAAGGCCAATGACATCCTGGCCTGTATCAGCAATAGTGTGACCAGCAGGACCAGGGCAGTGATTGTCTCCCTGTGCCTGGCACTGGTGAGGCTCTGTCTCAAAATCTGTGTTCAGTTTTGGGCCACTCGCTTCAAAAAGGACATTGAGGAGCTGAAGCATGTCCAAACCGGGGCAATGAAGCTGGTGAAGGGTCTAGAAAACCTGTCTTTTGAGGATCAGGTGAGGGAGCCTAGACAAAAGCATGCTCAGGGAGGCTCCCATTGCTCTCTACAACTGCCTGAAAAGAGGGTGTAGTGAGGTGGGGATCATCTCTCCTGCCATGTATCAAGTGAAAGGACAAGAGGAAATGGCCTTAAGTTTCACCAGGGGAGGTCCAGACTAGATATTAGAAAAAAAATCATTGAAAGAGTGACTAAGCATTGAATAAAATTGCCCAGGGAGGTGGCGGAGTCACATCTCTGGAAGTGTTCAAGAGGTTTCTGGGACATGGGGATAGGGTTTAGGGGTGACTGTGGTGGTGCTGGGTTGACAATTGTATTAAATTATATTCAAGGTCCCTTCCAACCTTGATAATTCAGTGAGAAATTAAGAATTCTCATTTATATTCTAGTAAAAGCCAGTGGTTTTATGTTCTAAAACCTTTATTTTGAGGGGCCCTGAACAAGGGAGGTTTACCTGCTGAATTGGGATCTCATAACACAGGAAAGATCTTTCATTGCAGAATGATTTGAGGTTCTTGGAGTGAGAAGTACCAGGGAAGTGTGACATAGTAGTTATTGAACTGCTGAATACTCCCTCAGGTCTAGAAGCCCATTTCCCGTGCTCATATGCTGCTTCTCCTGACTGATGAGAGCCTTGCTGAATTCTGCAGAGATTGTAGGAAGTTAATCCTTGAAGGCATTCTCTTCTCTTGTGTTTAAGATGAATACAAGCAAAAGCAGTGAAGATTCTGCTAGTCTTGACTGCAATGGAAACATTTTCAGTCAATTATACCATTAAAATTATCTTTTATTCTTTGATCCCTATTCATACCCACCTGTCCCTTTCTAACATCTTTTCCAATGCTGAAGTGAATGCTCTCCAGAGGCAGGACCACCTCTGCTGCTCCTGCATCTCCGCAGGTGGGCAGCTCACAGCATGGTGTTGCTATGGAATGGTTTCCATGAACTCCAGGTCCCAGTGGGGTGTATAATTCTCCATAAGCAGAAAGGCAACTTTACAGGCTTTGCCCCGAAGAAACACACAAAGAAAAGTGTGCAATATAAGGTTTTCTTTTGATCCCTATTTCTGTAGATAATGCATGTCAAATTTAGCTAGAATACTTCCAGCGAGATCCAGTTTATTAGCACTAATAATTTTTATGTTTTACAGACATAAACCTCTCTTCCTACTCATTTCTGAAGAAGTCAGTACACTAAATTCCCAAACTATATTCTGAGTCTTCACATCAAGATCCTAGTAACTGGAACATATTTTTTAAGTCAGTAGGAATTCTGGAAGTCTCTTAACACCCAAAATCAGTCATTGATCATAAGCAATAATATTCATTATTATTAATCATGGCTATAAAATTATGTTGGACCCTTTCCATTTTTTAATGTTTTAAGCAATGCTCCATGACACTTTGATGAACATTTAGAAAAATATCCCGTATGTCTTTTTCTCAGGGCAAATAAATTAATTTTTATGGAATGGTAAGTGGAGGGTAGAACTGAATAAGCTAGTTGCAATGGAAATAGTCTTTAAAAACACTGGAAAAGTTAGACACTTGCAATAGCATGTGGTCTAATTTCCTGAACCTGTGAGAAAGGACATGAATTATTATATAGCTTACTGCTGAACATATGTCTTATTCCTTATGTGTGTAGAAAGCAAGGGTGGAATACGTGCATGGGTCAGGTCCAGCCTTTCTCATTCTGTCTCTTACAAGTTTGAAACCAAAGCAGACATTGTGATTTACAGGAAGGCATGCCAAGAAGTGAGCCAGAGCAACTTAGAGTAGTCTAGATGCTTCTAAACTGAACTGGACAAGAATAAAAATAGCTTTTGCTAACCTCTCTAATTTGTAAATATTTTTTATTGTATTGTGGTTTTAAAAAATCTTGTCAGAAGCTTTGGAATGATACTTTTCAGTGTGTACCAAAATGGCCAGTGTGGTAATTTTTGCATATGAACCATACTCATTCACTGTTCCTCTGGCAGGGCAGTCTTTCTTTAGTATCCCTGCACCGTTTTCACAGCATTTACAGATAAGTTTACTAAACCTTGTCATGGGTGTGGGGTCAAAGATGATGCAATGAGGGGTTTTTGAAGAATTTTTTTTTTTGGTTGGTTGGTTTTGGTTTAGTTGGGGGTTTAGTTTGTTTGGAGTTTTTTTAAAGAAAGAAACATATATCTGGGTTTAAAACTCAGATAGAACCTTGGCTCCTTTAAGGTCACATCAAGGCAGGATCCCATAAACATAGGTTCAGTTGCCATCTAGGGAATGTAGGGCATTCACAATTCAGATTCAATTTACTGCTTTTACATGAAAGGTTTCTGGATTTCAGAGCCGGATGGTGGGGTGACATTGAACACAAGATTGTGTAGCTCTTTATAGAACTTTTCTTTTATTACCAGCTCTATAATCACATTAAGTTAGACTGAAAATTTGAACTAATTCTTTCCCTTGAGGCCCAGGCTCTAATAATAGTAAAAATCTGTGAAATAAGATGAATACAATTCAATAATTATATTGATAAATAAAGTGAAAATCAACTAATTGTGTAATTCAGTCTGTTGCCGGCTTCTGTTGTTGCTGCCTTTCTGCATCAGCGACTGCTAAACTTTTTCTGTCACACTTCAATAAATTTAATTGTGCAGAATAAATGAGCTAATTTTTGAAGTCACGGGCTCTGTTTGCAAGATAAGGATGATGATTTATTGACCTCCTTCTAACTCCGTAAGAATGTCACCCTCCTTTTTCCTGACAACCATAAGAAGGGGTTTTGTCCCTCTTCACCCAGCATCTTGCTAAATCCTACTTAGTATATTTACCTTCCCATCTCATTTTCTTTAAGTCACGTAATACAGCACAATAGACCAAAGATCCCTGCTTGAGTTTGGTGGCTATACATATATACTTTTGGTGGCTATATATTCCAAATGATTACCAGAACCATGGGGATTTTTTTCTTTCATTTAATGTTACTTTCTTCCAACAATCTTTTCATTATCTGTATTTTGGGAAGTTGGGGGTTAACAGGAAGTACAAGAAAAAAGGCATAGATTACTGCCTGTTTTTTTTTCTGGAAGTTATGTTCTAATCTCAGTCATGGTTCTATGAATTCATATGCCCTACCAGGATGGACACTCACTCCACTGCTCATTCACATTTATAGTTTGACCAGGAACACAAGAAAAAGGCTGATACTAGGCATTGGACATGCCTCGTGGAAAAAATGCCAGCTTTTTAAACTTTTGTTTCTGTTACTTGGGCTTAGATGTTGAGAAGATGATACTATCTTGTCTGTTAGTACTGCTGCAATCTTGACAGCAATGGGTTTTTTAAACTGATATGAAATGGCAGGAGTGAATAGGCTGTACCCATTCTTTCCCACCTCTCTGATTTTGTTTGTAAGTTAGGGTTTTTTTCAGCAAAACATCTGTATGTCAGCCACAGCTACCCTTTTTCATAAGGCTGGATATTTCATTCTATTCTTTAAATTAAAGCCACCAAATAACCTACATGTGTATGAAAAGGGATGTCGGGATACTGTGGAACAGTTATGGTAAAACTGTGTCTCTGTTACAGCAGAGAAATCAGTTGTCATGCTGTAGCAATGTGATCCCTGAATCTAAAATCTTGGTAATCTGTCGAGTTGATAAAACTCTTTAGAGAAAAATAAGATCAGCATCAACACATCAACTGTGTCAAAAAATGCTCTCAAAGTTCTCCCTTCCTACTTCTGTCAGATAAATCCAATAAATGACAAGGATGGGGACACCGTCCTTGTGTATAAATCACTGCGTCCTGAGCTGCACTGGGCTGTGCAAACCAGCTCAGTGTGTACTGTGTTTCTTCTTCACAGCGAAATTGAATCTACTATTCTTTGACTATGGCGCTAGGCAACATATTAGGTCAAATGTATGTGGGAGCTAGCTAGACGTTGACAAACCTGGCCTCCTGGAAGCGCACAGCAAAAGACTTTTTACAGAGCCAGGATTTCATCCAGGCACCTAGAACACAAACTGTGAGAAAGCTTTATTTTCATGTTTTAGTTGTTATACTGGACCTCTTTCTGCTGTAATTTTCTTCTAAAGAAGACTTATAACCTTCTAAATATTTCCTGTCAGGTGTTGGCTAGGTGAAATGCATCCTAGGGAATTGCAGCTGGAGGAATCACAACATCCCACATGCAGAGCAGTCCAAATTTCTGCCAAACTCTTCACTGTGTCTTAAACTCAAACTGCTTGCAATCTTTGTGACTGATGCTTGTAGCAAAAGGCAGACCTAACCCAGAAAATCTTCTGCATCATAGCTCTGCCTTCTTTCTAACAAAAACTTATGCTTGATTTAACAGCCTGCCTGGGAGCTCTACACAAACCTAACACAGACAGCCTTTGCCAGATTTTGCTTTTTTGCTGGTAATTGCTGTCCCTCCACCCTTTCGCTGTGTAGTTGGTGTTTGTGCCTTGGTTGCTGTGGGTCACTTAGTTTACACTATCTCAGGAACCTGTCAAACTGCAGTGGAGTGATTACACTGATTTTGGGAGGAGTACTGAAAGCAAATTAAACCTGAACAAAACTTACTCTTGGCGAAGAAAGCTTTACTGACTATAAAAGTATAAAATTCCGCTAGCATGTAATGTTTTATTGGGCTGTAAAGAAATACTTTGGAGAAATATTTCCAGTTCATAAAGCACTTCCAAAACATTGATTGACCTTCTGTTTTGTTGAACATTATAGTTTTTGTTTTTGAAAACCATGTTCCAATTGTCCTGCAGATTTCTTGCACCAAGAACAAGAAAAGAAAGTTTGTACTGAGCCTTAGACATTGTGGGAGGTACAAGAGATTTCTGAAAATGCGAAGTCTGATTCAGATCAATGCTTCTAAAGCCATTGCTTCCACTGAAGGAGGACTGTGTACTTCCTTTGAAAGTGAAAGTCAGTAGTCTTGCAATCAAAGTAGTGCTAATTTTATAGTTTAGATTTCTTTTTCTGTGACCTTCGTCAGATCTTAAATGGTGAGTACATGAATAGAACATATTTCATAATTAATCCAAATTGAACATATTCATCATGCTCTGTAAATTGTAACACAGTTCTGCCCTTCTTTATCCTTTTTTGTTTGTTTTCTGATTATGTGGGTATGACTGAGCATTGCTGGTCTGCTCTGGAAGTGACTTGGCAAAATGCCACCTGCTTGTCACTCCAAGTCTGATTTACAGACTCGCTGAACAGTACAAGCTTTGGTGAAGTAATTTGTCCATAGATGAAACAAAGTTAGGCAAATAAGGGCTCTTCATGAAAGAAAACCTATCTTCCTTGTTGCTGAATGCAGAAACTGAACTTCCCAGGTGTGGGGATAAACCAGAAAAAAGTACAGAGATAAGACTTCACACTGCTGGTGAAATTTTGTTGTCTTTCTAAAATACCAGGCTTTTGGTTCATTCTGCTGAAGATGTGGAAGCCAGCTCCATTATTGAGGCGATGCATGGCCACGACCGGGATTTAAGTTTGGTATCTTCCTAAAAACACTAGGCTTTTGGTTCATACTGCTGAATAAACGGAAGCCAGGAAGCCAGGCCTGTTATTCGGACAATGCCTGGATTTGAGATGTTTCTGTGTTCTTTGCTGTTTGAAAACTAAGTTGGCAATAATAAAGCCATCCAATTATGTAAAAATCAGGAGCTTGAGGACGTATTGAAGCCCAAGTGAAAACAAATAGAAAACAGTGTCAGGAGATAGGAGCCATTCACTGTCCATGACTGGCTTGAATTCTTCTATTGCCAGACCTTTTCCAGTCCTCAGGATAGACCAAATATTATTAGATCACAGCACCCCCTATTTCATAATATATACTTACCATAAGACACTTCTTTCCAGTTTAGATTTTTTAAAAAATATGTTATGGTTTTGAGACTGTCTTGGAATATTTTATATAACATCAGCCACTGTGCAGATTTATCTATTGTACTGTAATTACTTAAATAGGGGATTTTGTATGCTACAGCCAGTGATTCATGAACTGCAGGGTATCTGCAAAAACAGGCTTTCATTGGGATTATGGGATGTAAAAAGCCTGAAGGTTTTTGCCTTTGATAGCAGACCTGCCATGGCATCCACACAGGGTTTGTCTAATAAATTGTATTAGTGCTGATAACTTCCCTCCCCCAACTCCTTACTATTCTGAAGTGTTTGAAAGAATACTGTTTCTGTGTGAATTATTGCTGTGGCTATCATTAAAGCAAAAGTTCAGAATGCTTGCTGTTGGCCAAGAAGTACAACAGAGAAGTTGAAATGGTCCTTCAGAAATTACTTAATATCGTGATATTTGCAATTATGTGATTCCTAACTAGAAATAAGAGAGTTGTGGAAAGTGTCGGGAAAAGGGCAGAGTAGGATGTTCTCAATGTCTTCAAGGGTCACTTATCTTCCATCAGTTTAGGGTTAAGCAGCTAAATCTCCTACCTGCATTTGGAAATAGTCTCAGCCACTGGAGAAAATGGAGCTACTGCTTAAGACATTGTCTAATTTGGCATATCGAATTATTTCAAGCCCACAAGGAGGAGGACATGCGGATGACAGCACGTTCATGCCTGTGTATTCAACCAATGTGTTAGACTAGGGATCTGTGCCAGACACAGGTAGGCCTAAAGCTTTTTCCTTCTACGAGATCCAGCAGGAAGTAGGCAAGGGGAATCATAAATATTATGATAATGACTTGCTGCCTGATAAAAATACCTAATTTTTCCAGGGGATAGAAGGTTTCTGGTGAAATTTCCTTGCTGAATTTTCTGTCAGACCCTTTCCAAATGTCTGCATGTTTCATGTCATAAAGACAGAAACAGTTGTGTTGTAGTTGCTCATGAGTTTTAATTATAGCAGGCAGAGAATTTCAGACATGCCAATGCTTGTTTTTATGTTGGGATCCAAATGGCTGCATTTTGTTTCCAGGGGTTGGGAAAGATAATTTTCTTAGTCATATTTCTCTGAGATCTAGAGCTGTGCAAATGAAAACAAAGCGAAAAAGAACCCTTAGTGCTATTAACTCCCTTCCTTCCGAAGTCATCACAGATCAGGTAAAGCAGTTCAGTAGTTGGGGGTATGTCAAAATAAAGTGTGTGTTTGGTGCCTATGAGATTGTTCACTGACTTTTATTGCCATGCATAAGGGTCACATCAGATGTTAGCAAGAAAATTCTAGGTGTCCCAGTATCCACCCTTGTTTCTGGCTGTGCCTGCTTTGGGCTGCCTAGTGTGCAGCAGGTTGCTCGCTATTTTAAAAACTCACTAAAAATAGGAGGGCAGCGAGCAGTGAGTGTATAGCTGTGTATATACTGCGCATGTACAGACAGAGCTGTATATCCTCGACTGAAATCCTCTGTTCAGCAGCCGTTCCTTGGCTTGGGTGTTTTGTAAAGGTTTGGTTTTAAAGTCCTGCCTGATTCTACTCTCACTACTCTCAGCTCTGTTTTGCAGCATTTGGCCATGCAAAGTGATGCTGCCAGACAGGGCATTAGAGGAGACTCAGCTCAGCAAAGCTGCAGGTAGAGCAGAACTCGTTGCCACTGTTTTCCATATGTTCCTCTCTATGGGGGCCTGACTGGACCTCGACCTGAGGAAGGTGCAGAACGGAAGCTTAATGGAGAAGCAAGTCCTGCCCCCAGGTATACGAAGCAGCCAAACTCTTGTTCTCATTGTCTCTGGTTTACGATGTTTCTGTCCTGAGGGGAGGAGCGTGTGTGTATATACTAGAGGCAGCACATTCATCCCTTGCTCTGCTAATTCTGTGAACACCTCTAATGTTCAGCCCTAATCTGCAGCCATTCAAAAAAACCATCCCGTATTTCCTCCTTTTTTTTCTTTTTTTTTCCTTTTCTCTTTGTTTTGTTTTAAGTTGGTTCACATTGGTTAATCATTTTAGAAATGTTTAGGGCTGGGATTGTGAAACCTTTGCTGGCAAGAATTTTTCCCCTGGAGTCAAGGAGACTACTCATTAGCATGACTACTTGCCAGCATGAAGGAGGGATTCACAATCTGGACATTTGTAGTTTTAAAAATATGTCTCTATTTAGCTGATTTGAGCAGCTGAACAGGGCTAGTTATGGAAATCAGGCTGTCACACTCTGGTGTTTTACTTCAGAATGCATCTTTGGTGAAGAAATGTATTTTTGCATAACATACGCACACACATTAAACAGTATTTTAGTTATCTGATTGGTGCCTTCATTTTTATGTACAAGCATTGTGTGATGCCCAGCATTAACCATATCTTTTGCTGATAAATCCCTGCTCTATACCACTCTTAGCTTACACACAGTGCAAAAATGTATGTGGGTCAGTCAGTATTGACAAAAAAGCCATTATGGGCAAACTATGCCAATCTCTTGGATATGGACAGTACTTGTGGGACGCCTGTTTTTGAGCCCAGCAGGTGGAGGAGGTAGAAGGTGAGGAGCTGGGTATGGTTGAGTCTGCAGGACAGGAGGGTGGCATGGCTGTACTTCTTGCTCCTGCTTGCAAGAAGCAAAAATTGGAGGAAAGAGCTCTGGCTCTGTGACAGAAAACCGTGCGCTTTATATTACACCTGTTCCCTCCTGTGAGTCAGTAACTCTCCATTTTTTTCTGAGGATGAGTGAAACAATTTGGCATCTGCTCTGCATGGCTAACAGCAGCAGTGACTTTCAGGCTTCCCATTTAAAGCTGGAGTGGGATCATCCCAGGGAAATTTCAAAACAATGATATCTTTCCTTTTCCCTCTTGCTCCTCCACCGCACTCTGCTGTGTCTCCTCTGCAGCCATCAGTGCTAGGATGCTGGAATAGAGGAGTTTCCTCTTCTGTCTACCTCTCCCTCCACCTTCCACAGAGCTGACAGGGGGATTTTTCACCTCCTCACTTTCCTTTTTCCTCTTTGATTAACTTTGGACCAGATGGCCAGTCCCCAATCTCTCAGCATGCGTTTGACTGACAGGAGCCTTTGATAAACCTCAGAAGAATGAAGTCATCTTCAGGTCACCTCCTCTGCCTGGCCTTTAGCATCCCACACATACCACCATTATCTGCTGAATAGGAGACAAAGGAAATTAGCTTCAAATCCCTATCATCCCCATTATTTTCACACTGATTTAAACAATGAGGCAATGAGATGCCCTTCACTTTCCTTCGAAAGGTACAAATGTCAGCTGCTAAGAAATGCAAACAAGAGGGTTCCCATGTTAATGGATGGGCTTCTTTGTAAAGCCATGAAGTGGTAAAGTGGATTTATTCACTGCCTGCCTGGAAAATGCTTAACACACTTCTAAACAAATTCTTTAATGACTTTTATTTTATACACAGCGTGGAGTGCTTGAGAAGGCCCATTGTTTTGGTCTGGATATATACAACATATATATACTGCTCTGGTGTTTTTCCATATGCAGTTATCAACTGAAATCTTGGAATCTGAATTCCCTGATATACGGAAAGGTTTAGCTGTGTATGAATCCAAGTACTGTGATGTAGGAAACTACCTCCAATTTCAGGTGAGGAAAGAAATTTGTATAGTCCGGACAGAGAACCAAAGCACATGAATCAAAACAGCACCTCTCCAGAGATTTAAAAGTAATAACCTCACATACATTTGGCTATTAGCATTCTATCTGAGAACAAAAATAGCAAAACACCTTAGGAATTATGGCCTCAGAGGCATTTTAAGGCAGGCATGTTATAAAATACCTGCAAAAATACTTATTTTGTCGTAATTTCTTTCCCAAGATTGTGGTCTTCCACTTGAGTTGATTTGACTGTCAGTTAATTCTGTTTTTTGGCAACTGAAAGTATCTGGATGATTGAGCACTTGCATGAAAACATTATCCAGATCACTGACACACCCACATACATTGTAGGAGATTAAAACATCAATGGTCTCCAAATCAACGCTTGGGAAAACTGGTCCCTAATTTGGACCATATTAACTGGTCCAACACTTAATGTGCTTTACATTAAAATGTAACTTGCTTTTTCGTCTTTGCTCACTCTCTCTAGTCAAGCAGTCAGCATCTTGCCTCCAAAATGGGGGTCACTACAAAGTCATCTCCTGATGTTAAGTTGAAAAGTGCCACACAAAAATGTATCTACATATTCCACAGAGTAACAATAACACTGGGAGCTAGAAACTGGGAGCTGTGTTCCTGTTGCTCACTATGAAACATGGGACAAATGACAGTGTCAGGTCAAGAGCGATTCTTCACACCTTGCCAAGTTGCTAGATCTTGGATTCCTGTGCAGTCAGAGGAAAGAAAAATCATCTTGGTCCCCAAATTAGGCGTGTAGAGAAGTCAATCCTGTCTGCTTGATGCAACGTGGATCCTGCTCACCAAAGGCAGAAGTCTGAATCACTTCTTGCTTATTGACCTCAGGTGCCACTGTAGTGGGGGTTTCTAAATTAGACTCTTACACTGAGCACTCTGAATGTGGTGGCACTGAAGGTGATGGCCTGTGAAGGTCTTTCTGTTGTTTTAAAGTCCTAGGCAGTTTTTGCCACATACCTTTAGCCACTGATAAAGTCTGGTCTTTTTCTTCACAGTGTTATCACAAGCACCTTACTTCCCCAGTGGCAGAGAGAATTCAGATGATGGATTGTCTAGGCTGATTTATGCTTCTGGGCACCCCTGGCTACCCTTCACCATGAACTCTGTGTCTAGAGAATGACTGCAGAACTGGAGCATAAGAGGACATCTAGCTTTTAAATAAAGATGCTTCTTCATGTGAATTCAAACCTACTCTTGCTGCTGAAGGAGGATGTTAATATGGAAGTCAGGTAGTACCTTCATTTTTTTGCTTTGTGATAGTTTGGTTTTTTTAATGTCTTCTGTTACTAGTGTAAGCAGATCCATTCTGTGGCACTGCAGTAAATGATTCCTATTCAAAGCTGGGCATATGAACCCAATAGAAGTTCACTAGTTGAGAGAAGTCTTGAGAAAAGTGAGTTAAGCCTAATTAAAGTATTAATTCTTCAATCATTCCTGCAAAAAAAAAATCAAAATAAATATTTACTTCTTCTTTCCTCCTAGCTAAAAAGCTTCCAGTGTGACCTGTAGCATCAAAGTATTCTAGCTGTTTTGCAATTATACCTCTTCCTCTTTCCTCTATAATCCATCTTATGGTGGTGAACCTTAAAGCACCACAATGCTGTGGGTGCTGACAATAAAAGGACAGTCTTCTGCCAGCTCTCAGGAACCTGTAATTCATGTTACTTTTTGAAGCATTTGAATAGCTAACACAGAAGGCCAGATGCTTGCTTCCATTTATCAAGTCTCACCTTCTCCGTGTCTTGGTGTTCCTATCTTGATCATGACTGACTTTGTCACCAAGTTGCCTTTTTTCTGAGCCCTTGATAGTCAATTCCCAGCCAGTCAACTGGCCCAAGATGGGCCCTAGGCTTAGCTAGCTAGAACACGGCACAGGAACAGATGGCTTCTACCCCAGCAGCCTTGATAGTATTTTAACATTTCTGAAGGCACCTTTGCACTGGTAAGGGTGGGAAGCTCAACACTTTTCTGTGGATCCTGCTGCACGCTTTCTGATTAGAATCTGGAGGAGGAATTGAACTTCTGGCAGCAGTTGTGAACTTGGCAGCCAGTCAGTTTCTTTTAAGGACCCTGCTGTGTCAGGGTGCAGATCAAGGCGCAAAACCAACCCTCTGAAAAGCTTATTTTCCTTAGATAAGGAAGAACGAGTTGTATGCAGCTAACCTGTGCCAGAGATTGAAAACTGTCTGCAGTACCAAATACGTATTTTTAAGCACCATAATCTCCCCCAATTTGTTTTTCTCATGCAGCCTGTCTCTACTTGGTGTGTTTGGCTGTCCATCTCTGCTCATGCATGGACACACCACAAAGATGGACTGATATACAGGCACCATCACAGTGTGACTTGGGTCACATTACAGTAGAGACTCAAGTCAATCTGAAGAAGTAAGAACGTGGCAAAGCTTCTAATCTCAAGGTTTTGACTTTGGGGGATTTTTAAGCAGAAGTATTAGCTATCTGCAATTCAAAGTGAGGGGCTAAGGGTGGGGGGCTTATGCTTCCGATTTTGTTTCTAAGAAGGTCACAGAGAAAGCTTGCGATTGAATATTTTGCATGGAACTGCCTATGACAAAGACAAAGACGAGGGGTTTGTCAGAGTACTGTGAAAAGAGAGAAAGATCTGTGTTAGATTTTTAAGGTATATTTGAAAGAATGAAATAAAAAAATGCTTTCAAATCCTCAGGGACTTTCCAATTTATCAAGAAAGACACATTCTTCCTAATGAAAGGTTACTGACCTTCATGAATGTGACAGTTCAATTACAGCCCATTCATATGCAGAGCAGTAGTTGATAAAGGATTTAGGAAATGTGACTAGCATAGCAAAAAAAAGAAAAAAGGGGGGGTGGGAAATGTCTAGAAAATTATTTTTTATTGTGGAGCAAGAAATATAAATAAGATTCAGTCAGGTAGTAGAACCTTTTCTTCTCTGGCCCAGCAACCCATTAGATTTGCTTCAGTGAATACATTGACTTTTTCCTCTTCTTTTTCTACTAATATTTCTGTCTTTTTAATCCTCTGAACTACTAAACCTAACAAATCATAAAGCCCTTGGGGTGCTGAGATGCAGGGTTTCAAACATTTTTTCCCTCTGACTGGCAAAGAAAGCTGGAATGTGTCCTAATGTTTTTTTAAGTGCTTGACTAGTATTTAAACTCTTAAATAGATGGAAAGTTAAAGCAGCAGCAAATGCACATGCACATACATGTACCCCCCCCCCCTTGCTTTTCCTTCCACCTTTTCCTCCCCCTGCTTCCCCACACACACTGAGCTTGGCCTCTCCAAGGCTGTTAATAGCCAAAGCAGATATTGGCTAGACTCTCTGGAGCCAGCCTTCAGCCAATGGAGGGTGACACCTGTGAGCTGATGTTTGTTGAACTCCTCCAGGTGTAGGAAAGATGCTTAAATTGACATAAGGCAGGAGCTGTGAAAACAGGCAAGTGTGTCACTCATACATACACACAGCTCCCTGGAAGATCCCAAGGCCAAGTTGTTGCGAAACAACAAGAAAAAAAAAGAAAAAGAAAAAGAAAAAGAAAAAGAAAAAGAAAAAGAAAAAGAAAAAGAAAAAGAAAAAGAAAAAGAAAAAGAAAAAGAAAAAGAAAAAGGCAAGGAAAGGAAAGGAAAATGTTTCACTGTCTTTGAAATAATTCCAGATTATCTGTGTATCTATCAGCACGCACACACACTTGTGGATCCAGGCCAATGTGCACGTGAAGTGTGCACAGAAATAACCTGAGGTGTGAGTCCCGACCTACACAGGTACAAACCCATCTTGTGTCTTAAGGTTAAAGCAGGCTGAGCACTTGTGGAGTTAGAGGAGGACAATCCTTGTTGTAGTGCAAACTCTCCTCATAGCTGTGGTGCAGATTGAGCGCTCAGTACTTTATATCTACACTGGGTCAGGGTTACATGGAAGCCATTGTCTTCCAGAGAGCAACAAACATTTCCTGCTTTAACCAAGTGCTTGAATTCAAGAGCAGTCAGGTGGGTGTGAAGGAGTGCAAAACCTGTCTTGGAAGTCAGAGCCAAAAAACATTTTCTTGACCTCTGCTCAGTATCTGAGAAACGGCACTGCCCAGATACAGGGCTGAGATCTTCTGCACTACCCAAGCCAGGAAGAGCTGCACAGAGAAGAGACTGTGAGGTATCTCTTACTCTCAGAGGAGCAGCTGGGGGAAGAAGAAGTCAGTGCAGAATACTTGTTACTTCTGTTATGACCAATTATGGTTTTTGAGAGTCCAAAACCACTCTGAGTCCTTCGTGCTGCTGCACTGTCTGTCTCCCCTGCCTAATTGCCTTCTCTGGGTAAATTTCAAGCCCTATCCCTAGTGAGTATTTTGAGCGCTTAGCTGACTGGGTGCTGAAAGTTATGTATGTTCTCAAGAAACACCTGAAGGGCCTGTTTGGAGGTCCTGTGGTTTTTCATCAGCAATCACCCACTGGTACCACCTGCTTTGTGGTCTCTCAGCCTCGGTTGGCTGAGTTTAGGTGATTATTGTAGAGGAAAGAACAATTCCTTGTCCTTACTCTAATTTTAGATCAAGGGCTGGCATGGAACTGGCTTTGGCAGCATTGAATGATAATGTCTCATAGCAATGTATACAAATAAAGTAATCAATCTATCTTTATTGGTACTTTCAGGTGACTTTGAAATGCATAATTGTAAAGTATTAAATTATGGAAATCATGGTAGAAATTACAGGCATCCCTTTGGAATGGTCACATTCTTTATTCTCTTTTAAGCAGAAGTTCATCTGATCTTTTTTAAGCTCTTTTAAGGCAGAATTCTTTGTTCTCCCTTTTGTTTGGTACCTACCTGAGACCTTCATGAGGGTGTTAGGAAGCCCCAAGAGAAATGAATCCAATACATTCCCACAAGATCTGTTTCCAAAAAATCTATTGTTGAATTACAACAGGCAACCAAGCATCTGTCTGGGACATTCTGAAATTTTTTATATGCTTCTTGCTTTTCCTGGTGCCCAGACTGCCCCAGAAGCCCTGGGCAAACTCTGACAAACAGATGACCATCTCCCCTGTCATAGCTTTTAGGTGTCTCATACGGTGGCAAGATTGGAATGAAGGCACTTTGACCACTGCAAAGGAGTTTCCTAATGGCATGCACATCACTTGCTTTTAGTGTTGAAAAGAAAAAGAAGATTGAGGGATTGAAAATATTGCCATTTTTAAGTTCAGAAGACCTCTTTGGAGTCTGTTTATGCTGTTAGATTCATTGTAGGCAGGGTCACAATCCAGCAGAATAGTTAAACACTGAAATTGGAACATTATTTTATCTAAACTGAGGACTGAAACAATTATATTTAACATGGAGAAAGTACAAGAACCAATCCAAGTATGTTCCATTAAATTCTGTATGTCATTCCTCAAATATGTTTTCTGCAACCTGCTGTGGTCTGCTTGGACTATGATATGATACAAAGAGTTTACTGGAATTCATCTGGGCTAACCTATCTGCAATGTTTTGTCTTTGCCTGTTGTAGATAATGTATGCCATCTAGGCTTTTTTTTTTTCCTGTGAGATCCCCAAAACAAGACTGTAAAACATTTGTCACAGAAGAGCTTACTTTTCATCAGTAGTAAAATGTATTTAATCTATTTACAATGGCCAGTGGACAATTTGATCAACTCTAATTTTTAGATACCTTCATTTCATGACAGAATTTAATATTCAAATTGAATTAAAAACTGTCGTTACTGAATGCAAAATAATAATTATCAGTGGCAGCAGCATGAGAACATTTCTGACCACATTTGCTTTGCTGAAAAATAAAGACTTTGTTTTCTGCTTACATTTAATTGGCAGGGCTCCTTCAAAGTTTACTCTTGGCCCTGAGACTTGAGAGTGCAGTCAGGCATGTGGCTGAGAGCAGTCCTAATAGGCAAGGCTGCATAACCTCACCAGCTAAAACTCAGGGGCTGAGAGGGGGTTGCTCGCCAGGGGAAAAACACAGCGCGCTGCCGCTCAAGCTAGCATGAACTTTACATACTGAATGCCTTGCTGATTGATTAAAAATGTAGTCATCCTTAAAGGCAAACCACCTAAGGACTTACAGTAAGTCACAAATACAAAGATGTTTTCATGTCGTGCAATTTTATGTAGCGGACCCTTTTGGGACGAGGACTTTGCGTGCAGTCAGTGGGACTTGGTTGGTAGCTCCTGTTAGCCTGCTGGTTGAGGCAGGTTCTCCTCATTCAGTCCACGTGAAAACCAAACTGCACCTGAGCAAACATTGGAAGGTGGAGAAAGAATTGCTTTCAGTTCACAGCCACAAAAGTTGGAGTGACTTATGCATGTTCCAGTTTCCAGGGAAAACTTTCTCTCATAGCCGATTGTTTGATAAGATATGGCAGGAATTAATTTTAGTAGGGCTAGTAATCATGAATTATTGTATGGCTGGCCCCCTTTTAGCTGGATTTAGAGGTGTGTCTGGAGGAAAAATATTGATCAGGCTTTGTCTCTCAGTTGCCCTGGTGCCCTTGTCAAGTGGTATGAGATAACACACAGGAAAGCATTTGCATATATACTCTCTAGGTACCAAAAAAAGGTAAGCAGAGGGATGCACGTGACAGTCCATGAGCATCTTAGGGCAGGGTTAATGTCTTGTAGCCACAGTTTCAACTCAGCCTGGAAAGCATCAGGAAGCAAATAGCAGGTCAATGTGCAAAAGCACATTGTGGTCAGGGTAGGAAAACGGCCTCTGAGGGAATACTCATACCATTGATAGTCACTGGATCAAACTATTGATAGATTTCCTTGTGTGAAGCAAGGAAGGCGGTGGGGGTCGGGGTGCAGATTCTTTTTCCAAGCAGATGGTGGCACTCCTATTTTATTATGGACATAAATTCTTTCAAGCACTGTTCATTAAAACTGTGGTAGAGAAGGCAAAGGCACAGCAAGTTGAGTGTTTTACTGTTATTTGTCTGGCCTAGTGCATACTCTACATGTTAGGGTAGACACCACTCTGTCTAATGTCTTACAACATATTGATAGGAAGAACTGAATCCAGAGAAGGCAATGCTGGCTCAGATCCACAAAATGTTATAACTATATGTGTGTATATGTCAAATTTGAAGTATTTAAGCAGACCCCAATTCTGGTGTAGCAAAGTGTCTAGAAAACACATTTCTTCAAAAGAACCTTTTCTACTTTGGAAGAAGCAAGAAAAATAGTAACAGGCAAGATATATTACAAAATCTGGGCTTCAATCCAGGAAAAGCACAAGTTTCCAAGATCCTCACTTTTTTACATTATGGCCTATATTGAGGTCAAACCTTTTTAAGGTGCAGATTTTTCTTCTGGGTACTTCAAGAGGAAACAATGTGGGTTCATTTCCGTTTTGTTTCTTTATGGTGAGTAATGGAATGCTGTGAAACTTGTTTTTTAAAAGGTTGTGACTTCTTTTTTATTGCTGGGTTCTATTCTTGTCTTGTCTTCTGGTTTGCAATGAGTCTTGATGGTGCTCTTAAGGGTTAAGGATTATGGATTCCCCTTGAAGAGGAAGGATACTGAAACTTTAACAGGTTTTCTCCAACATGCTTTTTTAGCAATCAAAGAAAACCTATGAAAGCTGGAAACGTGTGTTTGTTCATCTAAATCACATTTTCCTTTTGTTGTAGCTCATAATCCTACCAGTTTTCTTACAGTCTCACTATGCCAATGAGATAATTAAAGCATGAATTACTATTGTCAGACAAGGTGACACTGGAAAAATATCTCTAAAATCACATTAATGAAAAAAAAGTTGAAAAAATACCCTATCATTTTGTCTATGACAGAGACAACCCTTAAAGATTTTTGTAGGATAAAGAAAAATCTCCTCAGTGATTTTAGCAGTTCATCTCTGCTGATCACAGGAAAGGAAGGTGTAGCTGAGCAATCGCTCTGTTCCAGCTGCAATCGTCTTAAGAGAGCAAACTGGCACCAGAACAGGGTGGTATCCAAGGTGACTTTCCAGTCTGTCTCTTGACTTCCTTGAGGGCAGTGCTGGGGTGACTCCAGATCAGGGCTGTGTTCAGCCTGCCAGGGCAGCTGGTCCTGCCCTACTGGTTTGTACAGGAAAGAGCAGGTCTATTATCTACTACTGTCTTCCCTTGGCCTTGCTGTGCAGACATCAATGAAAATCCTTTCCACGCATCCCCCTGCCTGCCACAGTTAATCTTATGCATTCATTCCTTTTAACGTTGCATGTGGAGACATGTAAATGTCATTACTAAGGTGCCTTGTTGCCTTTGAGTGTAAAGGAGTCCAAGGACATCAGACTGGGGCATGTAGTGATCATCAGAAAAAGAGAGGTGTTATTAAAAAAAGAGAGGTAAGATATAATGGAGGTGTGTCTCTTTCCAGCCAGCCAGCTATGTTGTATAATGCTGGAGGTAATTTCCTGTTTTTCATGAATTGCTGACTACGAGTTTCATGTCACTGCTCTAGTATACATTAGTAACATATACATTCCTTGCAAAAGCAGGTTTTCTCTATGCCCAGACACTCTTTGAGCATTTACAGGTATCAACAGTCTGTGGGACAGCCAGCAATCCTTATTTTCAGCCAGATTTCTGGACAGATATAAGAGGACCTGTTTGGTAAAACTGGCCCCTTGAGCAGCCTCAGTAATCCGTCAGTTCCTGGCCTCCTGCCTCCCATTTTAACAACAGGAGGCCAGGACTCCTCTGTCTTGGTGTCTTCTCTGATGCATTCCTGGAGTGCCCCAGAACTGGTCTGCCTTTGCTCCATGCATGTCTTCCCCCTCAAGGAAGGCCAAGAGAAGGAACAAGGTTAATAGGAAATGAGTTTTCTCATAATTCCCAGCAACTGGAGCAGCCCTGCCACACTGCTAGAGACACAATCATTTTTAGTGAAAGCTGAAGGACTGCTGAAGTGGTGCAGAAGATTCAGTCTTCAGGTCTCAATCTTGAGCACTTTCCATGGTGAACTCTGTGCATTTCCACAGAGACCTTGCTGTCCCCATGTTTTTTTTCTGGCCTGTTCTTGAATTAAGTGACAGCAACTGCTCTCAGTGTCTCATACTGAGTAACCTGGGAAGCACATGCCTTCTACTTCTGCCTTATATCAAAGCTTGCTACCCACAGAATGAAAGACAAGGGTTTTGGTTTTTGGGTTTTTTCTGCTAGAGAATGTGTGGGTAGGAAAGCATCTAATCTGTCAAACTCTTCATGACTAATAAATATTAACTTCTTCAAGTATTCTAATTATCTCAGTTTTTTTTTAATCTGTGGCCAACTAAAATATTTAACCATCTGCCAAAAAGCACTCTTGGAGGTTTATTCTACAACATAAAGGAACTGTTGTTGAAAATGGAAACTTTTAATATAGTGTTTAGATTAATATGATATTGATTTTTTTTCTTCGTTGATGAAGATAGTGTTTTAAATTTTGTCAGGGTCTCCACATAATGACACTTCCAGTCTCCTCTAAACATTCCTCCATTTGAACGTGCCTGAAGAGCAAATTGGCACAGCAAGGTTTAAAAACTCCCTGTGTTTGGACATTGGACAGTTGATTAGCCCATGTTGAAAGCAATGGAGGTGGCCACAGGATATGCCCATTGCCTCTTCTGTATGATGCAATAACAGAAGGATGCACGCAGAACAAGAACAATGATAAGTATTTTCAATTCAAGCTTAGCAAAGCAGATGTATGCCAGCTGGGCTTCCGAGTCCTGGTCTTCTCACTTTCACTTTCTTTTCCATTCTTTACTTCTCTTGATCTGGCAATGTCTGTAAGACTGATGCCTTGGGGGGAAAAAAGGGAGAAAGAGGGACTTTGAAATCCCAGGCAGCAAGTAGGAATAATCCAGACAGCAGCTGATATTTCAAAGCTTCAGGTCAAGAAGAGCCATCAAGCCCTGAGGCCTTATATCACTTCAGATCCCCAGAAATCTTCTGAATTCCAGAAACTTCCTGACCTCTTCAAAGGTAATAATGAATAATCAATACTATATTTGATCCCTTGCATAAAGGCACTACAACAAATGGCACTAGGTCTTTTGAAAGGAAGAATAGCATTTTGATCTTACATTGTAAAATTGCCATGCTCAAGACTACCTCCTGGCTTAATTATGTAATGACATCCACCTGGACTACAAAGAGCTCTTGCAGAAAGCCAGGCTCCTCTGGGAATAAAGTGTCTGATAGGAAATGCTTAGGCTCAGAGATCCTTTGGCACAAAATCATGTTTCTGAGGATGATTCTATGTTGTATTACTTTTATTGTGTTCTACTTAGAACAGGGCAATCAAAACAAGCCCATTTTCAATGCAAAAGACATTGATTTTTGGGGGAGACAGTGGGCACCAAACATGAAGAAAAACACTGTTTTAGTGTGATTCTCTAAAGGGTTAGAGAAGTGACAAATGTAAACTTACTTCCCTCCTTTCCCACCAATTATATGTTGCCTCCACTGTTATATTAGAATCGTCTACTGAGAGACAAAAGGTGAGTTACAGCAGCTTGAGCTGTCCCCTCACTCATCAGGGAAAGTAAGAAAGTCTTTTGGCTATGGAATAAACAGTGTTGTGTTACAGATTTTTGAGCACATGTGGACTTATGAATGTGTATCTGTTATCCAACCAAGGCAAAGAGCCCTGCTTAATTGAGGAAGAAATCCTGGAGAGGTGACTGCCTCTTTTCAAGATGTTGAGGTAGTATTTAATTTCCTTTTTTCTTTTTTGTTTCCTGGTGAAAGCTCTAAAAATGAGCATTTTTATTAGTTAGGACACTGGGATGCCTGCCACATTGGGTAATGTTTAAATCTGAATTACATGTGGGACTTGCATGTCTTCCTTGTTGTCTGGGTTGGGATATGAATGTCTTTTTTGGTTTATATAACACAGTGTACAGTTGGCTCTCGTACATAATGAAGTGCTAAGGATGTACAGCCTTGGGTCTGGAGCTTGAGGTTACAGTATTCCCACTAACAGTGCACCAACACTTCTACAACACAAATTTTCTTGTATTGATCCAAACCTGTACTTTATGCCATTCCTGCCAGTAGCAAAGTCCATAAGTGCAGTGTTGACTCTGCTCATGTGTTGTATTAATGGCTGAAAGCTCTGAATTCAGTGAAGAGGCAGAGCAGAGCAGCTTTGCTTCCCATTCTTTTTGTCTGAGGATAACAACTGAATGATGCTTCACAAACAGTGACTTCACAGGTTCTCCAGATGAAGAGTCCTGCTTTTAACATCTTTAATGAGACTAAGAATTCTGTGCTCTGCTCATGAGGTACAGCAATCACCTGCAAGTGACTTCCTTCTTTTCTCATTCATTGTGCTTGGAACTCACAGTGCGAAAATTAGAATGTACTGTTACGACTCTTGCATATATTCTAAATTAAAACCAAGAGACAACACTTTTCTAAGATGTTCAGAAACCTACTGTTTTCTTAAGTCTTAGGAACAGAAGAGCTGACACCAAGTTTGATAGACTCCTCTTAAATCACATTTCAAGCATGCTTTGCTCTCCTGGTCCTATATCTTCCATGAGTGAAGTTTGCATGCATATTGCCATTAGAAACAAATATATATGGAGGCAGGTATTGTGTGGTAAAAACTATAGCACAGGAACAAGTCCAAATGTTGGACCAAAGCTCTTTGCAGCTGATGGGGACATAAACAATGACCTCACCGAGCTGCCAGTCTGGCACTATTAGCTTGAATCTATTTGTGCTTTTCAGCTCCTGCTCAAAGACAAAGGCTCCATAGCTGTTACCACTCTCCACTGACTGTTTGGTATTCTTAGCTTCACTTTAGGCTTGCTCTTTTCAGTCTCTTGACTCCAGTTTTGTCCTTTCCCTCCAAACAAACTAGTCAGACCTTCCTCTGTAAGTATCCCAGTTCAATGGGATCTTCCAGAGGGGCTATCTTCCTGAAAGACAGGTATGCAAGAAGAAAATATCATAATCATAGAAACAGAATTATGACAGAAGAATTAAATGTAAAATATGTCTATTATCTAAGCTGTATTACTTGTAATTCAGTGTTAATTTTCTCCTGTTTCTGAATATGCTAGTTTTTTCTTGCCTTTCAGTGAATTCAGCTATTCACTGTCAGGCTTTATGTGTGCAAATGTGTATGTATATGTGTATTTGTATAAGAGTCATATATATATATATATATGGATGGGGGGAACATATATAGAAAGATATGTCACAATTTGTTTTAAGGTAAATTTATTGTGTTGCTGATAGTTGAAGCAATAAATGGAGGGAAATTAATATATAAAGAAATAGAGTTATTAATGCTCCTATAAGGCCAAAAAAAAGGAGCTTGTATTGTCTTTCTGTTTCAAAGAAAATTCCATGATGGTGCATCTAATAAACTCTTGAAAGTTGAGACACCAATGGGGTGGAATGCATTGACAAAGAATGTAACCCTATTTCAACTGGTGATAGATTTTTTGTAGATGGTATCAGTAGCCACAGCAGAAATGAGATGCAATGTATTCCTTCCCTGGAAGAGAGCTGCGGCTTTTGACTTCTGTGACTGGAATTTTTCAGTCTCCTTTTCTTGCTTTGCTAGTCTGGCTATGCTACCAGCTTCACAGGAGCTTTTTATTTAGGGTTGATTTTCCCCCCTCTCTCCATTTTCCCTTCATCCCCCAAGACCCCAGTATTTCCTTTCATGCTTTGGCTGAAAGTAAGTGGAACATTCTGACTGTCAAGCATAACCAAAACAAAACTTCATCTAAATGTTAAACAAAAATCCAAGAGGGTTCAGCCATGCCCTCTAAGTCCAGATTCAAAGCTCTGATCTGGATGGTTCTACCTGTCTTGAAGGAATCTTTCCCAAGAAATAGCCTTTCCCTTCTCTGTGATCAACCATCAAAAAAAACCAAAAACAAACAGGCTTTTCTCTCATGTTCACTAGTCATCTCTAAAATCCTTCTTAGAGTTAAAAAAATCACAAATAATGTGCTGAGGACAAGGTTTTCAGTAAATAAAAATGTATTTTATAAGAATAGAGATAAAAGAGTTTAAAAAAGTAAAACATCATCCATTCCAAGCCTTTACATTTTGAAAATATTGATGAAATTAGTTTTTCACAGTTTTACCAGCACTACTTTTAAGCTTGCTTCCCACGTTGTTGTGCAAGTTACTTGCAGACTACTCAGGGATACAAATCCTCACCAAGCCTGACTCCTAGTGCCTCTGACAAATGCTCATGCTGTGAAAGAAGAGGCATTCAGCTGCCCTGGATCGAGCATGCTGTCAGACATCCCCAGAGAAGTTACCGTGGAATGAAACTTCAAAACTTTGTTTAAAGTGAGGGCTGTTAATCAAGGCCTTGGTGCTCTCATTAGAGAGGGGAGGAACCATTTAAAGTCGGGAATCTGCAGTATATGAAAGTCATGAAATCGAAATGAATACATCTTTTGCCAGCTGGTTTCACACCCCCAGTTGGCAATCCACAAAGGTTTGGAGGGGGAATTAAATCCATTTTTCAACAGATATAACTATTTTTGTGATTATCATATAGATTCCATGAGCTGCACTTTGGTCCTATCAAGACAGGAAGGCAGCTGTATGAGAGGTGGAAAGAGAGAAAATGATTAAGACGAAATCACCACCAACAGCTATCACAGGCAGGGAAGGCAGTGTTGGATCCCAGCCACAATATCTTTGCAACCTGGTTTGAATGGGCCTGATGGGATGCCATAATGTAACCTACACTGTACAAGGTTCGTGGAAAGCTGTCTGAAACGGGGCTCTGTTTCAAGGAAAAAATACAGATTCCTTCCAAGCTCTAATTGTTTTTATTTTGCTTGTTTTGCTCTTGGGGCTAACATTGCCTTCAATAAAATGAGATTAAAAAAGTAGAGTGAAATAACACTCTGAACCCGATTCAAGTGAGAAGAACTTGGAGAAGAAAGAGGTTTCCTCAGCATCAGTCTTTAAACAAACTGAAAGGCCAGATATAAATGGTGACTAAAGTTTCTCATCACTCTGTGAGGTATAGTTTCTGTTCGTATTTGTTATTGTGTTATTTCCTGGTTTGTTTGTTTTTTTCCCCAAAAATCACTGGCCACCTAAGTCCCCTAAGTATTATTAGGATTGGAGGTGATTTTGGTCAGGAGATTGCTGCCTTAGATGACTCAACTCCCACCTTTATCAGCTCTGGGCACAATCTCACCCTCCAAGCACAACTGAGTTCCCAGAAGAAGAACAAATTTGCTTTGTATATCAAAGGTCAGGACCAAGTCCTCAGCTGTGAACTGCAGCAGTATAAATACTTCCTGGCGATTGGACTTTCATTGTCTGGCGTGTCTTCCCAGCCAACAATTGCGGCGCCTGCTGTTTCTGACAGCAATTTCCCCAACTCCTTTTGGATTACCAGAAATTCATCCCTGTGCAAAGAGCACATGTATCTCTTGTAGTACCAATTTATGTCCTGTTGTGATTATTTAAGAAGTTCCTGGGAGCCTTGTAGGGACACAGTCATGGGATGAGCTAAAGACCAGTTTCTATTTACTGCAAAGGATTAGAAAGTGTCATAGCAAAACATCTGTGTCAGGAAAGCAGAGAACAGCCAACTGTAGCACTCCAGCCGCCTCGCCACTTGTCTGACCTGAGTGCTCAAAATGACTCTAGCTGCACAAACAGGTGGAAGGTCAGTGTTTTTCCATGTTAAAATAGGGAAAAGGGAGGTTGAGAAGGAAAGAATAAAATAACTGACCTATTGGAGCTCTCTTAAAAAGTGTACTGATTTAGTCAGCCAAAAATGAGGAGGTCTACGCATAACCTCTAAGCATTAGTTTAGTGGTTACTAAATATTAGGGAGAAGAAATGCTTTTCTGTCTCATAAATGGCATATCAGATCTTGAAAACTTAACAGGCTCCCTTGTACAACCCCATTTTTCAAAAGATCCAACATATGAGTATTTGTTCTATTGAGAAATAGAAATAAAAATAGCAGGTCATAGCTTTAGAGATGGGTTTTAGAGACTTCTTTTCAATCCTAGCTAGACTCTAGAAGAGTCCTTGGTAGGCTAGTCATACTCCAGAAGACTCCATTGATTTATCCAGCAAAAGTGAAGACAAATATCCACAGTGTCTTGTTTCTGGCTTGCCAGTTATTGAATACTATATAAAAACTGCAGATCAGTAGTACTCAACCTCTTCAGAACCCATGTGTCATTCTGACAACTTTCCAGGACTGAGGGGGGCAGACCTAATCTGCATAAATATTAACATAAATTTACATAGGAATTGAATCAGAGATGAATGTGCACAGTTGTTATTATTGTGTATTTACAATAAACTTCACTGTAAGTGTTGACAGCATTTCACAAAACAGAGGGGAAGACAAAACATTCTTTGAGAGTCAAAGAGTAAATGAAGGACCATTTTCCTGATAATGGTTCTTCATGGCTTCCCAAAAATTTGATATGGCCACAGGCATTGAGGAATGCAGCTTTGAGGCTCTCAGATGGCAACTGCACTTGCATGAATGGCATAATAAATCTGATTTTCCACAGATAGGAACTTGCTGTGGTCTGTGGTTAGCGAGACTGCTTTTTTTCAGGGACAGAGATAAGGATTATGGAATTTCTGCATCTGCCTCCAACACTGTATTTCAACACCTACTTTTTTACTCTTCTACATAAGTTCCACCTCCCTCTGTAGTGCAAAAGGAAATGTTTCACTTATCTCATGTTTTTGTCTACTTGTTGTTTATCCACTGTAACTGGCATTTGTGAGTCAGAGGTGTGTTCTGAGCCTGTGCTGGAAGAGGGGTTGCAACTGCAGATTCAAGGGTAAGACAGGGGAAATTTTCTATCTCCCGATATGGAAAAGTCAGCACTGCATAATAGGATTACAAGCACAACTCTTTCATTCCAAAAGAAAGCATTCTCTCTGAAAAAACTTTTAAATAGATGAGTTTTGTATGTGAAGCAGAAGGAAAACATTCTAAGGTTGATTCCTCCCTTTCCTGCCCACCCCCCCCCAAATTAATCTGCAATGGGCATTGACATTTAATAAAATAGCCGGTAGCATCCCTGGCCATAGAAGATCCTGGGAAAAACTCCAAACTGCCAACACAATTGCTGGATAAGCCAGCCTAACGAACCTAGAGGGCACTGCCAGAAGAAATATCCCGTTTAACTTTCAGCCATGGTGATGCTGTACATTCATTAGCAAGGAGGTGGAAGAACAGCACAACGTGCTTGAATAAATTGTTCAGTGTACTCATTTTAGATCATGGAGTTAACTGTTATTTAGGGTTATTGTACTCAACGTCTTTTCTCTTTAGAAAGTGCAGAATGATAAGGAAAAGATGTCCGTGTCCAGTACAGGTCTCTCTCTACGGTGTTTTTTGGGGTTAAGTTGTTCAGGATAGGGAGGGAACTTAATTAAACACTAAAAGCATGTATCTGTCAGTTCAGATAAATCTGATTTAGACCCAGGGTTGAATGTGGCAGGTCAGGAAACATTTTTATTGGAACTAAGTGGATCCCAGCAATGGTTTGAGGGTCAGAAGTGACAGAGGTATAAAACAGAGTAAGGCCTTGCAACCTCTGTGGGAAATGTACCTCTGTGGGAGCCTGGTGTTGTTCAGAACATCTTTTGGCAGTTCTGACCTCCATTAGGACCTTGGGAATGAAAGAAGAGTGTCTGTGATTTGGGGCTCACAGTCCCAAGCATTTGCCATGGAAGAAAAACGAGTCACCCTGCATCAGCTACTGTTCATATGGAAATTCTTAGCCTGCAATGGATATGAAGTACTGCAAGTTATCCTAACTTTTTTCGACTCCAAGTTATCTCTGTGAGCCTAGGTCTGAAGACAGGCACAATGGCCTTTTAAAATATTTTTCCAGGGGGTGCAACCTTAGGCTGGAACAGGACATAGAGAAATAGGACATTGATACGGTAGCACATAGCTCTTTGTCAAGTTTTTCTGGGCTGTTTGATTTGTTTGACTGGCACATGTCTTTGTCAAGTTTTTCTGATCTAATTCAAAAGCTCTTCTTTTATACTGTGTGAGTCACTTTTCTATTGGTATTCTAAAATAAAAGAATAAAAACCATCTTCTTGCAAATTTTGGGACAATTATTTGCCATCTTAAAACATGTTCATGCCTGAATAAAAAATCATAAATAATATTATCCCCGTGAATCAGATTATCCCAACTCAGAACTTTTGCTTACAAATCTTCTCATAAATTATTCAGCCAGTTCCAATTTTGGTGACTTGCTGAAGAGAATCTAGGTCATAAATTGATATATCCTAAATTGGGCCAGTGACAGGGTAGATTATAAAAGGACTTTTACTGCAGATCCCCAGGTCCTGTACCTTGATATAATAAATTATTAGTTTTTTTATGGAGTGTGAGAGAAATCTAAGAGATTGGGAAAGCTTTGGTTTGAAATACAGTATAGACTAGTGGTAACATTTCCTGGGAGAGACAGGCGCATTTCTCTGGTCTAACTGAGACAGAAGAGGGAGCTGAAATTAATCTCTAGCCTCTCCAGAGACAGATCCAGCCACAAATAGACAGGAAGGTGGTCAGGTTTCCTCCAGGTGCTTTCTATGAGGCACCCACCTAGGAGACAATTTCTGGGAACATGAATGTGGGGCAGAGGAATGGTTAGTTTGAAAGTGCAGATACAAGTATCAAGCTCCTTGGGGTCAGTGTATCACATGTCTCCAGCAACTGAAATATAAGGTAATTCCATCACATAATGTTAAGCATCTGTAAGCTTAGTTGACCAAATGGGGGGGGTCTGGAAGATCGAAATTTTAATTCAAGTGCCTAACATGGCAGCCTGGTACTTTAGCCTATTTGGGAGTTTAGCATCATGTGCTTTTATGTTTACTATAATCTTTTCAGCTCTCTCCCCAGATTGCTATTTTGAGCTAACCTCAGTACCCACAGAGGGCTCCATGACCCATCCACTGACTGCTGAGTTTGCTATGAGACTAACTGCAACTCTGAGCCTGGTTTTCCCTCCCATCTGGCAGCAAAAATGAAGTGCTGCTGACTGAATGACCACTGATTCTCTTGGAAGCAGAGCTATACAAACAGCAACAGCCAACTCTGTCACCATTTGTGAGGATTTGTAGCTTGGGCCCTGAGACATCTGGCTGAGATATTTACGCAGTCCCGTATTGCACTCACTGAGGCTCTGCGTTCACATCTGGAGTCTAGACTGAGTGACTCTATAGGCTGGCCTTTGAGCCTCTGAACAGCTCATGTCCCCCTTGCTCTCCAGCTTGGTCTTTTTAGGGCTTTATTCATTTATTAATTTGCTGTAGGTGCTTCTATCTCATCTCCTTAGACATTCCTGTCACAGCCACTTGAGAGCTTCAGGGAGGAATGGCTGTGACTGACAGAGACCCGGTAAAAGCAGGCAGGATGGGCAGGGGGAAAAGGCTGTGTGGTGGCAAGGTTTCGACCTTGGGTACTGTGATGGGGGATGCCTGGTGCTTGATTACACTGTTTCTCTGGAGTTCTACAGCTGTGCTGTGGGAAATGACAGTGCTCAGCTGTGCAGTTTGCATTCAGCACACGTGACAGGGAGCAGGGGTTTCTGTCAGCTTTTAGAGGTGGCCAAGTGGTTAAGCCAGGCCCACTGACCCTGGGATAGACCATTGGAGAGCTGCAGGTACCACCCTGGGCCATCAGAGCTGTTCTATCTCAAGCTGGTTGAAGTTGGTCCCCATTCATTTTCTCAAGCCTGAAAAGGACACAGTGGTTAGTATGCAATAGGCTAAACGTAATGATCTATCTGAGACATTGGCACAGGGACACTAGATGCATCACAGGTCCCCTGGGAGAGACTTAGGAATCTAAAAGGACATGTAGGTTTAGAAAATTAATCCCTTCGGTTAGTCATATGTTCTGTCTCTGTGCTTAGTTGTGTATCATTTTGAACATGAGATTCTAATAACTTTATCCCTGTGCTGGTGCTGTTCTTTGAAAACAGGCGAATTCCTGGCTGATCTGACTGACACTGTCCCTGGCAGAACTGGCAGCTGCTCTTGTTGCCTGCCCTGGGAGCAAATCCTCTGAAATATTGCTGTTCTTATTCCCAGTCTCAACCTAGTTTCTTTCCCTTGGGCCTTGAGTATGTTAGTTCCACTTGCTCCTCTGTCTATCCCGTATTCTCCTTGTAACAGTTTTCCTTTGTTTTAGATACCCTGGTTGCCTAAGAGCCCTGTCTGCCACTACTGAAGAAATACTGCAAGGGTGTCAAGGGCTAAGTAATGCTGACAACAGTGGGGCTATGACCTGGAAATGCAGTGGAGAAAAGGAATTGGCTAATAGTGAAAGTATTTGTAGTGCTTGAAAAGATAGGCATTACGGACACCCAAACGGGTACAGAAACGGTACCTGTTTGTGTATCTTACATTGATAAGCCAGAATCTACATAAGAGCAAGTCACAAACTCTAGAATTTCGGGCACTGAAATACAGTTTAATTGACTCTTTAAAAGAGGGTGAAAAGGGATTTCAGATATTCTCTGTGCACCCAAAGCAGCCAGCAACAGCATGATAGCAGTTCTAAGTAAAGGGCCTTAATCAGAATATATAAAAAGACTGGAATGATGTTTGAACAACATGTCCAGCTCCCAAGCATTGTCTCTTTCCTGCTATCAACGACACCCATTGTGCAATAACAACATTTGCATAGAGATATGTCCCCTTTTGTGCACGGAGAATATATTGAAGTAGCCATAGGGCTGCACTAGCCTCAGCTAGAAAAGTCCCCAAGGGCCCATCTGCCAGCTGCTGACTGATGTAGAGCTGCTGCTGCTGATAATAAGGTACATGTGCTGGTGTGGAGCTGAACTAGGCAATCTGGGGCACAGTCAGATGTGCTCAACAAAGATCGAGTTCAAACCTGTTTAAGAAGTTAGTTCCCGTCAGTGGTGATTTCAGCTAAGTAGCTTTGCCTTGTATTGGAAAGGACAAGGAATGCTCACACAGTCAGCTGCTTCATCTTGGCTGTCACAGCGGTGATTTCAACACAGCCAGGGGACTCAGAAAGAAAACAAACAGCTGAGATCTGTGACATCCTAAATCATGCACACACAAGGTGCTAAAGGTGTATTTCCAGTAGATGTTTGCCTGCCCATATGTAGCAGAATTATGCCACATGCTTCAATATCTGAGCAGTTGAAATCAAGAGGTATGAAGACTTCTTTTAAGACATGTATCATTGTTACACACTGAAAATGGTTATTGTTTGTGGAACATTGCTGATCCATTCAGGAGCAGGCAAAATGTCAGTGTAGATGAGACTAGAAAATGCAGATTTTTTGCCGTAGAGATTAACGTAGCATCATTGGAGAGCAAACATAAATTCCCCCACTCTACTAAATGCTCTCACCGGAGAGGAAATTAAAAAATGATCACTGCAATGTTCAAGAAACATAAATACACTATTAATTAGGCAAATGAGCATTGTAAATGACATTTGTGTTAATGTCATGCAAATTTATCATCAGCCATGCTCCTCCTAGAGAGATCTCACATGTGCTAAGCAGGATACACCATTGTGTGAGTAGTTCACACCATCCAGCATCACAGAGATTGGCTATATTGCTTTCCAGGCTTAGAAGCCAGGGTTGGCCTTGTATCAGAGCAGTCATATTGCAAAGCTGCTGAACATAGCTCCTCTGTGTTTCCCAAAAGTATTCAGTTCCTTCATCCGAAGAGCATGTTGCACAGCAGGAAATGCAACTAAAGATCTTCCTAGTGATTATTACCGCCTGGAAGAACTAATGCTATATTCATTCTATGGAGAAACTGAGTTCCAGAGCAGCAGTTCAGCTGTTATTCAGCTTTTTCCTGGGAGATGCCCAGTGAGGATGCCTTCAGGTAGATCCATAAAAGTCTTTAAATCCTACGTAGACTCTTGAGTTATAAGTAAAATCCAATTTTGACATTCCAGCTGGGTGCATCAACAGGACTTTGGATATTAATAAAGATTTTATTTTTTTTTAAAAAAAGGAAGAGTACGTAAGTACCTTTCTGTCTTGGACAAACTATGATTAAAGCGAAGATGACTTCTTCCTGGAAAAAATTGTTCTGTCTGCTCGACAATCACCTTATTATTATTTACTTTACCAATTTATAGTGAAGTAGCAGCTGGATAAATACAAGGAAAGTGGTTTCAATCTTGTTACCCTGGCAAGGATCCCCCTAACCACAATAGTGCTTTACCTTTGCATGGATTAAGAGAACAGCAGGATCTGAACAGCTGGCCACTTAGTTGGGTTGTTGGTATTTCTAAACCTATAATAAGGCAGTGCTGAATGCAAGTATCTTGTAATCTGGATACAGAGATCCTTTAGCATCACTCAAGGCCTCTTGAAGGCAATGCATACAACATGTGAAAGGAAGCGTTAATCTATAATGCCACAAATCCTTTATGAGGATTATCTCTTTTATCTCATCTGGCATCAGAGAATTACATGTAATATAGACACATAAATAGCTTAGTCACAGAAAGGTCCTTTAAAAAAAGGTAACAGAGAGGAAGTTTTGTTTGTTTCTAAGCCAGAGAGAAGAGGGAAAGCTCTGCAAATGACAAGTGTATGGGAGCCAAAGTCGTGTTTGTGTTCACTTGGGAGAATTTGCCCAGAGAACTGAGTCCTCGCACCCTTGCTTTGCATGTAGTCATTTACACCTGTGCAAAGGGAGGCTTGTGCCTCCATTTCCCTAAATTCAGCCAGTCTGCCTGAGCGTCAGGTGCTATGGGAAGTGTAAGATAATGATTAAACCCTGTAGCTCCACACTGGCCAGACAAAAACCATAGATTTGAATAATGTGAGCTCAGGATAGGATTGCTTCACTTATGAGGCTCAGTTGCATACCTAAACAGATTTACGTATTGCAGAGCTAGCCTAGATTAATCTTTGGTAGTTCTCTCCTACTGCCTTCACTTATTTTTCTTTATAGGACCCTGTCGGTTCCTCCAAAGACAAAACTTGCTAAGTATGATGCAATTTACTTGTTTGTAACTTCTTTTCTTGTAACTCCTACCTACTTTGTCTCTTTTTCTATGTGTGAGATTCTAACCTAGCCTTGTACACTTCTTTTAGTTACCTTATTCCTCTCTTCTTTATGCTGCCTAACATCATCTTTTTCTTCTTAAAATCTTACTCTTGCTTTCTTTTTTATAACAATAAAGAAGATTTGGGCTTTCCCTTCTAACAAATATTTATCAACATCCTTTCCCTCTCCACTTACCAGCCAGTTACCAACCCTTCCCATCCTTTCATGTTTAATTGCATCTCTAACAGTACTGGATGTGTTGTTTATTGTCTATAAGCCAATGTCAGGGTCTGTTTTAGACCCTCTCCAGTCCAGCTTCTGCACTTTTCATTTATCTCAAACCGCTCTCACCAAGATCTCTAACGATGGAAGAAAAGAAGAGAAAGGACATGTTGGCATACCTTGATACTGTAAACACCTATTTTTGTATTCTGCTGTTTTGGAAAGTCATTAAAATCACACTAAAATTAATGAAGACTTTCTATTGATGTAATGATCCTTTGATGAGGACCAGCAAAATCTTACATTATGAGTCAGAGTTCAAGAAGGAATTCCAGTATTTTCATTCATAGATGGCTCATTTCCTGTAGCTTTCACACTGTCCTTTCCACTTGACTGACCTCTGTCTGATCGTATACAATCTCCTTTATATTCCCTCTTACAGGATAAGTAGTTGGATATGCATAGAAGAATGTTCCATTTTCTGAAAGAATTTCTTGGATTCCCTGAAGAGATTAGTTCAAAATTTTAATTAGGGGCATTGGCAGAGTTCCCAAATGCTGGTATATTAGGCTGTGGTTTTAATTTTCATCACCCGTTTTGGTTCGTATACAATGCATAGGATTTCTGATGAGTAGTTTACTTGAAATGATGCACGTTTTGTCCCTCCAGTTTTTGTTCATCCCATTAATACAGATGAGTCATGATTGGCAGCAATGTCTTGTTTTTTCCTTCCAAAGTCTGGGGAGGTTGCCTGATGTTCTGAGGATAATTGTCCAAAAGATGTCAAAGTTTGAAGTGACCAGTAAAAGTCCCCACTAAAACTCTGGAAGGCATACAGGATGCAAGTGTCATTAATTAAGCTCTAAAAACCTACAGTGCTGTGGGAACCTGGCATAAAATACACAAGCTGAACTTTGTTTGCAACTTCCTTCTATTTAGGAATTCATTAAAGAGCTGAAGCATTTGCAGAGATTTCAGGACCCAGTGCTAGAATGGCTAATTGCTGGCTCAGTCGTTTGTATACAGTGCAGCACATAAAAGGACTGTGATCAAAGAATGCAGGTGCTGCTGAGGGCAATGAGAATGCAAGTACAGTGATTGCTTGCTGGTACAATATATAACGTTTCATTTAGCTGTGCTCTGCTTTGGTCCATGATAGGATTTTGTAGGAACTGCTGAATGATTTTGACTGGAGTGATTTAGCAAATGCTTTGTTTAAGCAGAATTAAAAGTTTATACTTCTTTAATCCTCCTCCTGTTTTTCCTCTTCTAGCACCTGAGGGAAACAAAACCACTACTGCAATCTTACTTAGACAAAGGCTTTAGTAAGTTTAAGTTGGTTTCATCTTATTCTGTATGTTAGAGGTGCCTATCACAGTTAATTTTTGCTGGACCCATGATCTTGTAGTGGAGGAGAGTGAAGTTATACAGTACAGCTTAGCTTACATATCTTCACAGTGAGAGCAGAAGTAGTCACAAATAATTTTATGGCTATATTTACCATACCTAGATTTTCTTCAGTTCCCACTCTGTTCTTATCCTGCCAATCTTTTCTTATATTGTTTTCATCAAATAACAAAGAGAAGTCTATTGTGAGGCTTTCTCCTTTTTTAACAGCCATCCTATTTGATCACCCCCCAAAAATAGCATGAGCCATATGAAACAAGTGGAGCTGTAGACCCTGTCTTGGAGAGCATGCATGAGTAATTAAATAACATGTCCTTCTGTCACCATTTTTGCAGGGAAGGAGATTCAAATCTGTGTTCACAGGCTGAGAGCAGGTGTCTGTGATGAGACCACATGCTGTGACATGGATGCAGCACATTCTTACATGAAAAGCCCTGGCTGATGAAATGACCACAGGAAGACAACATGGAACCCTCCCAGCACAATCAGAAGAAGCCTAATTAAGCTCTGTGGTTAATTTTTAAGTGAGTGCGTGCCTGTTTTAGAAGAGCATTAAGAAAACTGAAAACATGGCATTTAAAAAAAATTATATTCTGGTCTTCCTGACATTCTTCAAGCAAACTATCTTGTTTTTTGCATGGTCAAATGATACAGTGACTCAGAAATGAACACACACGTGTTTACGTAGATGGGATTTAGTAACTTGTCCAATGTGGTTTTAGAGGTTTTTTACTTAGTTGTGGACTTTTTTTTTCTTTGGCAAAAGGCAGCACTGAACCCGCAGTTATTCTTGACACAGTTGCTTTAATTGTAATTATATGACTGAAAGCATACAGAGACTACAAATTCCCTACAATCTTGTTAGAACTTTCATTAGAGAAGGTAAAAAAAAATAATTGGCAAGACTCAGAGAAAAGATTAATGTTTGCGTTAGAACTATTACCAAAAAAAAAGCCAAAAACCAGTAGTACTGATGGCAACACTACTTTGCCCTGTATTACTGTGCTTTTCCACTACAGAACTTAAAACGCTTTCCTGATTTCTGTGAAACGACTTGAGAAATTCTTTACACATACAAGTGCATGACTATGGCTATTGCAACAGTAGTAAAGCAGAGGTTTGAAACAAGAGCCACTTGCTTTGACAATGCAGTGAGTCAGTGTTGAAACTGGGAAGTCAAGACCAAAGTGCTCATGCCCACCTTAATGCAGAATATGGGGTGAAAAACTGTAACCTAGTTATATATGGATTGATAGAGTGACAAAGAACAGCTTAAAGCTTCATAGACACCTTTGCTTTTCTCAGTAGAAAAAGTTGCCCTTCCTTTCTAGTCTTATTTTTTTTGGTGCGGTTTGTTGTTTTTATCTTTAACGTCAATTCAGGCAAGGTCCTTCTCAAACATGAAAGAAGGCTCTGTCTGAGAAATTCATTAGCCAAATTAGACATAAAATAATGAGGGGGTGAGAAGAAGGCAGCAAGGGGTAGGGGTGGGAGGGGAAATGTGGACAAGGATAGCTAGAGACAGTTCTCTGCCAGGGTGGCTGATTAAAACAATGGTACAGTACCTTGACTAATGTAGAGCTAATTAAAACTGTATAGGACAAAGCACTTCTAAATATACTATAGGGATCCATCTTGCTATGGTAAATCCATCCCCAGTGAAATTTCATTGACTTCAGTGGGTTTTCTTCTGGGATGAATTTGGACTGATAACCTAATAATTCTTTTCTGTCTTCAATTTCTAAGGACTTTTTGTCAGAAGCATGGCAAGGAACTTCAGTCTGACTTTCAAAAGTGCTGAACACCCAAAACTCCTACCAAGGTCTCCTGGAACTACAGGTACTTGATACCACTCCTAATTTAAGCTGAATTAACTGTTTCATGTTTGCTGTGAGTTTGCTTTGTGTACTGTGCCAACACATCTGCCAAACAACCCTAAGCTAACCTCCTAAATCTTCTGAGGAAGAAACTTCCTATGCATAGGTGCAACACCTCACACAATGCCGTGCAGAGATTAGTAAAGGCCTCTAGGCAATAATACAATAAAAATAATTAGTAAAAACCACAGTAAATTATAAATTCACAGTATCTGTATTTGCAGGGCAATGGAGAATATGTACTTGGGCTGGTTATGGCATAATTTTGTTACCCAGTTTCCAACTGACTGTTGCTGGTCTGATTTGTCAGATAAATTATGTTCAACGTGTTCATAGTTTCTGTGAACTTAAAAAGTTTGTCTTTTTATGCCCCTGCAAAAGTCACATTGAGAAACAGGAAAAAATAAATGAATGCATCCTACAGTGGAAGTTACAGCTGTCATCGCTGAGGTGTCCAGGACTATAATGTAAAACCACATCAGACTTTTTTTGAAAGCTTCAAGTGGAACAGAGAACATGCTTTTTGGAACCATTTTCCTTTTACTGCACTGCTATTGTAAAGTCCTCTCTGCTTTGGCTTCCTCTCTGTGGAAGATGTACATCATATAGATAATGACAGTGTTTCAATAGTATGCTTCTTTCTCTGACTTAACTTTTTGGCTTTAACTGAGAAAAAAACCCCAAGCAAACAAATTTCCAACAACAGAAACCCCCACCATTCAACGAATTGTGCTCTGGTTTTATTCTGAAGGCTGGCTCTGAGAGGAGGATTACTAGTTTATCTCTCTGACTTCAAAAAACAGATCTGTTCGATTACCCAAATGTTTGGTTTTAAAAAGGGCAGCTCCTGGGGATCTTAAAGAAATCCACAATGCAACAGGGAAGGAATATAATAGACTGTTTTGGAAAAAAAGTACAATGAGGGGAAAACATAACATACAATACATTTGGTGTGAACTTTTCCCAGAAGATTGCTTTAGTCTCATAGTTCACTTACAACCAAAGTACAGCGATGCTGGGCAGTCTGCCAGTTCTTGTTATTGTAGTACTGTGTGAGCCAGTTCCCTGGTGAAGAAAGAAAAGGAAAGAGAGAGAGAGAGAGAGAGAGAGTGAGACTTTTCTTTGCCTTTCGTAAGTGTCCCATACTTTCCTCTCTGCTCTCTCTGAACACCCAGCCACTCTTTACACCGAGGTGCTCTGGTGCATACCACACTGTGCAGATGTCATGCTAGTCGTGTCGCATGTGGCACTGTCACAGTTCAAGAGGGCTGACACAGGGCTGCATCGCCTCACTGCGCCGGGGGTTGCAGATGACAGCTCTGCCTGACAGTCTAACAGTAAAGCACCCTGTGATATGCGTAGTGAGGATGAGTAACACCTTGTCCTCACAACACAAGTATCTGGGAAGGGAAGCATTCCTAGGAGAGGGTGCCAGGCTAAGTTGCATGTCTACACTGAATTTTGCAGTCAGATGTGAGCCAGGACAGCTTGGGCTTAATACCATGCTACAGATGCCAGTGAGGCATCTCTGAGCTGTGCAGAGCACTGGCAGACCTCCTTCGTGTCAGCCTGAAAAACAGCGCACAGACACAGACGAGTTAAAGGCTCACAGTCTGGCCCTGAATGTACAGCAAAACAGAGTATGGATGAAAGAGGCCTCCCACGTTCCTGCATCTATGTTCTACCTGGAAATTCATCCAAGAACATTTCAAAATCAGCAAACATGGCATGGGGTTGTTTTTATTCCACCCCTCCACATCCACACACCTCCTCTTCATGCTGATATGCTGCCTTGAACCCTGAACTACAGCACTCTCTGGGAAGCACTTACACAGCCTATATCAGAAGCATGCTGGGCTCCCAAATGTGATAAGAAGCTGATAAAAATTATCTGGGCGTTAAAACAGCCTTAGTGGAAGAATGTTTAGCTAAATAGATACCATCTGTCCCTTACAGAGAGCACGTCCTTGTTCTGCCCTGGCCTGACCACTGTGAGCTATTGCTTTTGTGGTGCACTCCATGTGTGAACGGGCTGTTGTTCCCAGGACCTGGGGCAACTGTTTATGCAATGTGGACTTTATGAGAAACAGTTACAGTTGCAGGATTGGTTTTGGTTTGTTTTTTTTGTTTTTTTTTTTTAAGAGTTAAAGATTGGTAATGAAAACAACATTTTCGCCTAATACAGAAAAGTACTGGACTGGATCAGCTCAGCTGAATGCTCATATTGGCCCATACAGCACATTTCTCTAGGACAGCCAAAGAGGGAAGGAATCCTGGAGAACTATAACCAGCACACAAATTACCAAGAGAACGTTCATGTCAATAACAAACAGTGCAAATATTTTCCAAGGGACACTAGCAGCTGGCACAGAGCACTGACTAAAGCTTTTAAATGCATTTTCTTTACCTCCTCATAACATAGTAGAACAGAGCATGGGTAGACAGGCACTACAGACGGTTCATTGAGCCACTATGCAAATACATAGGAAAGAGGTTAAAGACAAGAAATAGAGGGTAACTTGCTCTTAGAATGGTTGAGGACAATTTCGGAATTTGTGGGACAAAAGAGAGAGTGCAGTCTACCTAAAGGAAAATCCAGCAGAGCATGAGGGTCCCAAGAACAGAACTATTACCATACTTCCCCAGAGAGAGACAGGTAGTGAGATCTGCAGTGGGATACTCACATCATCCCGCTAATCTAAGCAAATTCCAACTATGTTGTAAAAGTGAATCCAAACATCTGCCATGGGTGATACTGAGAGTTCAGGCTGGCTGAGCTACCTCACTTAAAGGTAGACAGATCAATGCCCCATGATGGATGTCAGAGTCCTGAGGGCACTAACGGTCCTTAATGCTCACCACTAGCCTAACTTGCAGCCTCCACTCACACCCCTTCCCAGGCACCCAAGAGCTCCAACTCAGCTCAGGCCTGGGCCTCCATCTCTGTTTGAGGTGTGCTGTAGGTAGAGTGGAATGGAAGAGTAGCATTGGAAGGGACATACAATGACCATTGATTCCAACTGCCAGACCACTTCAGGGCTGTGTGAAAGTTAAAGCATTCTATTAAGGGCATTAGCCAAATGCCTCTTAAACACTGGCAGGCTCAGGGCATCGATGATCTCTCTAGAAAGCCTGATCCAGGGTTTGATCACCTGCTCAGTGAAGAACTGTTTCATAATGTCAAATCCAAACTTGTCCTGATGCTTTATAACTTTCCCACATGTCCTGTTCCTAGATCTCCAGTAGAAGAGCTTAGCACCTCCCTCCACACTTCCTCTCCTCAGGAAGCTGTAGGGAACAATGAAGTTGCCCCTCAAGCTCCTTCTCTCAACTAGACAAGCCCAAAGTCCTCAGCCACTCCTGTCCTCACAGGGCATGCCTTTCAGCCCCTTCTCCAGCTTTGGTGCCCACCTCTGGGCACATTCAAGGACCTTCACGTCTGTCTTAAATTGTGGGGCCCAGAACTGCACACAGTACTCAAGGTGAGGCCGTACCAATGTTAAATGCAGCAGAAAACAGGTGTGCCTGTGTCTAATGCTGACTCTGAAGCTTCCACCTTAGTGGACCTCAGACCTATGTTGTAGGTGGCTTCTTTTCTGGATGGCTCTCTCAGACATATGATTTTGGGGTTTTTTTCCCTCCTGTCTTTGGTCCTGTCTACTTTGAACATGGCAGATTGTTATGACCAAAATGCAGGACCTGGCACTTCTCCTTGTTGAACCTCAAACAATTGGCCTTGGTCTGTTGATCCAGCTTGTCCAGATCCCTGCTTAGAGTTAAAATCTCACACAGCACCTCTCTATCACTGGTTCACACCACCTGCTGTGGGGTCAGTGGTGGTATTTCTCAGAGCAAAAGATTTGCTAAAGGGGGCAGGCAGGCTCCAGGGAACTGGTTGTTCCAGTTCATCAGCAATGGGTTTCAAGCTTTAATTGCCTGGAGATGCTGAGAATCAGGGCGGCTCCTGTAAGAAACTGAGATCTCAGCAAAAGGGACAAGGTCTCTTTCATTCCATGCCTTAACATCTGCAGAGGAAAGGAGATACCATAGAGTCCCAAGAAGATGGCATTGGCTCTGCAGAGGATTATTAAGGCTTTTGATTATTTACTTGAAGAGCTTTACTGCTTGTGTTGTTTGATAGTGGGGCCACTGTGCAAGCGTGTGTTCCTTCACCTCTTAATTACATTTGATTCTAAAGTGAAGCTACCACCCTGGAGGTGTGTGGCTCTGAGTAGGTTCTTCAGGCATGAGCTGTCTCAGCAGTGCTTTTAAGGCCTGGAGCAGAAGGATTGCAGAGGCATCTCTTCAAGGGAAGAGCAGTCAGAAAGAGGATCTTCACATAAAAGCCACTCTGTAATTCCAGAGTTAGAAACTCTTCAAAGGTCAGACACAGCCCCAGCTGCCTTGGGAATATGTGAGATCCCAATTCAGCCCAGTTACACTGACAAAAAAAGACCAAAGAGCATATGCAAAAATTTATGGAGGTTATAAATGTGTAGAACTTGTATATTTTGGAAGAATGTTACAAGATGGAAAGGATATTCTCCAGTTCTGAAACAGGTATTTCTGATGTAAGGGACACAAGAAGAAAATTCAGAATTCAAATTCTTGGAATATTTTGTTTGTTTTGATTTTGCCTTTCCACCTTCACAATAGAAGATGACCTGTGCAAAGAGCCTCCAAAGTGGCCAGTGATTTATCCACGAAGCGGGTGCAATGGTTAGAAAAGTGGGTCCTTCAGAGCTACTTCATTTCTGTGGTTATGTAAGTAAAAAGTCCAGAAGGGCTCTGATGAGGACAGATACCTGTGGAAGTGGCATCGCTCTGATCACTTTGGGGGACTGTAGCACAGCATTAACAAGTTGTCCTTTACAAAGAAGATGTATAGCAGTGATAATATTCAGAATAGTACTTTGATTAAAGTAATCTTTTGACTAAAGCTCAAAAACCCAGGTCTTGGGGATGAAGTGCAGAAGCTGAAGACTGCTAGCTAGTTGACTGTTCATACAAGAAACTCTTCAAATGTTCATAGTTATAGTCAGAGGACAGCCAGATAAGAGGTAGAATTCAGTCCTGTTATTTGACATTTTCAGTATCAGACACTCGTGAGCACATTTCTTTCTGTTGTGGAGAGTAAAATGAAACTTCTCTTTGATGGGTGTCTCAGCTCACCCTTTATGAGCTGGTTAAAAAGGCTGATTGTAGGACCTGATCTATTTTCATTGCATGTGTTACGCAGATTTCCTTAAAAAGGAATCTTCTGCCTTAGCTGGGAAGATAAATAATGGGAAAACATCTGCTCTTTAAGCTCTGGACTGACCTATAAATCTTAATGACGTATGCAATCCCAGAAGCAGAAATCATCTACAGATTGCAAAATTCTCTTAGTCTCTCATTTTGGTTATTTTACTCTGTTTGGTGGGGGGATGTGGGGGGGTTGGTTGGTTTTTTTCCTTTTTTCTTTTCTTTTTTTTTTTTTAAGCAATTTTATTATTGTTCCTCTAATTCCTGGTAATTTGGAAGCCTGAGTGCGGTTTTTTCCCTGTCACTGTCATTATAACTGATAGGAGCTGGTGAGAGGAGGGCATGGCAACCGTAATAACACAAGAGGGGTGGAACAGGCAGCCCTTACAAGGAGCTGACAGGCAAAGAATAATGACAGAGTAGAGGAAGGATAACTAATAGTTTGGATGATTTACTCTTGAGAAGCTCTGGAGGGTGGGATGCTTTGCCTGTTTATTTCAGCCTCACATGCTGAAGAAATGACTTTGCCTAGCTACTTTAATACTTTGCTGCATTTTCTGCTACCAGGGAATGGGAATCTGCTTCTCTCTTCAGTACTTCCCCATGGCCTGCCTCACAAAGGCAAGGTTGTTCTTAAGAATGACAAGAGGTTCCTCTCTGCCTCTAGAGCTGCAACAGCAGCAAGCATTTAAAACAATGGTAGCAATGATGACCATAAAATTAAAGAGGCTAGAATACAAACTGCTGTGGAGAATGTCAGGTTCAGTGTTCAGAGAGGGTATTAGTGTGGGGCATGGCTCACCTGCGGCATGAGCCAAGATATGGAAACTCCAGACTCGATGATCCCTGTGGGTCCTTCCAACTCAGAAAATTCTGTGATTCTGATCTTGAATTTCCCTGAGGCGTTGCAAAGAAGTGGAGAGCCTCTCATGCAGCAAGTAATTCTGTTATGTCTTTGCTTACTGCAAGGTCAGGCTAATTTTATTCTCCATTTCATGTTGCGTTAATCTAAACATTGGAAGAGGTGATGTTGGGGTAAAAGTCTCAGGAGACTCTGAGCAGCATATGGACCATTTCTCTTGATAAATCATAGAACCATCTGCATGCAAGTGAGCAGGGATGGAGTAATTCTTGTCCTGAAGTTGTTAAGATATCCTTGCTTCCCATGACTCAGTATCCTTGGTCTGAAATTTCACAGATAAGTTTGAGGGTAAAATGCCTATGGAAATCATTCACTTACTTGTCCCAGGCTGGGACAGGCGGGACAAGTAAGGTAGGCTGGAAACTCAACCATCTTCTGGGAGTGGTGCTCCCAGGGCAGAAATCACCCTATTCTGAACTACACTGGAGAGACATGACTTAAATTCTGGAATGGCAGGGCACACAAGCACACTAAAAGTAAGAGAGTGTTTTATAGCTCGAACTGCAATTCAGGGAGCGAAGGCTAAAATTAAACACATGCTGATACTCTGTTTTGTTGTTTCCTGTGCCCTGAATACCATCTGCTTGAAAATTAGGTGAAGCAAAGTGTTATTCTGAAGGGCTGCTCTTATTAGATTGATATTTTCTTTAGGTGGAGCAAAGAATCTTGTCTAAGAGAGGACATATTTAGGAGCCTAATCAGTAAATGCAGAAGAGACTGCAAACTGATCAGTGATCAGAGGAGGGTGAATGGGTTTGACTGACATCTGGAGTAGAGTAGTGCTGTGCTCCTTCAATTACAGGTTTAAGACTGCCACAATTGACAGATTAAAGGTGTTCACCCTAATCCAAAATTATACTTTCCTCAGTCAAATTGACCATTGTGTCAGCTTCAATTTGTTCAGATACGTCACCCACAGTGAGTGATTGGACTGATTCACTTGCATACTCTTTGACAAGGTCCCTGTTTTGTGTTCACTCCTTACTCTTGCTATTTCCCTTGTCAGGCAGATACTCCAGAGGCATTTCCATTATCTCCCATGTAGCTGTACCTCAGAAATGTACTGGACTGGAAAGAAAAATCCTCAGGCCAATTATTCTGACATAAACTCTACTTATCAGAAAGCACTAGAATATGAAGCATAAGTTAAAATAGCTCAAAAATAGGACACATCCATAGACACATTATACACCCCAGGCAGACACCTAAGTAGTGCTGTGCTCAGTCTCTGCCTTGACTGAGCATGGATGAGCACTTTTAAATAAGAAACAATAACATTGCTTCAACATCCAGATCAAAACAGTCACTCTGAGAATGCAAGTGCTTTAATTTAAAACAAAAGCAGAGAATTGTTTGCAGGGATCTGCCCTGGTGGGGTTTTTTCTGTTAGAAGTGGCCTAATGTTGGAGAACAGTTACCCTGTAATTTTCTTGACTCCTTGAAAAAGGAAGAAAAATAATGTGTACAAATTTCTGAGAACATTGCTGATGCTGATTCTCCTCAGGTGAGGAAACAGGTAAGAAGAGATGAGTTGCATTTTTTTCCCACAAGCTGAAGGAAAAAAAGGTACTCATCCCATAAGCAAGGAGATGTGAAGTGGCATTCAGTTAGTGAGTTTTACCTCTAGCCAAATTCATCAGGTGGGCTCTCCCTTCTGAGCCAGACTGAAAGCACATCACATCCTCCTGCAGAAGCTTCACATGGGGAGGCTTTGGAGAGCTCTTAGTGTTGTAATTCCCTTGAATCTTATTTTGAAGTGAGGTAGGTGCTTGTATAAATAATGTCATTGTCTTCTCATATTCTTTTGCGTCTCTGCTAGTGTTTTGGTTTTGTTGGTTGGGGCCAGGGTGTTGTGGGTTTGGGAGGTTGTTTGTGGGGCTTTTTTGCTGTTATTTTCTTCCTCTAAGTATCCACGGATATAAAACTGAAATATTTTTGATCAGGTTACAAGTACATAAAAATGTCCAGTGTTATCTGTCTCTGTAACCCATCTGTCACAGTCTCATGTGCACACACACACACACACACACACACACAGAGCCATTAGGAGAGTTTCCAGACACAGCAATACATAACTTAAAAGAGATACTACAGCCAGAACAAGCATTACTTGCATATCCACCAAGAAAGTCTTGCACTAAGGCAGAAGAAAGATTTTTTTCTCTCTTCTTGCCACAGCAATGCATGCACAGGTTCTGTGTAGCTTGCAGGACAGTGGCATGCTACAGAGGCTTGTGAAGCAGCATACTAAGGACTGACTATGGTACCACTTGTTATCACTGCTAGGAAATACTCTGCTTTCCATTCTGGAGATTGCCATAATTAAAATGCTTTAATTCTACAGGGCATTTGCAGAATGTTCAGAATTCTGTTGAAATTTTGCCCAAAATATTACTTATCCCTTAAAGGACCTAGAGTGAAGTTGCTGGATTTTGTTTTGTAAATTAAGGTTTGAATTTAGAAAATGGGAGGGGGGCGGAATTGCACTCTTTCTGTTATGTTTTTTAGGCAGTTTTAACACCTTAGGGAATTGGTGCAGCTCTTTGCACTGTGGCACATACATTATCCTAACCACAGCCATGACTTTGGGTTTTCTGCATAGTTAAAATTATCGAGAGAGATATGAAATGTGAAATATAAGGTCACAGCCGTACCTAGTACTATTTATCCAATAGTTTTGCCTATCTCTATGAGACCCTAATCACGTGCCTCATACATAACCCTCAGTATTCATGCACAGTGCCAGAATTTCTTTTTTATTACTGATTTCCAGCTTTCCATAGTCATGGCTCACATCAAATGGGAGTAAGGAAGGTGGGAACCATTCCTTCTATCTCTTTGGATGTCCTTGCAGCCCTCATGCATAAGAAGGCTGAGCAGATACTTTTCATTAAGAGATATGTCCACATGGGATGCAATCCATGAGGAAAAAACCACAGAGGAGATATAGCTCCTTGTGTGTTTGTTGACTGTAAAAACAAATGGTACCACTGGAACCACTTATGTGACTCAGGGTTCAGTTTTAAAGGAGAGGAGCTGTTGCTGTCCCTCCCAGTTTAAGATGGAGGTGAGAGATTTTGATAGGTGAGAAGGCAGAAACAAAGAAGGACCACAGAGGTGAGCTTGTTAGGTCAGTAACAGTTCTTAATGGTTTGAAGCAGAGAAGTGAAATCATCAGAGATTCAGCAGGGAACAAAAGCAGAAAACCATCACTGGCTTGTCAAGATCTAAAAACCTTTTGAGAGGAGGCAGAGAGGAGTCAGGCAGTGCATCAACAGGACGAGCATCTGCATGTTCTAAGGAGAAACAGGTTGACACATCTCTGATTGACTGACAGCACCTTGGCCAGCAGAGATTCGCAAGGTGGCTGCCCCACGGATACTGAGCATATGAATGCTTAGCCTAAAAATGTTAGTCCTGGACCACTGCTGTGTGTGTTAGCAATAAATAAGACTATTTTTATATATGGACAATCCTGCTTTTGGGCCTCTATGCAGGTAAAAGATGCTCAAAACATCAAGGGTTACATTTAATGTGATCTGCTGTACTGTGCAGACTGCAGTACTGGCCTCAATTAATTCCTTCTTGAATTAGAGCATATCTGTTTGGAAAACGAAAATCCAGCCTCATTCTCTTTTGATTGAAAAGTTTTCCAGTGATGTATACTCTATTGTAGCCCTTGGGAAATAATTCCACTTTCATTATCCCGACTGTTAAAAATATGCATGTCAGTTTTATTCTCATTTTGACTGGTTTCAACTTCCAGCCACAGAATGTTGTTACATATTTGGTAAATTGAAAAGACCACACATTATCAGGTTTCTGCGTCCTGTTTGAATGGTGATTAATAAGTCCTTCACCTTCTCCTTGACATGTTAACCACACAGTGCCCTTCAGTCTGTACCCTAGACGTGCCTCGAGCCCATCATTACCCTGAGTGGATACTTTCTGAATGCTTATCAGTGCTTCAACACCCAGAAACACAGTATTGCAGAGATCATACCACTACAAAACAAGAGTGGCAGGAGAAACAGTGTTTCTCGTTCACAGAGTATTGTTAAGGTTGGAAAAGACCTGTAAGATCATCAAGTCCAACTGTTAACCCAGCATCACCACCATGCTCACCATTAAATCACGTCCTCAAATGTCCTATACACATTTTTTAACACTTCCAGGGATGGTGACTACAACCACTTCCCTGGGTAGCCTGTTCCAATGCTTGACAACTTTTTCCACAAAAAAAAATGTAAAAATCTGCTAATATCTAAACTGAACCTCCCCAAGCACAACTTGAGGCCATTTCATCCTGTCACTTGTGACCTGGGAGAAGAGACCTCCCATGTCCTTTCAGGCAGTTGTAGAGAGTGATAAGGTCCCCACTGAGCCTCCTTTGCTCCAGACTAAACAACCCCAGCTCCCTCAGCTTCTCCTCATCAGACTTGTGCTCCAGACCCTTCCCCAGCCCCACTGCCCTTCGCTGGACACTCTCCAGCCCCTCAATGTCTTTCTTGTGGTGAGGGGCTCAAAACTGAACAAAGGATTGGAAGTGTGGTCTCCAGTGCTGAGTATAGGGAGACAACCACTGCCCTGGGCCTGCTGGCCGCACTAATGCTGATACAGGCCAGGATGCCATTGGCCTTTGGGCCACGTGAGCCCACCCTGGCTCATGTTCAGCCACCATTGACCAGCATCCCCAGGTCCTTTTCTGCTGGGCAGCTTTCCAGCCACTCTGCCCCCAGCCTGTAGTGTTTGATCATTGAAGAGTTCTTTTCCAAGTGTAATGACTCTGTGATTCTATGACAGTCCATAATGCAGTTATGTTTCCATCCAAGTAGTTCATAAAAGTGTAGGGGTAGCTCACCCAAGTGTCATCTCCTTGCCTGGTGTCACTCTGCTTTAACTCTTCTGAACTGACTCTCATAGCAGGCAGTTCTCTGCTCCCCTGGTACAACTCTTGACACCTGCTGAAGGAAACCTGGAGCAGGCAATGCAATGCACTGCCCTGCAAGCCAGGTGAAGTCCTGCCCACCTCTCAGACCAGACCAACACACTGATATTGGATCTGTTTCTTCTTACCTCTCTGATGTTGCTTCTCAAACCCTTGGACCAAAATAGCGCCAAGAACTGATCCTTGGAGACTGGCACTCAAAACTAAGTGACTCCTGCTGCTCTTATGTTTGCTGGTGCCAAGAGGCTCATTTCAAGGTTGCCAGCTTATGTTCATGTGGAAAATGGTGACTTTCATGTTTCCTGACTTCCTACTGCTTGTTCTTGCAACCTCTGTGTTGTTACGGCATCTGTCATAAAATCAAAATGATATATAAATGTGAAAATCAGTCCTATAATGCAGCAAGCAGTGCAGGGGATTACTTGTGTCTTGTACAGGGAATATGTTGCATTAACTAAATACAAACATACATTTTCCTCTGTTTTCTCTTTTGGAATGAGAAGGAGGGGGACAAATCAACAGAACAGGGATACCCTAGTGAAACTTCACCAAAGTCAGTACAGTTACACACCAGGGATACATTTGGCTGATTCTTTTGCTAACGGCAGTATGAAAGCCTTAATATAGTTTCTGCATGTGTGAAGTGTATGCCAAGACAAATGCAATGTGCTAAATGGAACCTCTTGATTTATTTAAATAAAAAATATGTTACAAAAAAACAGTGGATAATTGCAGTGGAATGGATCCAGACTGGAATCGTCTGTCTCGTGTCTCCAGAGTGTCTGAGGGAGGGGCTGCAAGGAATATCTTGCTTGTATACCTAAGCAATGTAGGATGTGCAGATAGCAGATAATTTCTTGAAACTGCTGAGATCCACCAAGGGACTCAGAGCTCTCTAGAAGACAAAGGTTATAATCAGATGTAAACCAGCTCTTTTGGCTGCAACTGATATGAACTAAGAGATTATCAAACACAGCTCATTTTCAACTGTTCAACAGTTATCTTCCTTATAGGCACTTGCCTCCCTGTCCCCTTGAGTTCAGATCTGCTGCCAGTATCATCATCAAACCCCACCTGGCCAAAATGGTCCAATTACAAAAAAAAAAAAAAANGCCATCAAAAGTGTTAAGGATAAACAAGCACAGTTTGTCTTAACTGGGTCAGAGTATAATCCTGGAGATGTGTTGTGGGCATGGTAGCCAACAGCCATGCCTTGGGCTGGGCTGGAAGAGGCAGTATCTTGGTGTGGGTCAGCAGCAGCCTAAACAGCATCTCTGAGCAGTCTTACTTCAGTGTTGGAACACTACGGACTTTCTGCTTACAAGCCCTAACTGTCTGCTAACTGCGGAAGTACCTGCAGCCCTCCAGTGGCTTCCTTTCTGCCTGTGCTGACCTGCAAAACCCTTTAAGCCATGTAACTGTTGAGCTGTTCATCAGAAACCCACCTCACATCAAAGGTTTGGTGGGTTTCTCATGCTCTGGGTTTCCCCTGTGTTTAATAGCTGGTATTAAAGCCCAACCAAACAGGGGCTCCCAGAGCAGACCTAAATTCCACTTGAGGGCTAGTGCTGGGAAGAGGGAAGGGGAGAAGAGACTGTGTAACCAATATCTTCAGATATGAGAGACCCAGTTTTGAAGGAACGCTAGAATCTAGTGCTCCCACATGCACCATTGGAAATGGTGCAAAGAAGCTTCCTTGAGATGTGAAGCTGTTCTACTTAACATGAAACAATTATGCAAATGCCTCTAGGAAGAGGTCAGAGTAATTGTAAAAGCTAATGCCCATATTAACAGTGCATCAGGTAGAGTGAGTGCATGCAGCTCCCATGAAGGAGCACAACGGAACAGAAATCCTCAGCAAAGTTCTCAGCCAAGATGGGTCACTGATAGGGATAATAAGGCAACTTTGTGTCTACATATGCACTCACAGCCGGTGGCAGACTATTTTAGCTTTATGGGATGGTCTGTGATAGGAGGCAACCAGCAAGAGGAGAGAGTGGGAAACTAGAGAGGAGCTAAAGCACTCCAGGAAATTCCATCGAATCCCTGGATAGACGTTGTCTCACATGTTGAGAAGTGTGATGCTGCAGTACTGGAGGAGTTATCTTGGTTATGTGAGTATTTCAGTATTGCTGTCTTTGGTGAAAGTACCTGTTAGAAGAGCAAGATGGAGTGACAGTGCTTGCATAAATTTATTGAGATGGAAAAACACTAAAATATGGTTCAGAGAAAGAATTAAAGGTGAGATTTTCGAAACTAGTTTTAGAAAGTTAGCACTCAATTCTCTCTTATTTCTAGTGGGAAAAGGGTATCTTAATTGGACACCTTTGAAAAGGCCTCCTTTTTTTCAAGGGGACATAAATTCATTTTAATTAGTTTGTATTCTTCAGCTATTTAAGCACTTCAGAAAATGTCACCATGAGTCAACAAAGATGTGCTAATCAATTACATCAGTGAGTTTAACATTGCATCCCAGTATTAAATTATTTTTCAACATTTATTATATGGTTTCTAAAAGAAGTTGCCTCCTTTAAGACTGGGTTATATGAAAAATAGTACTGCCAAATTCAAGGGCAGTGTAAATATCCTAATTTTGACATCCTGAAGTTTGAATACTGACATGTGAAATCATAATATTCTTTCACAGCCTCATCCAGGGTCCACAGAAGTCAGACAGAAAATTTCTAATGACTCATGCAGGTCTTGTCTCAGGCTTTTAAGATGGCTTTTTCCACCCTATTTAATGCCTGACCTCATACAGCTTTGTTCCTGTAACAAAAATCCTGGGGAATCTCATTCTGTCTGGTACCCAACTTCTGCCTGATTTCTTGGAAATGTCGAGGTAGTTTGCTAGCATGGTTGAACTCAGAACAAAAGCCTAAAGGCTAGTGAATACTGAGCTTCTTTAAAAAAAACACACATATAAACAATAAAGTTTTATATATTACGCCATGCATTAGATTTTGGCTAATACTAAGCGGCTCTTACTTGTGAGAGACTGAGAGCTTTCTGTTCCAGTTAAAGTTTGTGAGATGTAAGAGTCATGCGCATCTTAAAACACTAAGTAAGTGTGGTGCAGAATGGGGCCTGGAATAACGTCTGATATTGGGAGCCCATCCTGCAACAGGAGGGGACAACAGTGCAGTTCAGCAGTTAAAGTGCTGGACTGGGCCCTTGGAGCTGCGTACTTCACTCCTGGCCTATAAACCACATTGTATGAATTACTATAATTCTGCCAGCCTGAATATTCTTCTGTTTAAAGGGAGAGAATGCTAATTTTTTCACAAAGCTCTATGGTAGGTGATTGTTTTGTTTGATTAGGACCAGCTCACTTATTATTACTCAGACAGCAAGAAAAATTCAAAGAAATGAGAATTTTTTAGACAGTGCCATTAATTTTGTTTAGGGCATGTTTTGCATTGGTAGTGTAACAAACTGAAAAACCACAGCTCTCTTTGAACTTCACTTTCTTCCTTCACACAGAGTTTTTCAATTTCACAGCACACAACTGATTCTGGAGGAGGGGGGGCAGAGGGGAGAAGAGAAGTGATGATTTTGGCAGTGACACCGCTATGATTTGCTAAAATAGCAGCTTGGCAAATTTGGTTTCTCAAATATCTCATGTTTTATTAATTACTGACAGCTTTGTTTTTAACTGAACGTGAAACAATGTGGAGAAATGGGCAAGCATGGCCCCTGACTCACCACTGCCCAGCTAAGCTCGGCAGGTGGGAGCAAGCTGTCTCCAAGAAGGGGCCCAAGCAGTAATTGCTGCCCCAGTTCATGAGGTTCAGCAGATAGACGCAAGGGGAGAGTTCCTGGAACCCAGCTATGAGATGCCCAAAAGGAACTCTTTCTATCCCATGCTCACTGGGCCAGTAAGAGATTAGAAATCCTGCCAAAAAGGAATGAGAAGCAGGCTGGAGAGGTACTCCCTTCCCCAGACACGATTTGATCCGGGTAACAGTGTGGCACAGGATGACTTGGGGGAAATGTTGACCTCGGTTCTGCCCCATGTGGAGAACTGGGGGGATCTAGCTGGTTTAGACCACCAGTGGCTGGAAGCATCCCTTCAGGAGCCAGGGGTTTACCTGGAAATACATCTTCACAGGTAGGTGGAGCCCAGTCACTTTACCTATCCTTGCTTCAGAGTACCACATCCCATGAAAAGCAGCAAAGTGGGAGACTTAAGGATGTCTAAAGTAAATGTGGGCAAAGTGGGCCAGAGTAGACACTCCTCTTGCATTTCATCTGTCAGCATGTCCTGGCCACCTGGAAGTTCATGTGGTGCAGTATTTCCACATCCTTTCATCTCCACAAAATCTGAGTGATGCTCGGTCTTCCTGGGTCAACCAACACAGGGCATGCACAGAGCACTGGGAAAGCTTGAGAGCTGCACTTTAAAATGGGATCTCCCAGGCAGAAAAATGGGAGCTTTGTATGAGCAGGAGCTTGTTCTACAGGTCCTGCCCTCCATGCTCCTCTCCCAGTGAGCATGATGGACTCTGGTACCAGAACATGGGGAAATTCAAAGATATAGAAAACTGGAAAATTCAAATCTAATGAAAGACAGATTATTTCTTCTGCCTGCATGCATGTAATTAATATATTCTCTGCTCTAGGAAATCTCAGAGGCCAAGAATATAGCAGGGGTTTTTTGGTTTTTTGAGGACCTGATACCTAATGATATAACAAAAATATCCAGCCAGGTTAACAAATTTGACAAAAGCAGAAGAAACCCTTCAAGGTTTATACCCATCTCTAATGAGTGGAGACCAAGAATAAAATATTACTGGGAACAAGGGTTCCTCCCTAGGAGGAGGTGTGGTGACAAGATGTTGGAGTAGCAAGACTGCTGGCTGTGTAAACCTATTCATGCATAACTGTGCTCCTAATGATCCCGTGGCAATTTATTTTTTGACCTATGTTTATTGTATTGGGTAAATGTCACATCCGCTTTTTGTTTCTTTATTAGCATAGCTCATCAGGCGCTGTGTGTGTGTGTTTGTATATGCACAACACATAGACATAATTACACATAAGTCCTTCAGTGTCACTTTTCCCAGAGCAGAGTAACACTTTGCATATGAAATGAATTTTTATAGAAATAATGCTACAGAGATAATGTTTTCCGACCATTTTTTCCTCTTTACTAATACATAAGAGAAATGGAAATAGTGAGTCAGAATATATCTGTAATCACATGGCATGAAGAGAAATTTGATTTCCAAAGTGCTGAGCTTTGTGTTTCAGTGCAGAAGGAAGTCTATAAACCTGGGCTGTACAATGCATATCACAGATCTGGCATTCATGACTGATAAACTGTTTTGAGAAGCAGCACCATCTCAGCCCTGAGTAGACAAAGATATTTTGCAACTGTCCTCTCACTGAAGTTAGCTGGACCTAAGGAAGTGTTCTGGGAAATCGAGCTTGTACAGTGAAAGCAGAGTGCTGGGGACACAGGCAGCAGACTTTAGTTCTTCCATAAACTCATTGCTCGACCTTCAGCAAAACAGAAGGACAGGAGTCCAAGAGTGACCTGGGGTTGCTTTTCCATCACTGGGCTGTCCTGCTTTAACTTGTCTTTCTTGCTATGCATCAGGATCTCATTTCCTCAGCCCAAAACAAAAAGGAAGGGGGGGAAAATTACCTACAAAGGGATCCCGAATTATGAAGCCCAAGCCCCAGACCCAGAAAACCTCACTGACAGGTTTCCCCCTTTTTATACAACACAGAGGAGGAAGCATTACCCAGTGAACTAAGATTTCACTGGATGAAGCACCAGATAATATTTCAGTCCATCTTCTCATCCTGCACAATCCCTCGTGCCCTCCACCACCGCTGTCTAGAGAAGGAAGGCAGCCCCCGTGCCCCACAGGTGGGGAAGCCTCCTGGTCCCACTGTCCAGTGCTCCTCGGGGACGCTGCCACAGCTGCCCCCAGCTCCTCCGCAGCATCGCAGGCACAGGCACCTGCCATGGTTCCCTCTGGCAGGTCGTTGCCTTGACCTCTAAACAATGAAACTTTATGCAAAGAATGGAGGGACAAAAAAAAAAAAAGAAGGAAAAAAAAAGAAGAAGAAAAAGAAAATAAAAAACTCTGCGATGGCTGTGACTAAAGCAAATAAAAAAATTACAGCAGTGCAAAGTACAAAGGGGGTTAAAAAAAGGAAAGAGAGAAAAAGAGATGGGAGACTTGAATAGCATTGAATATTTGAATTTCTTTTGTTTGAGAGGGGGTTTTTTTAAGACTGCTTGGAAATGTAAAGGGCTTTCTTTATTTCATACAGGTGTTCTCTATACATTTTTCCAATTAGAAGAATCTCCTTTATATATTTAGCACTATTTAGAGGGGACTGGGAAGATAACACTGCTGCGGAATGCTGCAGGCTAAAGCTAGGTTCTCCAAACTGGCTTTTGTTGCACCAATGTGAATCACTTAATAATTCATATTTCAGAATACATTAATGCAAATTATAATTTTAGCTTGCTATTGAATTTTTAAATATGCACTACAAGCAATTTATGTTTCTGTTCATTTTGCCAGGTAAAACTGTTTAGACGTTTTTAACATATGCTTGGTTTCATTCATCATATATCATTCCATTGTTTTAATTTGGGGTAATTAAAAATTAGGAACATCACAAATAATACATGGAGCCCTATGTTCATGGGAAAATAGCACGGAACTGATGCTCAATCTTGCAATTTGAATGAGAGATTTTTCAGTGATGCTGCAGTAACAAAATAGCAGTGTCCTGTGTTTCTGAAGATAAGCTATATCTAAATAATAATTGCTGTGATTAATCAGTATCTCCTCTTCTTTAAATCATTAGTGTTTTTTCTGGAATTTTTTGTTTAGATTTTCAAGGAATATTTGGTGTAGGAAGGGCAAACATGTTGTTCCTCTCCTACTGAGCTTGCTAGATAATTAGAAGACTCAAAATCAGAGGTTATTGAAGATTCACATTCTTTTTTTTTGTTTCTGGAAACTAATTGTCAGCTTTGACCCCACATTTCAGAGACACAGTGGGAGCTCAAGTGGCACACAAGCTGTGAGACCCAGAGTGCCCAAGCTAGGCTTTGCCCATGGAAAGGTAAGCAGATCTGGGACTCTTGCATTGTCCCTCATCCCTCCAAGGTCCCCAGGGGACCCAGTCCTGCCTGCCCAAGTGACAATGGCCCAGAGATGTGCCACTTGATAGGGATATACTTAAAGCAGCAGTTGGGGACAGGGGTTGCAGAATCCTGCAGCACTTTTCTCTTTCATGGACAGTGTGTGTGCCCTCTGTGACTTGTTGCAGAGAAATAAAATGTCCATAGAGAGGGCCAAGGAGTGCAGAGGACATCCTGAGGCCCAGCTGTGCCTTCTCTCTTTGTCACGTTTCTGACTCTGCCTCTCCAGCTCCAGCATATCTGGGAGGATGTTAACTTGGCTCTTGCCATGTTCAAGGAGTCATGCAACTTCTCTCCCATTTAGCCATGCCAATAACAAAGGACAAGAAAGAGACTTCAGCACCATCTTCTACACCCCTGGGGAAGACGCACCACCACCTCACCTTCCCACTCTTCCCTGCTGGGTAAAGGAAATAAAAATTGCTGCTCTCCATCCCTTTTCAGGCCAGCAAACCCATCTTTTACCACCAACTGTGTCAGACTGCATTCCACAAACACCTACTCGCCCCTGGCTGTCCTTTGGCCACCACAAGTGCTCAGCTATGATAACGTGGTAAAATTTCCTAGATATGAGATCTACAGACAGATATGACCACCTAAGTGTGGGACATATCCCAGAGCTCCCATACGCAAATCTTATCCTGTACTTAATCAAATATCATCCATCCAGGGAGGGGAGGAAAAGAAAAAAAATGGAGGTGCTATTAGAAAAGAAACAGTAATGAGAAGAAAAGAGATATCAAGGAACAAAAACAATTTGTTATAAATTAATATTACAACCTGGGGATATAAATATGTCTGGTTATTGGAACGCACATTCTCCCCCTTAAACCATTGCTTGAAGCATAAAACTTCCCATGACATGCTGTATTGGTCAATGTATCTCTGTAAGAAGGTGCTTTGTATCTCAGAGGTAGCATAAGAGCCATTAGATGTGGGTGTTGCTATGGTAACTGCTCTTTTTTTTAATTGAATAGCATAGTAAGTAGTCTTGTAAAACCCACCAACCCGTAACTTGCTGGTGCCCTGAGGCAGCATTAATGCAAGCACCTTTTCTTTGTCTTATTTCCTTCCTAGAGAGACGCAGGTATCTCGGCATAAGCTGCATCCTTACAAGGGCAGTAACTGCGCCAGGAGAATGTGTTCTGATGTCTTTTATTAAGGGGATGGTAAACAGAAGGTCAGGTAAGACATATCAGTTTTATGCCAGGTCAATTTATATACCATAGGGTATGGTAGACAGAAGACTCTCCCCTTCTTTTCCAGCTGAGACGGAAAAGACAAAAAAAATCTTTTCCTGTGTCATCATTCACTTCTTTCACACACTGCACACCCCCCACCCCCACCCCAAGCCGTGGTGTTGTATTCCAGCTGGTCAGTGAACCATCCAGACAAAGCCTTCCAGTACACCAGCCATTTGGATGAGAGGACTTTTGTTTGGTGTAAGATTTACTGGTTTCCTCTTTCTGTTGACATGCGTCTAGTGGACATACATCAGGTATGACTCTTTCTAAATCTCCGAGACCTTCTGCTTTTATAGCACTTTTCAGAAGATCAGTGATCTATTTGGCTGCTGAGCTGGGTCACCTGCCTGGATTTTGGATCCTCCCTGTTCTTGCCTCTGTTCATGTTTTAAGTCAGTAGCAGAGTATTTTTCTAAGCACAAGGATACCAGTCCTTCTCCAAGAAGGGAAGCTGTCTCTCTGGGTGAGACACTTGTTTAACTTGGTCAAACATATCAATTTTTCAGCTTCAGCTCCAGAATTCTCCTTGCCACTGCTGATAAGCATGCCTTGTCACAGTATTGCTGTGGGATTCTCTGCATGGGGCTGTATCTCCAGTTTCAATGCCCTTGTCACAGGAAGCATGCTCATACACCCTCACCCTTTCCCTCCCAGCCTAGCCCCTGGGCCTCAGTACAGTTGTGACATTGTAGATGGCATGCAGGCAGGTCTTGCTCCTGGCTGACCAGAAGAGCTCCCACAAGAACCTGGGATTGCTGTCATTTCTCTTTCTTCTCCGCATTTTTATGTTTATAATTCCCCATGACCAATCATCCCTATGCTATTCTGTGCAAGCCCACTGAAAGGAGCACTTCATTGGGATGAAAAGAGATCACTGTCTTTAATGCCAAAAGGATAACTAACCTTAAGACTTCTTTTGTTTGGGATCTTCATTTATATGTTGTCTGGGGCAAAGTCCACAGCTGAGATTTTGGTAATCCCCATTCAGGTACTGCCAAAGCAGGGTGGCATTGACACAGATATTTGAGATAAGCAATTTTCTTCCCCCTTAAATATTTCCCAGTCATCTAGAAGTTCTACTTTGGTTATAGCACAGTTTCAGTTTTGGCAGGGCTCAAACTGATCAGATCCAGAACTATGGGTTATTGTACCTAAGTCTTCCAAGAAGCTCTCAAAGCACCTGACACATGCCAGCAGGATTGAGCTGCCCACATAATACTGCTTTTGTTTAAAGTGCTGTTGAGGGAGTGGGCACTCTCCCACCTCCAGGCTGTATCCCAGGTGGGGCACGGCAACCCTCCAGTTCTCCTATCACAGTTGTTCCACTGTGGGAAAAACAATGTGGGATTTATTGGGTTAGACTTTGCTCCAAGGCTATGTAGTTTTTCAATGACATTTTGATGTCAAATAAAAAAAGGATAGCCAGAAAAGCTGCCAAATACAAATCTCAGCTTCAGACAGCTGTAAACTTTGGGTACATTAGAGATAGGAGCTGAGCAGTATTGTCAGAGCCTGTGATGTATTTATTAACCAAAAGTGAGAAAATTCATCCTGCTTCAGAGAACTGAAGTGAACTTTGGGTGTCATGTAAGCCTGGTGTTGCTCTGCCATTTGGGAAGTTAATTTCCCTCTAGAAGGAAGTTACGGCCTTTAATCAAAGGCTTGTGAAAAGTGACTCATTTTGCTAGGTCAGCAAAGGTTTCTAATTTGTTTTGATATTTTTGGTCCTATGCAGAGAATGTCTCTTATTGGAAAAGACAGATTAAAGAAAGAGATAAAAAAAAGGAGGAAATGCTTGATGTGCACTTGAGGTGCCCGGATTTGTTGAAATATGAGCTTGGAAAGTCTGAGTGATCTTCACATTCAGATCACAACTTCACTGTAAAAGAAAGGTCACTTTTGCTTGTATTCTGGGGCAGCTTTTTCTCTTTCGTCCCCTTGGTAAGATCTCTCCTTTTGTATTATCATGGATGTACCTTGGTTTTGAACTTTTCCCTTTTTCTCTTTTTTTTCTCTTTTTTTTCTTTTTTCTTCTTTTTGGACAGAGAAATGATTTTTCATCTTTTAAAAGATTTACAAGAAAAAGAAATAATATATGCACCACTGTGGAAAAGCATGTCTCTGTTCATACCTTCTCATTTTACAGGAAAATATGTCATTCCTTTCAGATCCATGAATTAAGATGCACTATATTTTTGCTGAAGGCTATTTTAAATTAGGCTAATAAATTGCTGCTCTCTGCCTTGCGTGATAATGCATTACATTATCTACTGATGTACACGTATTGTTTGACTCTAATGGTGTGGAAATTAAATGTTAGACATGGGCCAGATGTTCCTATAGATGAATATGAAGTATGACTCTGTCGTAGCTGAGTCTCAATGGGACAGAAGGTAGATGGTGAGGTTTTTTGAACAACAGCAACAAAAAAAACCTTAAGTGGGTCACTTGCATCCACACCCAAGATCCAGCCCTAACAGTGAGCTGTTGAGGAGCATTATCAACCTGAGCTCCGCTATTATTCCTCAGCCAGATCCAGTGCCTTTCTTACTTCAAATGCTTCAGTGCTTATAAAGCCACTAAGAATGGCTCACAGAGATGGCAAACGCTTGCTGTCCTTGTCAGACTGACAGACACAGCTCGGGGTGCATCCCTGGCTCCTGCCTTAGCTCTCCCTCTGCCCTTCCCCCTCTCCTGGTGTATTTTCATACAGTGGCTGAGGGGGCAAACAGATGCATGTTACAGTGAATATTAATGAAGGTCCCCCACTGGCATCTCCTCTTGGAAAAGGCAGGGGGAGAACATTTTACAATCTCACTCGCAGGGCTAAATTACGCAGTGACTCATAATCTAAGTACCAGCAGAATGCTGCTGAACATGGCTATTTAGGATATTTGATAATGATGGACAGAGGTGTTTTCAAAATTGGTAATAAAGCAGCTTTGCTTTGGGAATACTCTGACTTGCTACAGCTCATGAGCAGCTAGAAAAATAATAACCCTAACCAGGAGATTAACCAAATGTTTGTATTTGTGTGTGAGGTGGGAAGGAAGGACAATTTTTTTGCATTATCAGCAGAGGTCTGTAAGCAAACCAGAAGGATTTTTGGGAGCACTGAATTGGTAATGAATGGGTTCCTTATCACTAAAAGGGAGAGATGAACTTTTTCTTTTGCCAGCCCTGCCTTGCAGGACTGGCCTCACTTGACCATTGAGCTCAGTGTAACTCTCTAGTGAGGATTTTTTAACACTGCCCCAGCATACAGATGGCCCCAGACTGGCACAAGAGAAAGAGTGGTGAACTGCAGGATGAGTGTGGGAATGAACAATGGCATGCAGGAGCAGAAAACAACTTTGCAGCCAGGAAAAGGGCATGTATAGCTGCTTCTGTAAAAAGGTGCCCCGAAGTAGACTGAAGTGAGATGAAGGAGAGCTGGCCATGGCCACAGAACCACTTTGCTGCTGGATGGGCAGTGGTCCGCAGCTATGTCCTGTGAGGGGATGCAATGGTCAGTCATTTCCAGGGCAGAAGGTATATCTGGTTTGAGAATTCTGAGCTGCTGCTGTGTCCCACCCCAGTCTGCTGTCAGGCTAATATTTCTGAAAGATTTTGGGTATAAGCTTGTTTTTTAGTGACCAGAGGCCAGGCATTGTAAAGAGTTATGTTATTCTCCCTACTGAATGTGGCAGTCACCCCCAAGATCATCAGGCCCTGACAGCCACCCACATCCATGTCCACCACAGTTCTGTGAGCAGTGTGGTGTGGTGGAGGGAAGATGGGCACAGGGTGTATCCCACTGCAGTCCACAGGCATCAGTGCCTGTGTCCTGGCTGTCAGAACCATGCACAAGCCTGAGTCCCCACTAGGGATGATGCCACAGCACTGACCCCAGGTGAAAGGCAGTATCAGGTCTTCAGTGTGTCATTTGTAGAGAGCTAGGATCATTCCCCATCGGGCTGGAGTGTTTCTTGGGCCACTTCAGTGGCAGGCACCATCAGATATACTGGAGAATGTTTTCATCACAGCTAACAGAGGGCTATCCAGATTGCTCGTAACTGTTTTTAGCACAGTAAACATGCAAAACAAGTGCCTGGGGAAAGGAAAAAAAAAAAAAAAAAAAGCCTGTCCTTGCAGTAGCTGATCATTTTTAATTAAATCTCAATCTATCAATCTAGTAACTGTGTGAGAGGGAGAGAACCAGCCTTAAATGGTTTAGGATGTGGATGATCTGAGATGCTCTGTGACCCCGTGCAGAAGCCCAACGTGGCCAAGGCACTCCTGCTGCCAGCATGAGGACAAGGCACAGAACCAGGATGGTCCTGGCAGTCTGGCCTCCACCATGCAGCTCACAGGTTGAGAGTCTGTCAGAGCCTGGAGTAGGTCTCTTCAGGAGGTGATGTGGTTCCCTGCCTCACTGAGCTTCCACAGAAAGCAGGGTTTGTGGCATTTGGGTGTCCTGGGCGGTACCACGAGAAGTATGAGCACTTCTGCCCAAGCTGCTGCAATGCCAGCTTCATCCCCAGTTGGATGGAGCTGAACATGGTCCAGGAGACCCGGTTACCATGGCAGGTGGGCCCCATTTGGGATGAGACAGAGCTTGTGGTGCTCCTCCTGGGCACCCTGCACATTTGCAGTGGCACTCCTCCGTGGATGGGGATAGAGTGAGTGGGGAGTGAGTTATCTTTTGGTCTCAGAGATTAACCCCTTCTAATGAAACTGGTCCAGAGTACTTTAAAATGCAATGGTAGAGAGAGTTCATCTGATGCAAAGTGATATTTATTGTTGTCACATCTTTTCTTTCTCAAAGTCACCGTTAGCTGTGTTATGAATGAAAAATGAAAAAAAAAGTAAAGATAGTTGCCAGTTTTGATACCAGTTTTGGGTCTGAGAGGAGGCGGGAGGGGGTGGGAATGGCATGTGTTCATCTGCATTTCAAGAACAATGAGCCTCAAACCTGAAAGTATTTTGTATTTGAAAACACTGATTAGCTAGAGCCAATTTAGCTTACTGTATAGTGTCCAGCATCTGAGCATCTGAGCTGAGGCCCTCTTGATCTCCACACAATCTCCTCTTGATCTCTTTGCCAACCTCCATTTTTCTGTGATTTTGTGATCTCAAAGCAGTTGTAAAAGGTGAATAAATGAAGCCTCTGATGCCCTGTTTTTTTAAGAAGTGTACTGTTGCAACAGGGAACTGAGGCACAGAGTAATGTACCTAGGTATGCCGTCATCTGATTGTGCGCTGGAAAGCACTAACAGGACAGCTTAACACGCAGCCTTGTTCCTTAAATAAGCAGCCAGAGATGGTCATATGGCCTTTGATTGGTACTTGTGGCTCAAAATACAGGTAGAGGCAGCCCTATCTGATCTATGAGAGTGCCTGCAGTGGCCTTGATGACCTATTGAGGCACCATAGTCCAAGAGAACAAGCTTCTTGTCCATCTCATAACACCCCCCTTGTTTTTTACATGGCGTGTGCCATAAGTATTAATTCATTTTCTTGCAACTTGCATTTCAAATCTCTGTAGCTCCTTAACACACCTTAAGAAACCATCAGGTTTTCTATGCTCACACAGTCACAGGTATTTGGGTAACAGCACCTTCCCTTTACTGCTGTGGAAAAAACGCCATCAGTTCTTAATTCAGTGGAAATTACAAAATTAAAAATCCTTAAATTATCTGGATCCAGGGAAATTCAGGGTTTGATTCTGCACCTATCTACCAAATAGTCATCTGTGGAACCAAGAAGAGCCCCCAATTAAAGGAGATTAAGGCTAAAGACAAACAGTATTTAGTGGTGGGGGGGAAGAGGAGGGAGGAACCAGCCACCAAAATATTTTTTTTTCTTATAAATGTGAGCTGTTATCATTCTGGAAACCTCATTTTGCTATAGTTCTCTAAGTGCAACTTTCCCTGAGGGGGATGGGTGTTTTTTTCCACATACTTGCCTCATAATTCTACATCCATGCTGGTTGCATAAATTAAAGTGATATGATCACTGTGCTTTTTTATGATATCTTACAGCTCAAAGGAATTCCTGTGACAGTCAAGCACCAATACAAAATTAATGTCAGGCATTTTCTACCTCTTCACCAGAAGGTGCCCAATGACCCTGCACAGGAAATTCTTTCCTATCTGTGACAGGTTTGAGATGGGCTTGCCTTCTTCTGAAGGTTGTCCACTTTGTAGGATTTTCTCCTTCATGTCTGTGCTTTCATGGTCTCTGCAGAAATTTCCATGGAAGTTCTTAAATGAGAGCTTGTCCTTCTTTCCTTTCTATGATAAGGACCTGTGGCCAAGGAAAACTGAGCCAAGATCTCCCAATTCAGTCACCAGGGCAAGAGACATCCAATCAGAACTGCTGCTATACAAAGCTGAGTACATTTCAGCTGGTGGCCTGAGTGACTGACCACTGCTCACATAAGCCAGCCAGCCCTCCCATTGTTAAACAGCTTCTGGTGGAACCATTACTTAATTAAAAATGTCTTGACCAGTCCCATCAATGTAGGAAGCCAAGACCACAATGACTTTAAAAGTCACTGTGACTCCAAATGAAAAATCTACTCTGGCTTTCCCCTTTGCTCTCTAATTTCCACGGCAGATTCAAGTCGTAGTGAGTCATGACATATGCACAGCACATTTGTATATGAAATAACTTGCCTCTTCTACTCTTCCTCCTGCTACAGTTGCTTCCTCACCCCCACACCTCATTCTTGTTCCTAGATGTTGTTCACCAAAAACTTTCTCATAGCAAAAGAAAGAAAAAAGGAAAGAATTTTCCAATGGCCACCAGGCTGTTATAACAGTTCAAGGGTTTAGTGCAGATCTGACCCTCAGCTTCAGCCCAGGATTGTGAGCCCAAGCTCTGACTGATGACCTGAGCAATCTCTGTGCCACACAAAGCTAATTACAACAAGCCAGCTTGAAGTGTCACTATATGATGGACAAATACTAAAAGGCAAAATGGATGGGAAATAATAAGTCTGTATTTTATATTGTGAACCTACCAAATATAGTTTGCTAGTGATGAAACCTCTGCAAATACATCCCTTCAGATAGTTTGAATATGGCCTCAGTTCAGAGCTGCTAACTGAAATACTAAACAATTGATTCTTCTTTGCAAACACATTTTTCATTAAAAAAGAAAGTTGAGATTAAACAGCTCAAGTGTACAGAGCTCTTCATATTGTACACGTGGCCTTAGGTGTTGAAATTTTGTCCCATTGAAACTGACTTTGACAAAATGCTTCCAATCACCCTCCTCTTGCACCACAGGGAGGGCAGCCATGCCTACACAAATAAATAATGGTTGCATCTGAATGAAAAAATTCAGTGAGCTGGCAGAAGAGGTGCTACCAGAGAGAGCTTTGCTTGTTCTGTAAAGCATGAGGGCCTACTTTTGGCCATGGAAATAAACAGAATTTGCTTGCAAGTTTCTCCTCTTACAGTGCTAAAATATTTTCTTCCTTTTCTTGTTAGTCTCTGTATTTCTTACAGAGACTCCATGCTTCTGTTGCCTGCAGTTCTCTTCTCCCTCTCCAATGGCTCTCTTTTCTTCCAACTTCTCTTCTTCTCTATTGCGTCCTATTATTTCCTTTCCTTTTGTGCAATATCTCATCACATACCATCAACGTTGTATCCTCCCTCTACTTTACAGACTCCAGCAAGTACTTGTAAACTCCCCAGCAGCTGTCCTGCAGCAGTGTTTCCATACCAGCCCTTCCTTCACCCTTTGCCTCAAGCTAAGCAGGGACATTTGTTTGTTTGTGTAAGGTACAGGCATGTACTTTTTTAAAGATCTTATCCCACAGCTATGTCAAGTTCCTAACTTCATTTCATCATCTAAAATGCTTCATTCTTCACAGCTGAAGTGAGACCCTGCTGCCTGCTTACAGTGACTGATAAAACGGTAACCACAAGCAGTTTCAAATATAAAATTAATCTGTGTGGGCTGGTTCATGACCCTGAAAAAAACATTCATCCATGCAATAATCCTTGTCTTTGGTCTACCACTGATCTAGACATAAAGAAATTGACAGATTTTTGTTACCTAACAGCACCCTTTTCTGGGAGATATATAAGGAAACTTAAATAACAGGACTCTCTGGGAAGCATATGGTACACCAGCAGAAAATTGTGACTCTAGCAGTGGGACTCTGCCATGGTAACCTCCCCCAACATGGGGAATACTGTGTCTTCTCCTAGTTGGTCTGTGTTTTTAAGCCTTTTAAAGAGACAGTAATTTGCTCAGGAATTGTTTCAGTGGACAAGTCTTACTCACTGGAAAAAGAGGTCACTTTCCCAGGACAGGACTGGACTTCATTATGCCTACTGAGGCTCTGCTGAGGCTCCACTCTTCCAGGAATGTGGATGGTTCTCTAGTTCTTCTCAGGCTCAGAGAAAACCTGTGTTCACTTTTTTTTTTTCCTGTCAGATCCTGTTTTTAAACACAAACTCAGACACTTCGCTGGTTTTGCTCATACAGGAGCAGCCAGCAGCTTCTCCTGCACCCTCTGACATCTTGAATACTGGCGCTTCCATTCTTCCAATGAGAAGAACTGGCAGCAAGAAGCTCAAGGTAGGCAGTGATGAGAAGAAAGAGGAATTCCTGCCAGACACGGCAGGAATGTTGAATTGTCTCTTTGGGTCTATGTCTGCTCACTGCACACATGTCAATCTGTGGAGAACTCACAGATCAACCCCTTCTCAGGTGCTTTGAGCCAACTCTTAAATTTAAAAAAGCTACGCTTGGATAAGCAATGTAAGACGATGCACCAAGCCACACACACAGGAGTGCCAGGCAAAGTGTTCAGTATAGAATGTTGTGGGTGACAGGAGGCAGATAGATGTAAACATTAGTGGACACATAGGTCCCAGTTTCCCTCTGTGCTTTAGAGAACATACAGGTCCCAGTTTCCTTCCTGGATATTTTCCCATTGCAACACTCTGCTCTTATGTTCTCAGAACTTTGCCAGGTTAAGTTGTTTAAACATTTAATTGTTAAATCATTAAACTGAATATTTTTCTTTCCCTGTTGTCCATCCAAAGCTAAGGATTTAGGAGAAATTCAATCAAAATATTTTGGGTTTTGGGTTTTTTTAAGAAGTTGAGATTGAAATCAAGGGAAATTATTTGTATGGGAAAAGAAAAAGCATACTGCCTTCATTAAGATGACCTAACACTATGCTGCTTGAAACTGAGTAGCTGTTTTCAGGATGTTAATGTGCATATACTTGTTTGCCATTTCAGTGGACATTTTTCTCAAATGTGGCAAATTGTATATAGATATATATATACACATATATAAAATGAAAATCACCATATGTCTGTGTCTGGAGAAGACTTTTTGAAGCTTAGCAACTGAAATATCTCAAGAATCCCACTTTCAGACCCTTCCAATGAGGACACTTCATCCTCTCATGCCTAGAGACCAAATTATATGGTCTTGCTTTCAGGTGAATTGGCATGTTCCAGACAGCAATACAACCTAGCCCTTCTTTTCGATGGCTGAAGGATAGTGTGCTACTGTCAATGGAGCACAAAGAGAGGGAATTTTCTTCTTCAATTTCAATTTCTAGAACTGTTCATGCCCAGAGAAAAAGGCACGAATGGGATGAGGTGGAATTTTGGGCAAATGTTGAGCAAAGAAGATAATATTAACCTTAATTTCAATATTTTCTCATTTTTAATCCATTTTATTCTGGCATCCGTGTATTCTTTCCTTATGATGCAATTATATCCATTTAAAATACCCTTATTATTTACAGGCAAGCATAATAGTAAAACATATGCATCATTTTTTTCGCACTGTAACCGCATAAAAGGTTTCTGAAATTATCTGTGACAGTTCCTTGACAGGGAAAACCAGAGATATTACTATAGTAACATTCAAAGGTGATTGCAACAAAAATAAAATAACTCAAACTAAGGCAATATTTGCTCACATAATGTGAGTCATTTGGATTGTGAATTCCTGACAATGGTGAAGAAGGCAAAAATCACCAAGGAAAAGTGACAATGTTTTCTCACTCCTTCCTGCAGAATCCAAAGGCTCTCACTGTCAACCAAGGAAAAAACAACAACACAAAAGTGGAACATATATTCCTCTTTAGCAGACCTAAGATATGCACAAAAAGTGGGCAGAGTTCACTTTCACATATGCTTTGGATTGCCTCTTGATTTCTCTTCAAGCCCCTGTTTATAGCAGGGATGTATCTGTGCAGAGAGGGACTCAGTGCCCTTCGGATCAGGCTTTGAATATGAAAGACACTACAGAGATCTTCATCACAGATCAGAAAAATGCAAAAAGAATCTGAGAGCAGATTTTGCCCAGCACAAGAGCATGGCATCAAATGTGGGCATTCCTGTTCTGTCCCCAGCAAAGAATATATAAATAATAAATGTAAAGCCTCTGTGCTCCTGAAGACCTCTGAGCTATTAAATAGATAAAACCAAGGTGCCAAATTCTGCTTTTCCTGTGCAGCTCCACTGATGTGCCAGGGATAAAGAGCCTGACATTAGGAGATTAGCACAGTGCATGTGGGATGTAGAGCACCACAAAAGGACACGGTTTTGATTTTTCCATACAGAAAGGCTGAGGAGGGGCTCCTGCTCCGAGTGATTTCAGTTTAGATGACAAGTAAAGAAACAAATTGAATAGAAGACTGTGCATATCTCTCTAACGTGCTGTAGCAGTTTGGCTTGATACAATGGCAGCTGTGAGTTTTGGGAGATGCTCCTCGGAACTACGAAGGCATAGGGAAAATGCAGCCATATCAAACACAGTCTCTCTGCCCCTAATATATGCTACATAGACTCAAGAATGGGAAAAACAGACTTCCGATGCCATTAACACACTGAAATAAATTGTATCTTAGAATAGGTGACTTGCTTTGTAAAACAAGGAGTGGCACTCAAATAGAGGGATTTGTCCAACTGCCAGTCTCAGCCTACCTGAGAGTCTGAATCCAGGAGAGACAATTCCACAGGCAACTAGCTGCCTTGGTGGAGGAGAATGTCATGCATCCAAGGGCATTGGGTGGGGAGGTGGAGGAGAAGAACAGTGCAGAGGCAAGGAAAAGAGTTTAGCTTTACCCTCTAAAATCTAACCCTCTCCCTTAAGAAAAAAAAAAAAAAATTTAAATCACCTCGACAGCCAGTGTAGCCAGCTCTGAAGTAGAAAAGTTCAGATATTGCGCTTCTATTGCCTAAATTTTAATTAGCCTGTGGGAAAAAGGGAGCTTTGAAGTTGTCTACACAGCAATTTTTACATGCCCTGTTGACTTGAAGAGACCAAAGTCTCTGGCAATATTCAAAGCTGCCCTCTGCAGATGTGTAAACGATTCCACAAAGTGCAAATGTGGGGATTTAGGTCTTAGTTTGAAAGATCTTTTTAAGGATGTGCATGCTAATTCCAAAAAGAGACCTTCTGTGCACCTATAGGTCTCCAAAGAACAGCTGCAAAGTCAGGTTCCAAGAAGTGCCAAGACCTGCAGACCCAGTACAGACCACTGCGTAGTAGCTTAGGCCAAGAAGCTTTGAGCAATAAATTTGGGTAAGTGACAAAATCCTCCAGATTGTAGAAAAATCAGATGGTGTTCATTTCCATGAAAATTCCTGCTTTGGTTGAGCTACTTTTGACTTACAGTGAGAGATGAATTTGACCTGCTCTCTCTTTCTCATCTGCTGGGCTGCAGCTGTGCCCTCTAGCACTGCATATGTATTCCAAGCTCATCTAGATGTTGAAACAAAAGCACAAATTATATGACAATCTTCCATTCTTTCTGTGTGCTGCCAATACCTGTTTGTCACTATAATGGTATTAATCATCTTTTATTTATAGCGGAACATTGGAAGCTTCCATTTTCCCCTTTTGATTTATTTGTAGGACAACAGGTGCACAACTTAAGCAGGTGTATGGATGTGTACATATGTTGTGAGTTTGCTGATAGCCACAAAACATCTTTAGTAAATTATTACTTGTATCAAAGCTGCCATTATTTTTATTTCATGCCTACACTTAATTCCACAGCTGTTAGATCCCACACTCCATTAGCTGCTTTGTGTCACAACTGCAGTAATGCGGCTCAGGGGTGCAAGACCTCTTCTCTCGCCCTCCAAAAACCCACACAAACAAAACATCTCAAAACCATACACTGCTTCCAGTTTCTTCTGAAACTTGGGAGAGGCACTGAAAATGTATCAACAGTTTCCATTGGCAACTGCTGCAGAATAGCATGTTACCGGTTCAACAGCTGACATGAAATGCCTTTCCATATGTAAAGCTCTGCCTTAAACACACAAGGGACACAAAGAAAAAAACTTCGTACTTTCTTTTTCTTTTGTCTAACAGTAAATGGGTTGTGTTGAAGTGCTGGATGCTTTAAAAAATGCAGTTATAATTTTGGATCCAAGCTGTGAGAACACTCATTGGAGACAACTGTTCTCCCATGGGCTAGCTTTGAATAAACAATCACAGCTCTGTGTGATATTAGTTCTTAACCAGATTCTAGCATTGAGCTGTTGCCTCGCCATGGTTACTTGCCTTTTAAACCAATGTTTCTTTTCCTTCTTTTTTGCCAAGATTCTTGCTTGCTTGGCAGTGGCTCGTTCTCATTTGAACTTTTGCCCTATTTTAATCTCCCCCAAATTTTTACTCTAAAAGAACCTTTTCACTGAGAGCTCTTTGTTGCCCTGAATTTCTTTTCTGTGTGTGAGAACTTACTTGGGGACATGGCTTACGGGAAAGAGCCCAAGTGACTGTCTTCTTCTGAGTATCCAGCAGCTGGCAGACATCTGTGAGATTAGAAAACAAAGCAACAACAGCACAAGACAGTAGCCACTCCCAAAATAAAATTAAATAGGAAAGGAGACTCACAAACTACCGGGTCATTCACTTGGAGATTTATTTGTGCTTGTCAGCTCCTGAGCTTGCCTCACTCCAATTCATCTGAGGATAACACCATTAAAACCCATGTAAGAGCATCACTCTGACAGATGGGCTTCCAACACAGAATTCTTCACTTGTGCTGTGTCTCTGGAGTTGGCAGAGTACTGGGGTCCCATGGATCATATTAAAGCCCTAAGGAAGGGGAACATGACTGGTTCCTTTGAGGCAATCCTCCAGGCCTGGAAGAAACAAACCAACAGCTTCTATAAAAAAAGCTAAAATTCCTCCTATACAAGAAGAATATGTTATCTTGAAATATCTTGACTATTTTTTGTTGCCTCTTGTGGAGATTCTGAAATGAGAAAATCAATGGGAGCTTGCTGAAGGCTCCCTCCAAAAATTTCTAGCCACATAGTTGGTTAATGTTATTTCCACTACTGAAAAAGAAAAAAACACAGCTTTGTCTTAGTTCCTCATTCAGGCTCTCATTTCTAAGAAAATGTCACTACTACTGTGTGTTGCCTAAAGAAAAGGCAAGTACGCGTGTATAATATACATGTGCATATGTAGATACACACATACAAAAGTACAAAACCACAACGAAAATATTTTGTACTAATAGGTGGATTTGGTAAAATCCATTTTCTTACCAGAAGCATAACTTCCAATTCAATAAAAGCACAGTTATTACAATTTATTCGTCCCAGTCTTGGCTGTATTGTTTGGGCTGAATTTTTTGCGTAAAGTAAAATGTAGTTTAAGCCTCTAGGACAACACACTCCTTTGGTGTGCTGCATGTAAAATGAACCAGAGCAACATCCTGCTGGTATGTGCATCAGATACACTGACAGACAAACCAGAGACCAAGGATTTAGTCATCTGTATTCACAGATTAATAAGTAATTGTGTTCATAGACTTAAATATACCTAAGACCAACTTTTCACCATTTAAAACTTTCTAACTGACATTGAAATGTAGGAAAACCAGCAAGTTCCATCTTTCTTTTAAAACATAATCTTACCAATATTGTATATGTTAGAAGATTTTAAATTAAATCAATTAAAAGTCTATCCTTGCTTGCTTTTATTTATTAACTTTTAGAGGGCAATTTTCTTCACAGCAGCAAAATCAATACTCTGAGATAAAATTTCTAACAAGAATTTCCTTTCTCATAAAATTTTATTGGCAATTTAATTTTTCACCTCTATTGAAACAGTAAAATGTAGAGAACAATGCTCTTTTTTTTCTAGTAAAAGGTCTTTATTTACTTTAGAACCCAAGCAGGAGGTACATTTTCAGCTGAGTTCAATCATTTTCTCCATCTTTGATATCTCTTCATTTGCACAGAATCCGGGCTGACAGAAAAATCACTAGCTAATTGACTAGAGAATGCTTTATATGCTAGCGTTGGTTACAGCCTGCTTCTCACCCCCCTTGTATCTGAGTTGGAAGTGGGAAAAGTGCACCTCCCAACAAAGCACTCTACTGCACAGATTCCAGCTGTCACCTTGGGCAATCCACCCCTTAATGCCTAAGGTACAAATTCCTAGTAGAATCCAGCTGAATTACTGTGCTTTCCGGTTGTGTATGTACAGCGCCAAATCGTTGCACTACTTTGGGCACCAAGAGGAAATTAAAGGGCCCAGTGTGTCACTCAGTCTGAGATGGGAATGCAGACATGAGAAAGGCAAGGGTCCTTTCCAGTCCTTTGCCGTAACAGAGCAGGAGACAGAGAAGGAAGGCTATTCAAAGCCTTGCATAGGTAGTAAGGCTTTGCTTCATTCTAGGCTCTTCCATCTGATGATTCCAAAATTATTTGTATAGTTTGAGTCACTGGAAGATGCCAAGGTGGACACAAATATTATGCCAACATCATGGCAGGGAATTGGGGATGCAGCCAAATTAGGTAACTTCAGTCCAAGACTCACACTGAGACCCACACCTAATACAGCTCCTGCTGCATTTCTCATGCTAGAACTGGTCTTTCTGGTGTATTGCAGCCTCCTTTCATATGAGCAACACCAGAACAAAACAGTGCCTTGCAGAAATGTGGATGGGGGCACACACACAGCCACAGTCTGTCTCCAACTCTGTGGGTCCAACAAGGTAGCAATTAGCGCAGAATGTACACCACAATATATAGATGCAATAATCCTTAACTGCTGTCAAGACTCCTCATCCAGCATCTCATACTGTTCTGGTTTTAAGTCAGACTCACACTGCTAGCACTGCCCGGCCTTTGCGAAGGGGGCTTCTCCCCACACAATGTCGACTTGTGTCCCAGTGTGGAGTGTCACTTTCCCACACTGAGCAGTCCCTTGATCTGTGAGTAGTGCCTATGACTTCTTCAGGGACCACTTGCAAAGGACAGTGCAGCTCAGCAGGCCTTTTGTAAATGTGTGGCTGTGACACATTCATCAGTAACAATGATCCCTGTAATCATTTACAATGTCTTTGGTCCTCCGTGTGTAAAAAAATGCTGCTATGCCAAGCCAATAGGAGAAAAAATTATGCTGTGGCTGTGGCTTTAAAACTGGGACTGTGAAGCATTATTTGTATCAAGGGATGAAATAACAAGTTGGAAGGGTGAGAAAACTTGAAAGGAAATAGGCTTAGGGAAACAGAAGCTGGAAGTAATCAATAAATCATAGAATAAAGTAAAGAGAAAGAACCTTTAAAGTGCCCAGCTTAAATGTCAAGAGTATTAGAACAAAAGAGCTCAAAGCAGGAGAATGTGTGACAGGAAAATATGCTGAAACTCTGACAGAAAGTATATTCACTCCTGAGCATGGAAAAAAGTACAGGCAACGAAGGGCAGCAGAGAAAAACCCACAAAGAAATTAGGCAATTGTGTAAGTTCCTCTTCCTTATATAATCTGAACACACAGGATCAGTATTACTGTTTCTAGAAGATTCTGGGGAGTAAAACTGGGTAAAAAAAACCCAAACATCCCAGCAGTGGAAAAGATCAGTTTTAAATTTTATAATATGCTGGGAATGTTATCACCTATGCATGAAGGTATGCCATAAATAGTGCAGAGTAATAGGATCTTGCTTACGTTGTACTACACAAAAGAAAAAAAAAAAAGAGCCAAAGTGGAGTTGGTCTCATATTTACCTCTAGAAAAATTCATACAGCTAAGACTCAGGTTTTTTTCTAATTACACTCTTTCAGTGATGTACTTAATCATACATAGCTCCAGTCATGCATAGCTCTAGGCATATGTGTTTGCCCTACTGAAATCAATGTATATAACCATATACTTAAACTGGTACTCAAAATATTTTTCCAAGCTGGAGCCTAAGTGCTGATGGATTACCTAGTTAGCTATAAATTGCATGGTTGCTTCTGTTTCTGGCTACTGGCTCAAAAACAGACACCTATTCTGTTTGAAGCAAGCTTAGAATAACTGTTACTCATGTAATATAACAGATTTTTCTGGCACCACACATGTGGACATTGTGAAACAAAATTTTCTGTTCAAATGGGGTTTGCAGTCTACTGAGTAAAGGTTGCTTATATTCTCCTTAGCTGAAACCTGTACAGAAAGAAACTACCACATTTTGGTGTACCTCGAAGAGCAAAATTTGAGAAGCTTTCATAGGGGCTGCTAGGACACGTTTGTCCCAATGAAAGGCAGACAGACAAACCCTGTGCTTTGGGTGATGGGCTTCCTCAAGCATGGCAGATTTTAGGGCTTCTGCACCTACTGTGCCACACAGCTGGGCATCTTAAGAGCCCTGGTGGTACTGGCCAATGCACAGGTCTTTTATTTGGGCCAAGGGCCAAAAAGATACCTTTTGCAATATGTGCGCAGTCAGGACACGGCTGCAGTAAAAAGTCATTAAAAAACACACGTATTTCTTGTTGTGGAACTAAAGCATCACCTTAAAACCATGTGGACCACTCAGGCAGTGGCAGGGGAGAAAAAGTACATTGAATTGGTTGTGAAATACTGTCAGTTTAAATCAGGTAGTGGTATTTGATAGGGAAACAGAGAAGCTTAGTCCATTTTAAAGAGTCTTCATTAAACTATCTTGCCCTTCTGCTGTGTGCACATAAATGACAGTACTGATGTGCAACAGTAATGTCAGCAGGTAAATTGAGTGTTAATGCTTGTGTTAATGTTTCTGCGCATGCCCCCTATAAAAAGGAGATGTTTCCAAAAACCTGATGGGTCTGACGTGAGCAGAGTGCTGAGTCAGGGAAAAAAAACGAGCTTACTGCAAGTGCTCATTTGACAGCAAAGGATTTTGTGGTATGCCTCAATGAGACATTTAAAATTTCACTCATAATTTTATGAAATGTCTCTCATTTAAGTTGTCAAAGCCTGACAGGCTTGTTAAGAGCATCAAGGGGTGAATGGTCCTTCATCTTCTTGCTCTTGCTCAACTGAATGATCGATGAACAAACTAAAGCTGACAGCTGCTGCGAAGATACCAAGAATTAAAGGAGATGCAGAAGATGTTTCTACTCCTCCCTGTCTAATTCAGCCCAAAGAATTTGATATTCTGTTCAAGAAAAGGTTGGAAAAGCAAGAACAGCAGTAGCTTAAATCCTGGCCTTAAGTCTAGCTTTTCTGCCCACTCCAGCAAGGTCCACTAGACTGGAACAAGGCAAGGCAGTTCATGAGACTGGGGTCCATTAATTATTTTCTATTTCCAGGGGTCTACTTCCACCAGGAACCCAAGAGATGAGAATCCACTAAAGGAATAAACATGAAAGGATGTCAGAGCGTCCCCAGGATTTACACACTATCTTAACAAATTTGACTCTAAGAACAGCAAAACTATTATTTTTTTCTTAAGTGATTATCCTCAATTAAATGTCAGTATTTTTTGGGTGATGTTAGCTCTCACTTTATGTCTTCAGTCCATGCCTAAGTTTCCCTGAATTTTCCTGTAAAAAAAAAAGTAGCAATGCACATGAAATACAGTGTTTTTTCACTGCATATCAATACTTGCTGAAAGCCAGTTTTGATCTTCAAGATGTACTTGAATTCTCATTCCATGAAATAACAAGGGAACCAAAGCATATTACATGAATAAATGGCCACTCAGATTGGCTAAATTTTGAACATTAGGTCAATATTATAATAAACCAGGTGAATGACATGCAGACCAAGACTGACTCCAATCTCAGGATGTGTAATACACAGAGGGACACACAAAGGGACATGGGGAAACTCCACACAGCCTGCTTGGGGACATTTTGTGATCAGGAAGTCAGACATCATTACATAAATGATTCCTTAGAAGTTATTCAGCTCTTTCCCGTCAGGCCGGCAAGGTCTACACTGCAGTTACTTCATGCTTGGCCAAACTGATAAACTTTAATGATGAGGTGACAGGCTTGGCATATTGGAGCAAAACAGTGGATGTGATTTCTCTCAGCTTTGGCAGGACCTTCAGCATTGTCTCCCATAACATCACTTGCATAACATTCAACAAACTGATGAATTACATAGTAAGTAAATGGACAGTGGATTGTTAATGTACAGGTGAACTGCAAACTGGCAGAACTACCAGGCTCAAAGTTTTGTGATGTGGCTGGTGTGTCCAGCTGGAGGCCAGTCACATTTTTACTGTGACAGTAATTAAACAGTTGAATAAATTGCCCAGAGAAGATGTGGAGTTTTCCTCCTTGGAGACACTGAAAGCCTCAGTGGACACAGCCCAGAGGACTGAGTTTTAGTTTACATTGCTTTGAGAAGGCAAGTTGGAGTAGAGGATCTCCCGATGTCCTTTCCCACCTCAGCAGTTCTGGGCTTCTGTGACAGCCCCATCTTTGTCTATACCTTGCAGATATTGGCATAATGAATGTTTGTTGCTTTTATTCTAGGAATGGCACCATCAGTCAGTGTTTTTTACAGAAAGTGTATCAGTTTATTGTAATTTCCTTGACATACAAGCTGAATTTACAACTCTATTACCATTCTTATTTTTCCCATTTCTTACTTCAACTTTGTAGAGTGCTCTCTAATTAATAAAGTCTATAGAGTATCTCACACAATACGAAAAGGCAAGAACCGATTACCCTTTATGGAGAAAGAGTAATTTTTAAAGCTGCATTTGTTACCTAGTTCTGTGGAGTCAGCACAAAGCCTTTCTTACTGTGTTGCAGAGTAGTTTGTCTGCAGTGTATGTACCACAGTGCCCTTTGTACTCATGCAATATTTAAGGTATTCCTATCCCAGGGTTAGCAACTCTGCTTGGTGCCACTGTCCCAAGAGAAACTCAGACATAGAAAGACACTTTCAGGATCTGCATTTTCCTCCTATTTTGTGACACTAGCCATCTCTGGCTATCACCAGTGGTGGATATTTCTTTTGTGCCTCTGCCTGTTTCTGTATCCATCTATAATGCAAAAGAGTAATTTCCCACTCTCCACTGTGCTGTTTTACTACAGGCAGATGCTATTTCTAAGTGCAGTGGTAGCTCTCAAATCAAAGATGTATATTTCCTCTACAGTTTTAGGACTTGGGACAATCCGCAGGCTAGACTCTTAATGCCTCAGTCCTGATTCAGATGTTCCCTGGAAACGATATTTTTTCCATGTCTCCCAGGGTGGATGCAACGTTGCCACAATTGTGACACCTCATGTCAATTCTGAAAAACTTGTACAGTGGCTACAAAGAGATCTCAGCTACCCCCCAGAAAAAAATCTCACTGAACTTCAGATAGAAGAAGCACAATTAATACTTATGCTTGGGGATAAAAGAAAGTGGCACAGACAGCAGGGGAGAGAAAAGTACTTGTGAAAGACTTCAGAATGGAGGGAATTCATTCTTACTGTTGAGAAGGCCTTGAGGAACTCAGCCTAAAAATTATTGCATTGTTGTAAGAATGAGAGAAAACTCACCCAGTAATACAAAAGCATCACAGGCCATTCAAGCACACTGAAAGATTTTCTGGAAACATGCCTTTTGTGAAGTTTTCAAGCTACAGGAATTTTTTTTTTAATTTTGCATTTCAAATTTCCCTACTGTGTTACTACTGTTCTCTACTGTTATTTAAGGTCATTCTATATATACACATATATATGTAAGTATAAATATGTGTATGTGTGCATGCATGTATGCAAGAATATAACCATATGAGCATATGTTTATTTATTTGCATCCTCTGTGTGTGTGCACAACTACACCAGAATTCTTCAGATGCAGAAATGTTTTGCAATCCATTAATTTTTGCCTTCTTCCTGCACTTGCTATGCCAGCACCAATTAACTTACAGGGCCTATTTCTAGTGCAGTGGTCCTCAATTGAGACGGCAGCAAGATCAAAAATAATTTTAGACCAATATTTAGGCAGAGTTGTGCACTAAAACAAACACAGGGCATGCATATTTGTGTATGAGGCTCTTCCTGCCCTGTACCACTGTTCAGACGCTGAGTTAACAGTCCCCAGCCCTTACCCCAAAGTGCAGCAGGATGTTGGGGAGCATGGAGACAGGGCGCTCTTCAGCACCCCACGGCATGCATCTAACAAGCAACCTGTGCTATTTGCCAGTGCCTGATGTTGATTATAAACATTTATGTTGGGAACTGGAGACGTGGCTACATAGGAAAAGCTGGAGCTAAGCCCCTCTGGGCAGGGATGCCCCATCTGTTTCCAAGAACCACCCTGCTCCATCCAAGGCTTCAGGGAGGCACAGGGCTGAAACTCTCCTGGAAGCATCACTGGTGGGCAGGGAATCAAACAGGTCATGGAGTCCTCTTCAACCCACCCAGAGCATGTGCTGAAGTTAGTCACTACCAGTAGCTGCTATATTTATAGCACGGGATGTCGTAAGTTTGACGTAAGACACAATTTGTTTTTTCTGTACAGCAGGGCAAAGGTGCCTTTCTCCTCCCCTTCTTCAGTTTTTGGATAAACCCTTACTTGTTTTCACAGGAACATTAGCTCAAATCTGCTGCTACTGTGTGCAGCCGATAAAACTATTGCTTGGAAAGACCATATGTCACATGGAACTGCTCAAGAGGCATAAAGCCTTCCTTTTTGCCGATCCTTTAAAGATAATGATTTTATGCTCAGTTAAAATGGAAAAGAGCATTATGTTTAAAGATAAACCCATTTACTGTGCAACCACTTTGCTAAATTCTGTCACCAAATTACTTGTTAGTAAGACATTTGGAGTGCCTGTCTAAAAAAAAAATAAAAGTTGTTGCATATCGTTTTCTTCTTGTTTATCAGTTGCTATGACAATGCTAATGACAATATCACCATAGACAAGGACTAAAATCTTTTATTAGAGACAAGAAAAGACAAAATCAGTTCTCAAGAAAAAGTTGCCTTTATTAATATACTTCTTGTTACCCTCTCTGACCCAGGTAATTGACCAGTATTAAGGGTCCCTATAGGTTGTTTCTGTTCTGAGAACAAATGGATGAGGGAGTGAATTGAGCTTTTTAATGTGCTACTGTTTGTTTAGAAAGAATGTACACAATGTCCTGTTACTCTGAGCACAGCGGGAGTCAAAACAATAGACAGTGTTTTCTCTTTTCACACTTCCAAGCTTCTTTTGAGCCATAACTCAAGTTATCTCTCTCTTAGGTTTCTTTCAAGGTCAGGCTACAAGGGCTTTCCTTGCTGGCTCTGGCGTGTCCTTGCTACTTGCTATGTCTGCTTCTCTGATGTTTCTGCTGTCACTTTCTGAGTTGCTCCATTTCATCATATGCCACCTTGTCCCCAGCCTTTGCAGTTGGATCCTGGAGAAGTGCCTCAGCCCCCACAGTTCAGCACTGTAGGCATGTGTGCCACGGTACGTGGGGTGAGGAATGTTATGGTAAGGCTCCTGGAGTCTCAACAAGGATGTCCCAAAAAGAAGGCAGTTCTTTTCCTAGGGAAAGGAAGCTTTCTCACCCACCATCTTCAGTGAGGTTTCATGGCTGACTTTCAGCATAACACCGAATTTATTTCCAACAGTGTATTTTTGCTCCCTGTCAGATCAGTTTCTCTACAGTAGTGCTATAAGGTGGGGGAGCAGAAAATATGTTACTATTTCCTAACAAAACAGCCTCTGATGCAACTATAATAAAGTTGTGAAAAAGTCCTAGAGGAGTTAAACAGATTTGACAGCATTTAATTTCCATAAATTTAGGGCCTGATCCTGTTTCCTTTTGCTAATGAGTACTAGAGGGAGATAATGCATGAGTTTTTTCAGACAAACTAAAGACAGAAATAATGGCCCTCCTCAGCAATGAAAGACAGGTGTGGGATTGAGCTGTTGGGATATTTTTATGGCCAACAGAGGTAATTTCAGCATTCCTGCTCTGGGTTAGACCCATCTCTGCTGTGACCAACAGGTCTCCTGTCCAGGCCTGACTGAGCTACACAGACACTGCTTCTGGCAGTAGCTCTGCTGCTGGCCCGTGGGGCTCTTTGATTGGAACAAAGGTTGCATATAGCATAATCTCTACTAAGGCAGGGAAAGGTCTTTGATTTTGAACAGCAAAAACTCATAATCGTTGCATTTTCTTTTGCTTGTAAGGAAACAGACTCAAGCAGTTTTAATTTACCTCATGTTTATGCCACAGCTATTAACATGGCCCATTCAACACAGAAGGAAGCTTCATGCCTGCTGTTCTCAGGCATGCCACATCTCTGGTTTTCATATACTTTATCATTTCTTCCATAAAGTCACATCCTACCAAATTCCCACCTTCATACTTCTTTAGGTGATGGTCTGTGATGGGGTTCAGTGTAGACTCTGAATGGAAAAGATCCTCTAGGATGACCTCACAGACTTTGGAAACAAATCCTTTACTACCACAGATGAGCCAGCTATGATTTTCTGAAGGTCCCAGCATCACAAATGGATGTCTTTGGCCACATTCATAGCAGTAATACTTTGGCACTGATGAGATAGTCAAAAGTTGTCTTTCTAGGCTGTGTTGCCACTCATTAAACTGGGGGGCATGGACCTGTCAGCACTGGTGAGCTTCATGCCATGAAAAACCTCTGAATTCAATAGAACCTCATTTAAATGGAATTTCATGTGCCAGAACAGAGGGAGCTTGCACCTTTAATTAAATATCTCAGGCCATCCACTCATGCAGCCAGTCCTTAATCCCCAGGAAATGCCCTTTGCTGAGACAATTATTTCTTAATTAATAGACAGTAAACAGTATATATTTGGTTTTACATTTGAAAAATATATTTGGTTTAGCCTCTGAGAATGGGGGTGAGTTTTCTCCAAGAACTGTAGAGGGTAAGCATCTCTTTGCATGAAGCCTCCAGTTATGGGTATATTGTATGTAAACTAAAGTGACTGAATCTGCTGAGCTCTCAGGAGAAGATGGAACGCTCCTGTCTTCCAAACACAAGTGTTCTGAACAGTAGGAAAATGGATTTGGAGGGCAGGGGGGAGGGGGAGTAATTAATTTTCACTTTAAAACTGAAGGAAACAGTTCAAAAGGCTCTAGTAAGATTGTCACAATAAGATTGCCAAAAGAGGCATTCGGTATTCTCAGTTCTACATGTTATTAATTTCTTATATTTTCAATAAATTTATAGTCACTAGGTCAGAGTCTTAGCAAGAGATCTCCCCTCTCAAGTAAGTATTTTTAACAGTCCACTCTACAACAATTATTCTCTGTCATACTCTCAGAACAAGGATTTGAGAACTCATCACTCAGCCCTGAATCTATGGATCAGTCCTAGATTTGTATAAGCTGGTAAATGTCCAAGTCTGATCCAGGCTAGAGGGGAGCACTCAAGCTTATTTCTCTTGAACCTGCAATGTGACTGGTCTTTATGCTGCCTGTATCCTTACACTGACCTTTTGCTGGCTACGAGACAGCACTCAGTCTCAGTCAGCATAAAGCTGGGTGTTGAATATAACCCATCAACATTTTTGGAACCAGAGCAAACCCAGTGTCAGCACTTGCAATACAAATCTAGCTGAGATATATTTGACGGCATAGGGGCAGCACCAGAACTAGACTTAAAGCACTGAGCCACAGCCTCGGAAGCATGCTCTAAATGTAAGGAGATTACCTTATGAGGCCATTTTGCTTCAATCTCTCCTTTTGGATGTGTTCCACTTTGCACACAATGCTGTCACATTTACTGAGTCAGAGAGCATAAGACTAACCCTTCAGTGGAAGGTTTAGTCTTCAGCACAGACTGAAGCACTTCAGTAAAGTAGAGCAGCATCAACAGGAGCAACAAGCCACCTCCAGCTCCACAGTACTCACTGGCCGGCAGAGGCACACATTTTTGGAGGACAGACAGAGCATTTGAGGTGATTGATAGCCCCATCCCCTCACTCTAGCTGAGACCACTGACCATGAGGGAGAAGGGTTCAGTCTCATTCCGTCCTTTCCTACCCAGCCACCATGTGTGCATCCAGCTCTTTTCCAGTGCAAGCTGTAAGGGCTCTGTGGCCCTGGGCTAGTGCAGCAGCCCCACAGTGAGGCTCCAAACAGCTCACTGCACCTTCCTGCCTGCATCATGCGTCCAGCCTGCATCCTTCCTCCGTAACTGTTTTGTTAAACAGTTAAGGCTGCCAGGTACCGTGGCAGACAGTCTCCACCAATCCTAACCTGACTGGTAGCACCTGAATGACAAAATTCATGTATCAGGTCAGGATATCCTTTGTGCCACCAGCAAACAAGCTGTCAGGATTAGTTTAAAGCTCCACAGTGTTTAAAGAGGCCAGATATGTGGTTTATTCCTTCCTTCATCCTTACACCCTCCTCCCTTTCTGTCAGGAACACCATTTGCTGCTAAACTAATGTTTGAAGCAGTTATTATCAGCAAACTGACCTGGGACTTGCCATCATCCCACAAAAGCAATCCTACCCTCAGCTTTGTTAAGAGTGATCTAGTTCCAGGTTTTTATTCAGTTCATATTCTTAGTTTCGTTCTTGCTGATCATAATCAGCTTTTTGATGAAAATCAGTACTCTTGACAGTTAAAGGTACCTCTTTTTTAACCCCACAAGGCCAAAAGCCTTGTCAATCAAAGGCTGTGACCCCTGAACATTAGGTTAGACTGCGTAGACTGCTTGATCTTTGGAAGTAAAATATTAACACACCCCTGTGGGAAAAGAAAATTCTGACTTGATTATAGCATTTCACACTTTCTAAACAAAAAGCAAGGTAGAGCCAAATCAGCTCCTTGTTCTTTTGCTTAGTTATTATTCCTGACTAAAATATGTTTGCTCAAAAAGTCACTGCAAAGTCTTTTTCCAGTCCCCTAAGCTTAAAATTATTGTCGTTTTGAACAACTGACATCAGCTGCCTGTGCCCGGCTTTGTTGTCCACAATATTTCAAAGACCATTAGCAAAAGTCCTGGAAAGCCCAGTCCTGTGGCACGTTTTCTCTCCTCTTTCAGTGCAGTTCCACTATGCCACTTTTGAAGGGTTTGATATTTTGTTCCTAATACTGATTTAGAAGCATCAGCTAATAAATTGACAGGTTGTGACACCTTCCCATAATTTTAGAGCTTTTTCACCTTAGCTTCTGAGTGCTGCTTTTATGGTTTCAGAAGGCTTTTTGTTCACACAGCTTCCATCTTGAGTAGCTCGTTGAATGGAGTTGTCAAGATAGCTATGTTTCATGTACATTTTTCCTGGAACTGAATTCAGTGTTGCCTATAAAATTACAAATCCTCTGTCTGCAGAAGGTTTCATTCTGCAATGGCTAGCTTTTGATTGCTGTGATTTCTCATATTGCTAGCATCAAATCTATTTATAATACTTTCGTAAAGAGATTGTTTTTATTGGTTGCCCTTGAAATTCATCCTCTTCAGTGTGTTACCCTTTTTCATTACACACCTAACAAATCTAGGCTCATCATTTGCTCTGTGTTGTGCCCAGTGTGTTCACTGGGAATAGAATGTTTGAATATCTGTATCCAGCAAATGGGAAACCAGCTGTAGTTAGAGCCTTGATACTACTCCTTAACATTTGCATCATGGCACTACTTGGAGGCCCTGGCAAATGAAGCTCTGTTTAGCTTGGATCTGTGCATATCTATATGAAAAGTGAGCATGTACTGTAAATAATTAATGGAAGATGAAATAATTCTTTACTAAATGTAGCTTGCCAGTGATGTAGTTTTTCTTGGTTTAAGATGTCAACCCCTGTGTATCTTCTGTCTCCAGTAATGTGTCATTACAGTGAGGTGTTTTTTCTACCTTTGGTTGGCAGACTCCTGCTCTATGGCTTACTTCTAAGGGAGGTCTGTGAAAGGTAACCTGACAAGCAAGCCTAATGCCAGCCTGTGGATGTTAACTGGCCACACAAGGATTAATATTCACTTCAGTCACAATTTTTAAAATAACACCAACAAAAAAAAACCCCTAAGGTGGAAAACCACTAATTTAAAGACTGGACACACTGCCTTTGTGGAAGTCATTGTTTTAAACTTCGAAATCTTTTTTGTTTTCCCTGTGAAATAACCAAAGACAGCAAGTGATTGATTGAGAGCACTGAACAAGGGAACAGAGCAAAAACATCAAGTAAAAATGGTAGGCACAGGTAGGGTCTGATTTTTTGGTTCTGCTTGACCGTGCATTACCTTGGCCATACAGAGAAGGTAATCAATTAAGAGCAATCCATTGATTCTTTCCTAGGGCTCACTGAGACTTTCCTGATGTCCAGAAGTCTGAAATCTGTGCTAGGCACATGTCTTTTCCTCAGCCTTCTTTCACAGGTGCACCTGCAAGTATGGAAACAGAAACCTGTTTGCTGGGACAACTGATGAGACACAGCAACTGTTCAGCCACATTTCTCCTGGGGGTGGCTTAGGGGGAAGGCTGAAAAGTCAGGGAGAACACCCAATTCTTTTAAAAACCATTCATGACAAGAACTAGTGGGATCTCTTTTTATCAAATATTGCTGGCAATATAGCTCAGGACAGGGAGGGGGAAATAATTTTTCCACAAAAAATTTTCTATTTCTAATTGCAAATACTAGACACATATTAAAAATATGAACATTACTTTAAAGGCTAGTTTAAAATGTTATGTTAATGGCTAAGTTTTATACAGATCTTTTCACACTCTGTATTCACATATTCATAACTAGTTGATGCTGTATGCTTTATTATTACTTATGTGGTAATAGGGAAGTTGAAAATTGGTCTCATTTTACTGTCATATCACTATGCACTCTTGCTATCTAGTACCTAAACTATTGTAATACTCATAAATCCCCTATTTATTTTGTAATTAAATAATATTGACAGCCTGAGCATTACAACACAAACAGGAAGCACTCTGAACTAAGAAGGAAGACAGTTATACTAAATGGATATAATTACCTTTATCTGACACTGATTTATCTGTTATTGATTACTCTTAATAATTTTTTTAAGAACACTTAAAAAATGTAAATAAAAAAGTGAAATGAAAAAAAATCCTTCTCATCTCTGAATCAGACTTTCAAAATTATTATAATTCTGCTTTTTCTGAAATTAAAGAAAAAAAGCAAAAACCACCTTAGGTATTTCCAGTGGAATACAAAATCTGAAGTTCCCCCAGCTACAAAGATAACAAAGACTTTCAGGAGCATGCTGCTGATCCTGTTACCAAACAATTTTGTGTTTGGAGGTTTTTTTGATGGTGCCACAAATAATAGCCTACATTCTTAATACTTCCTTTTTGAATTACATGCCAGGTCAAATTCTGCGTTTATTATGCATTATGCACTTATGCTAGCTCACAGGAATTTTTGGGAGACTATACATCATAAAATTGAAAGAGATTTTGCAGTCTACCTATTTTATTTTACCTTCCCTTTTTTAATGACTTACATTAAAAGTATCGCTTTAGAAACACCACAATATGGTAAACTCCCACTTGTTTTCTCACACCTAAATTACTGGACAGGGGCTTTAACAATAGATCTCTGGTGAGTTCCTTTCCAAAGCACCAATATGGATCAGTTCTATCACATTCTATGCCAGACAATTTGGATAAGTTTTAGAAGAAGCTGAGGAGTTGTTTCTTGTTTTGGTTGTTATTATACTTATGCAGTGTATAGGTTATTTACATTATTTATTCTAATGCTTTATTAAATTATTGCACTTTCATGCCTTTTCTTGGTTGTTTGACCTTGTATGATACTCACTCAAGAGTGGTGTGAGAGGGGGTAGCTGTATCTTATCCTGCATATAGAAGAGGGAATTCAGTTTTGCCTTTGTTGTGACTGTTGACAAAAAATGACAAGGGCAGCCCTGGCCAGTTAACCTTTTGCAAAGTTATGCCAAACCAATTGCAGAAGTCCCATACGAAGCACTCATCTTCAGCCTCCCAGTTACCAAATACACTGCAATCTTTTCCCTGAAATATTTTCCTAAGCAAGCACACCAATCAGGTGCAAGATAACTCACTTGTGTATCTCGATATTTTGCACACCTTTTCTGCTAATATTTCATCCTTTCACCAGCTACAACTGTTTCCCCACTGCCAACACATTTTTTATAAGATCTGTGGTTGATGGCTGAAAAACCCCCCAACCTCCAATTGCTATTTACGATGTGATTAGACAGGTCAAGTTTAATTTCAGCATCGTGCATGAATCTGTTATCCAATCATCCTAATGATACACTACTCAAACCAGCAGTGGGGCTGAGGATGGAAAGAAAACCTTGATTGTAAGTTGTCTGCCAGTGATTGGAGTTTGTTATGAAAGAACACTAATGCAATCATCCTTGGCTCCCTTTGCCAAAGGTAGGGAACATTCATATCTCTTCATTGTCACTGTACCTGCAGTTGTGGGACAGATGAGTAAAGGTATGCCAGAATGAATGCAGCATTGCAGTAGTGACTGCTTTTCCTCAGGGTTAAGGCAAGGGTATGCTTAATCAAATCAGCACCTTTAAGAAAATGTCATCTTTCAGGTAGAAGATACGGCTCCTCCTCAGATGAATATTGCTCTCCGGATTACATAATCCAGCCTGCTGAATCAAGAAACCACCAGTGGCAATCCCAGATAACTTGGTTTTGGTTTGCCATTTCATCAGTAGTTGCACATGTTTAAGGCACTCCCATGTTTAGTGGAAGATGCCTCCTTGCAGGGGCACAGCTGCATGGATGGTATACATGCCTTGCTGCACACCCTGCCAGGGCCTGAGCATCTCCCAGCAAACAGCCCTCCAGCCAGTGAGATGTGCTCCGTGATAAGGGAGGCAGCACTCCCAGATCAAGACAGCAACGGTGAGATGCAGGACCAAGCTGAATCAGCACAGGCAGATCAAAACGTCAACACAGCCATCACATCTGCATGCTAAAGTTTCTTACAGGGAAGTGAAATAGCCGGAGGAGTGAACTCTTTGCCTCTGGTTTTCATAATGCCACTCCGGAGCTGCTCTGTATGCATGCTTTCCCCTTTGAGACGCTTTGGGACGTCTATCATCCATGGGAAAAAATCCTATAAGCAGAGGCACCAGAGTCAAGCAGGAGCATTGAAACACTTGTGCTACAGTGAACCAGACCCTTTATTTGCAGCTGTCCTACAACTGCACCTCCCATCCCCATTTCCAGAATACCTCCTTGTCCTCTGAATGTGCCAAACACAAGATTTGGCACTAAGAGCTGACATCTGTGAAAACATAAATGCACAGATTACTTTTTTTTTTTAGAAGCCAAACTTATTCCATTCTCCCAAGAGCCAAGCACTGGTGTGCAGTCCTGTAAGAATAAAATACACTCTTTCAAATCACTTGTCATTTCTGGGGGGAGTTGCCCTGGCTAACCTCTGAGCTGCTGGCACCCACCAAGGCTCTACCCACAACAAACCCCACAGGCAATACCTTTATGAGAAAAGCTCAACCCTCAAACACAGAGAACAGGGATCAGACAACTGCTGGCTCCAGGCAAGGACCTGCCCGGGCTCCCTCCATGACCTTGAGCAAATCACAGAATCATAAAATTGTAAAGGCTGGAAAAGACCACTAAGATCATCTGTCACCACCCCAGCTTCCCCAGTGGTAAAACAAGCCCCAATACCCTACATCAGACACCCAAGCAACCTTAATCATTTCACAATACTCATTCTGTAGTTTTACTTCTTATTTCATAAAATCATAGAAAGTTTTGGGTTGGAAGGGAACTTAAAGATCATCTAGTTCCGACCGCCCTGCCATGGTCAGGGACACCTTCCACTAGACCAGGTCACTCAGAGCCCCATCCAACTTGGCCTTGAACACTTCCAGGGATGGGGCATCCACAGCTTCTCTGGGCAGCCTGTTCGAGTGCCTCACCACCCTCACAGTATATATTTTCTTCCTCATAGCCAATCTAAACCCACTGTCTTTCAGTTTAAAGCCATTCCCCCCTGTTCTCTCCCTACATGCCATTGTCAAAAATCCCTATCCAGGTTTCTTGCAGGCCCCGTTTAGGTACTAAAGGATCTATAAAGGTATTATAAAGAAAGATGCTGTTAAGTCTCCTTGGAGCCTTCTCTTTCCCAGACTGAACAACCTCAACTCTCTCAGCCTTTCCTCGCAGGTGCTCCAGCCCTCTGATCATCTTGGTGGCCCCCCTTTGAACAGGTCCATGTCCTTCCTTAGCCCATTCTCAGTATTCTCAGCTACTAATACTTAACACTTATTCTCCCTACAATATTTACCCAGAACGATGTGGCAAAAACTGACTTGGAAAAAAAAAATAAATAAAAGAAAGAAAAAGAAAGAAAAAGAAAAAGAAAAAGAAAAAGAAAAAGAAAAAGAAAAAGAAAAAGAAAAAGAAAAAGAAAAAGAAAAAGAAAAAGAAAAAGAATACATCCAATGTCTGAGGCTGTAACTTCGTTTCCGTGATGGGGTGCAGGGGAGGATAATCCACACCACCTCGGAGAGCTGGAGAGATGTTCCGCCCATTCCCCAGCCTCACCCCTTCTTCCCCCGGCAACAAACACCTTCTCACCACGTCAAGATTCCCGCAAAACCCCCCCGAGTGAGAACTGCTCTGGCGCGTACTTGAAATCGCTGGCAATGAGGGCGTGCNGAAATTCACTAGTAATCGATTTGCATGGACATCCCCCTTTAAAAGTCAGACGGTTCTGGAATGGCGGTAGCTGCCAGCCAGATGGGGCCTGTTGTCTCCCAACACGCCTTTCCCTCGGAAAGCCGGTTAATACCGACCTCCTCCAGGCAAAATCGGATCCGCGTGAGCTTTGCGCACCTGTGGAGTGCGGGATTGCAGGCTCGGGGCTCTGCAGCCAGCACTGCTGTCGAAGATAATAGACGGGAAAGGCCGACCTGTTGGTGTGTGTGTCGTGGGGACTCGGCCAGCACTGGAAGCGTTGCCACTGCCCTCCAGCCTCACTTCAGCCGGCACCCTGCAAAGGAGACGTGCTGCACTGGAAAAAAGGATCTGTGATGCCTTGTTCGTGTGTTAAACAGCATCATGGAGTGGCTGACCTTAGGAATAGGTCACCGATAGGTGTATTGGTGGGTAGTGAAAAGCTAAAAAAGGTCTAGACTTCATCTTAGAATGTATCTACATTATAGATAAACAAGAAGGAAAACTTCCATTGTCTGGCGCAGGCTGANCAAGGGGGGAGGTCGTGGCCATGAGGGGTGCTTGGGGCGAGGACGGGTCCTTGGGGCAACGAGGCTGAAGCGGAGCTTTCTCCTCAGACCTTGAGGAGAGGAGTGAGCTGTTTTTAAGAGGTAGGGAGGCACTTTTTTTACAAGGAAAGAAAGGGATCCTACCCTCCCTGCTCGGCGCCGCCCNCGACCTGTTGGTGTGTGTGTCGTGGGGACTCGGCCAGCACTGGAAGCGTTGCCACTGCCCTCCAGCCTCACTTCAGCCGGCACCCTGCAAAGGAGACGTGCTGCACTGGAAAAAAGGATCTGTGATGCCTTGTTCGTGTGTTAAACAGCATCATGGAGTGGCTGACCTTAGGAATAGGTCACCGATAGGTGTATTGGTGGGTAGTGAAAAGCTAAAAAAGGTCTAGACTTCATCTTAGAATGTATCTACATTATAGATAAACAAGAAGGAAAACTTCCATTGTCTGGCGCAGGCTGATGGCGAGGGTTTAGGCTGTCATAAGCCTCTGCAGTTTGCTCCAGTCCCATAGAAGTGGGACCTCTCAGAGATTTCTGATGGATGAATTTCTGGTTATTAGTGAAGCCCTGTCTACTCAGGCTTTGAAGAGTGGGCACTAGGTCTGGAATTAACATGTGGAGGGAGTCTAAGAGCCAGTGAAACCTGTACCCCCTGTTTTTTTTCATGCTTTGGGGATGTGCTACCAAATCCTGCTCAGAGCAACGTCTGTGTTGCCTCAGTCTTCAAATCCCATTACAGGTGATTAAAATAATCTAGAGTTAACAAATTCCCAAATCACCCTACCCAAGTCCTTGTAGAAAGAAAGGGCATCATTTCCAACAGACTGGATGTGGAAAAATTAATTTCCTGGCATCCAAACATAAGAACAGCCATGCTGGTTGAGACAAGTCCATCCAGCCCAATAGCCTGTCTGAAACATAAACAACAGCTGATGCCTGGGGAACAGCATAAGAGAGGGGTAAGCACACAATGATAGTTCCCTGGCATGCTGTCCCAAACTCCAGCAAGCTGTGGCTCAGGGACTTCCCTGAGACAGATGTGGTATCTTTAAATTTAATAGCCCTTGATGCATTTTTGCTTCCATGAATTTGTGTAATTGCTTTTTGAACCCATATCAATTTTTGACATTGCAGCATCCTGTGACAATTAGTGGCACACTCCAACAAAGGAGGATTTAAAGAAGAGCCCTTATTTTGTTTGTTTTGAACAGGCCACCTAATAATTTCATCTGATGCTCCTAGTTCTTGTGGTATGAGAGTCAATTACAATCATTTCCTATTTGCTTTCTCGGTGCCATTCATGATTTTACAGATTTGTCTCATGCCCTCCCTCACATTTTGATTTTTCAGATATGTATTCTTAATCAATTTTGAAATCCTAGTACAAAGCCATGTCCCAGCCTGGACCTTCCTCTGGCCTGTGTTACCATTTTTGAGCTAGCAGGTTTGAACAACACCATTTTTAGGGTGTAGGCACATCAGATGTATTTATATAAGGATGCGGCAGTGCTTTTAGCTTTGTTTCTTCCATACTAAATTCTAAAATATTATTTACTTTTTTGAACACTGCTGAGAACGGATCTGATATTTTCGTAAATATGCCTAGTTTTCACAGCTCTTCAAGGATTTCTTCTCTGAGAGCTAACAGTGAGTCCAGCACCCTCAGCTCTGTATGTAAATTCTGCTTTGCCCACTGGCATTACAGTACACATATCTACATTGCCTTTCTTCTGTTTTATCACCCTATTACTCAGTGTCATGAGATGATGTTTTTGTCATGTGCCATGGTTTCGCTACCATAAATAATGTTGTGTCACCCACAAGTTTGCCACCGTGCTGTTCAGCCCTGTTCTAGTGTATGTCTGGCAGATGGGTTTGTTACCTACTTAAGATCCTGGTGAAATTAGAGGGGTGCTGGAGGAGGAACTGGTGGGCAACTATTTCTCCTCTTTCCATCAGCACAGCTTGCATCTCACCTAGATTCAGATTGAGGCAGCTGCTCCTCAGGGAGGTGCTGGCAGGCTCTTTTTGACCCTGCAGCACACTTGGAGGGATGCTGGTGCAGGCTGTCCATCGTGTGCAAGGCCAGCTGTTCAGCTGACACAACCGATTTAGCTAGCCGAGGATCCGGCTGGAGACAGGGAGCCAGCCATCATGGGCATGGGGACAGCTGACATGGAGGTGGGGTGGTCTCAGCTGGACATGGTGGTGGAGGCAGATGGGGTGGCCTGAGTGGAGTCTGCGGGATGGTGCTGGGTTGAGGGCAGACCTGCAGAGGCAGTTGCCATTCTTTGCCCACCTTGTGGTGGTGTCATTGTACCTCTCCACACATAACCTGACAGGTATGTTTATTATTAATAACAAGCAAGACTTTTGGAGGCAGGCCCCTGCTTCCTCGCTGCTTGTCAGCGCTGAGCACGGCCGGTCAGAGCATGCTGTGAGCGGTGCTCGCACAGCCAGAGCTGTCCCCGGTGCGTCCCCATTCCAGCATGTCAGCCAAGCGTTTAAGACACCTGCTTCTTTTCGCTTCTGCGCTGGCCATGGACTAATAGGGACAAACGGGAAGAGGACCTAGCAGAATGCAGAAAATAATCATCCTGTGCCAAAAGGGAATGTATGATCAAAACTACAATGGGCAGGCAAGCAGCGAGGCAGTGACCCGAGGCAGCGCAATGTGTCAGGAAGAGAGAGCAGCAGCCCAGGGACAGCAACAGCCCAGAGCCTCAATTTGTAATGACTGTGTGGACCACATGCCAAAAAGTCTCTCCCCACCTCCTTGCTCCAGAGAGCTCTTCTAATGTTCTAAGTCACTTGGACATCACAAGAAAAAGATCCTGCACGTTTCCAGCATAGGACCTAAGGCATTTGCTCAAGCAAAGCGCTGCCGTGCTTCGGCACTGCCGAACCCGCCTCTGACTCGGAGTGCTCCAAACACCTGTGAGTCAGACGATGGGAAATTCTCCCTGTCTTCACAAGCACAGATGAGTTTGAACCTTCTGGGCATTTTAGCAGTTTACCATCTGCACATATAACCTTTTTTCTGAGCACATTGAAATCTTGTAGGAGGATGTTAAATCCAGGAACCAAAATAAGGAAACATGTTTACACCTGCTACATCTGTTCAAGAATTTCCAGCCTCTATTACACTTTTGACTTTCACGTTCCCCCTCCTCCTCTTTCCTGTTTGGTCAAATGCCACCATGTTAAAAACAACCCTGTATTTTTCCCCCCCCAAGTCTCACAGACTTTCTATCGAATCTTGTGAAAACTTACAGCATATGAAAGAAGCTGTGAAATGGTCTAGCGACAGAAGCAAGTGCTGGCTGCAATCTTTCTTCCTTATCCAGGATTTTCAGATGCTGGGATTCATTGTGAAGAAAAATGACATTAACTACATGAAATATGATGATTTTAGTTTTTTTACCTAGAATGAAAAATGAAGAGTCAAATAATTTCTGATACAGATGAAATCTTCCCAAAAACCAAGTGCAATATTTTTTTAAAATAGATTATGAAAAGTATTATAGCACTCCAAAAAAGCAGCACAAAGAAGATCTCTGTTAGCAGATGCCCCAGTCAATTATAACTGGTTTGCTATAGAAAAGAAAACAACTAGTATCTTCTGTCAGAAGTGATCTGTTTCACTAAAAGAATTAGATGTATTATTACACCTATTTCTAAGTCAGACCCATTGATATGAAACATTTATGAAAAGGAAAAAGATTCCTCACTTGTTGTGGGGGAATAGCAAAATAGTTCTACTGAGCAGAATTCGGTGATTTCTTGTCATAATTTTCACCAAATTTTATGTTAAAGTTTTAACTGGAAATATTATAAAATATTTTTCAGTGAAGCAAGTACTATGAATAAAATTACTTCAAGAGTGTCCAGTAGCATTTTTATAACCATTCAAATTAATGTATTGATAAAGAGGTTGAAAAATAGAGCAACAGATACAAAAAATAGTGGATAAATTCAGACATTTTACTCTGAGTAATCTATTTTTTGTAATGACTTTTCTCCTGGAAGATTTACACTGGCTTTGTGAATACATGAGCTGGATTATTAATAATATGGCCAGGGTGATGGTACCGGGAAAAATCCTCTTCTCCCTGTCATTTCCTAATAAAGCCCAGTTAGTGGAAATGTTTTCACGGGTCAACGGTAACTAAGGAATGTGCCATTTAGTGATTGTGGCATTTGGTGTTATGATAGGGGCCTCTGTTTCTTTGAATTGCTACGGGATGCTTGTGTGAAACATGCTTCCTAAAACAGCAAGAGAAATTAACAATATTAAGGTCAATATGGGACATATTTGCAAAGGGCTGAGGCAAATCCTGTGGTCCTAACTCAGGCAAATTCTCACTGACAGGTCTTGGCCAATACAATCTGCAGGTGTCCACTTTCTTTCAGCATTTAGCCCCGTATTCAACCAGAAGAAAGCAGTTCAGTAATTCATTAGGATATGATCATGCCGGGCTGGTTACTAATTGTTCAAAATACCATTGGAGGCACTCCAGGATGCTGCACAGCACTCCACAGCTGGCAGCCATCGTACACAGGCGGGTATGCCACCCAAATAGAGCTGAATAGCATGAGAGCCACAGGAGGAAAGCAAAAATCCCTTGCTTCCAAGCCCATGGGAACCTTCCTGTGTTGTGAGGAGGGAGCTGCAGGTGCAGGGAGCTGCAGGCAGGATGAGTGCTGTGCGCTACCCCACTGCCTCGTGCCAAAGAGAAATGTTAGCGGCAAAATAATTTTACTCCTGGCTGTCAAATGGGAGCTGCGGGGTTCCTCTCCTAACAATGAAAGGCAGACTACTGTGCATTAACAGCCCTGCCGGTGCACAAAGTGGCCTAGCCTGTTATTAAACTGTACAGCTAAAGCTGTTGTTCTCCACTTAGCTGAAAGTGAGTTACCATATTGCAGGTCCCCCAAGACGTTCCCTACCCTTGACATATCCTCTCCCTCGCATGAGTGGTAATGACTGGGATCAGATCCCTTAGGCTCCTGCCTGCACTGTTTTACCTTGCTTTAGAGCAACTTTTTTGAATAACAGAGATTTGGTCTGTCCCCTCTCCTCTTCTCTGCTCTTCCCTCTCAACTCCCCTCCTTCCCCCAGCCTTTATTCCTGAAACTCTTTAGTGGCCATAAGGATCTTTCTCTGCAGCAAATACAGCCAAGATAGCTCAGTTGTCCTCTAAGCAGATTGCAGGTGGGGTTTCCCTGCACAGCATAGATTGGATTTTAAATGTATGCAAATAAGCATTTGTGTTCTCGACCCCATGACACAGAAGCATCAGAATTTACTTACTGACAGTTTTTTCTTGCACTTTTAAATTCATGTTTGCAAATTTGGCTCTGAAATTAACAGAACTGCAGTAATAACACAATTCTGACTTCCTGGGAAATTTCACAGCCATACTGAGTAACAACTTAAGCCTGAAAAGCTGTACAAAGGATACATAGATTTATTTTGTTATACACACTTTTTCTTTTTTTTTTAAGGAAAAGGTTTGCATAGTATTAGTCTCACTTCCTTAGGATAGACTGGATGGCCTTCACATACAGCGCCATAACAAATAAAATCAGTTCTTTCCCTAGCAGCCTTTTTGTGTCACTGCCTGGCTTTGCTTGTTGTGTGTATGCAGTCTTGATCTGTCGCTTTCTCCAAGGCCAGCAAAGTAAACTCATGCTCCTGACTCATAGCTCCAGATGGATTCAAGCTCAAGCACACCATTCCCCCTGGAATTTGGCATATGTAGGTTTATATGCCCTAATCAATCAGGCTGATTTCAGTTAATCCTAATCGTCCTATTAGGGTTCCCAGATAGTAACAACAGCAGCTAGAAATCCCCAAGCAGCCTAATTGACTTCATCTAATTACATTCCTTCTTGAGATTTCCATTAAACTACCCCCTGAATTCATTACAGTGGTTGGCTGTAGGTTTTTAGGGCTTCTTAAAAAACATATGCAGCTATTGGGATAGCTCATTTCTAAGGAGCTGAAGTAGTTTCTATATATAAGAGCTTACCACCTCCACACAGCTATCTGTCAGTTGTCCTGCTCTAGCATATATCAAATGTGCCATCTAATCACTGTGGGGGATACCAGTTTTGACTCCTGGCACTTAGGCTCATTTCTGTCAACGTGCCAGCTGTGGTTCTTCCCTTGTAGCACTGAATGAACTGCATGAGTCAAGAGACTGCCAGCTCCTATTAACCTCTCACATAAAGGATTTATAGATATGTCTCATTATAAAGTAAGGAGCTGACATTCATCTCAAAAGCAGTTAGCTTGGAAAAGAATGCTCTTTTGTCAGTATTCACCTTCCTCTGCGCTCCTTCTGTGGTAGTAAATTGTAAACTGCTCAGTCGAGATGGCATCTGTCATAGTTAGGTTTCTTTGGCTAATTTGATCACTTCTTCCATTAAAGTAATGCTTTGGCTTTCCCAAATGTAGTTAAGCTCTCAGTTCCTGCCTTTTGCAGAATACTACAATGTAGTCCTGGGAAGAAACCGCACAAAAAAACAATGGTCATCTTCTACCCTCAGCATTTTAAAGGTGGATATTTCTGGGGTAAGGATGAAATTGTTTGATCCCAGCCTGGTTTCCTCTGTACATGCAACTGAGATCAGCTTCCATGAAACTGGGGGAGGCTGGAAGCAAAGGATTCTTTTCATAGGCATTTTTGTATACAGTATGCACGCATATCAATGCTTTGACTGCAATTCACTTAAAAATGAAAACAAAACACATGCTAGACACTGGGAGATAGGCACTTTGACAACTGTCATGTTGGAAAAATATAAGTGACACAAGCCTTTGTCTTCAGTCTGTTTGGAAACTGATGCCACTGATCACTTTTATGGACAGTTCCTCTAGGTGGGAATGACATGGATATCATTCACACAGAAACTGCCAGATTGATGTCAGTAAGACAGCAGAGTGTTCAGGTTCATTGGAAGGAATACAATACCTTTGATAAAATAAAATCCTTGACTGCGCACAGAGGGAGCAGGTCGAAAAGGAACATGCCCTTGCCAAATGTTTACTCTTGTATCTCTGCCTCATGGAGGGTGTGTTCTCTTTCGAGGCAAAGCCAAGGACAGCCAAGAAGTTCTCTGTGAATAACACCTGACTGTCGCAGGGAATTAACAATGTAATTAAGCTGTAAACAATGTTGTAGTGATTTTAACTAAGTTTAAGCCTTTGTAAATCACAAAATAATAGAATTTTGTTGAGGGGAGATTATATTTTACAAAAATATTGATGTTTACACTAGATTAATGACTGCTTGCCTGTAGAGACCACCAGTGAACAGTATCTATCCAAGGTCAGAACTGCAGACACAATAAGTCACTAAAAAGTTTTCTGCAGAAGGATTTGGCCTAAACAGATATTTCTAAGAGCTGGCTAAGTTTGCTAATTACTCCTCTGAATAACTTTGAACTGACATTTTTTGAATCATTTTCATTCCAGGGGGATTAGTAAATCTTTTTAGCAGAAGAAACACACACCAAAACTTATAAAATGCATTTAAAAAAACTTTCTAAAATAATTGAATGCCAGTTTGGAGCCGCTTTTCTCCCTTTTCTTGTTCTATTTTGGCACTAACATGCAAAAGGAAGCTTGGGAGGGGAAGTGTGGGGGGAAAACAAAAACCAAGAGAATACAAACTAGAACTGAAGAGACTTTAAGTGCTTTCTTAGAATTGGAGACATCAGTGACTTTATAATAGATGCAGACACTCAATACTTTGTAGGCACTGGGAGAAGCAAAGGCCTAATTCCTTCACACTCAGCAGAGGCACTGTCTGAAAAGTCCCCTATTGGTTTAGCAAACGCAGGCAGTATTTCTGCCAGTGCAGTATATGCTCCAACGCAACTCAGTCTTATGTAAACATCTTGACTCCTTACATTAAATATTATGCTCTCCAGATTATTTATGCGACACACATAAAGAAGGTCTCAGTAATTTTTGGGGTGTATGTTTTAGACTCTTTGGGAAAGCACCTCTTTCCTGTGCAGCTCACTTTAAAATTGTAAACCTTTGTACTTCAGTCCAGGAAAATCTGAGCTGACGTTTCTCCCGCTGATACACAGTGTTCCACATCCCAAACTTCTTCATTGTCATCAAATGACATGGTCCAAACAATTCTTTCGTCCCTCCTTCTAAAATACAGAACCATACAGGGGCATGGAAAACACACAAATAAGAAAAAGCTCTTGAAATTATGAGGAGCAGAAATGCACTGTCTTCTGCTAACCCTTCTTTTGAAGCAGTCAGGTACTCACTTCTTCATGCAGTTATTATTTCCACCTCTCTTTGTGGGCATGAACAGGTGTGTGCACAGGCAGAGTGTGCTTCTACAGTGAGGTTATCTTAAACATTGGTGCTAGAGAAACAGGAGGAACTGTAAACAGAGGTAACTTTCTACATGCCTTTTCTTGGGAAGACATTTCTGAAAAAGTAAGGCTCAGTGGGGCTAAAAGTTGATCATTGTTGTTGGTTTGTTTTTCTTTAAGAATATGTTATTTGTGGTCAGCTGGGCATAACTTTGGGAGCCCAAAGCCACATTAGGCAGAAGTGCCTAGATGCTTCAGAAAGCTTCCAGATTACATGTCATCCATAGTACTTCCTCCTAGCATGAGGACAAGTTCTTCACCTGTTTCTGATTCACCACTCACGGCTGTGCCTATGCTCACAAACACAACATAGTTGCTGACCTACGTGTGGAGAACAGCTGGCTCCCCAGGAAGCCCGCAGAAGTCAAGGGGAGGACAACATTAGTGAATGACAGACTAGGGGGAGGTCCTCAAAGTGCACTTTTGTTCATCTAGTCAGTCATCAATTTCACCAGCTCAGCGTGTTGGCTGGCAACTCCTTGAGGTTTGCAGAAAGCAGGAGGGCACACTGATGTTTTCTGTTGCACCAGCTGGAACAAGACCTGGAAAGGGTGATGTTTCCGGTTTCATGGACACATTGCCGCCTTCCTTCCCTTCCAAACACAAGGGGCTGCGTTGTTTGCTCAGAGTAATGCTGTGCATGTCACAATCTGGGGGTGCTAGGGATAGGGGCTAGCAATAGGGGAGAAGCCAGTACTTTTTGGCAGAGGGGTGGTAACACCTCATACATCTGATGGTGGATGTTCAGTGTGATCTTGAGATCAGGTGTGGTTCTGCTGAGGGTGCCAGATCTCAGTGCTGTTAGACAATGATGCTTTGACCAGCTGACCAAAAACCCTCCGGTAAAAATTAATTTAACATTTATTTCCCTTCACTGGGACTGCCTGCACAACAAATGCCCTGTGTGGGTGATAAAGGTGGATCCTACACTTTCACTTCCTTTGCCTGTCATATATTTTCTTTTGTGAGACAAGCAGGATGAGAGAAAAATCTGTTCCTGCAACGTGAGCTCAGGCAAAGCTGATCTCATTGTGAGAAAGTATTAGCTTCTTAATTTGTGCTATTGAAACTGTTCTGTGGACTTCCATTTGGTTGGGAAAGGAACTCCAAAGTAGAACAACTGCCGTGCAGAGGAGGCTGCAGATGGCTCAGTAGTAACACACATACTGTACACCTGCACATGTTTGGCACAGAAGAATTTGAGTGCAGATTTGTGAGCTAGCCAAGGGAAGACAGATTTATTTTTTTGAGGAGGCGGGAAGATCAGATCACCTCCAGGTGCTACCCTGATAAACACTGAGAATAACTCACCAGCCCTCTACAGTTCTTCTCTGATCAACTTCATCCTTGAGACAGGAATTAGAGGGTTAGATACATTATCTGGGAAGTTGTCCAGATTAATTTCCAAGGGAGTTAGATACTCAACACAGGCCTGCTATAAGGCAGGTTGTTTGGGTTTTGTGGGGAGTTTTTCCCCTTGATTTCTTTAGGGGGAGGGTGGTGTTGATTATAACAGTGTTGTAAACAGTTGGGACATTAGACACAGCTGAAGCTCCCCCAATTCTTCCGTGACTGCAAATTTTTGGGGACCTTTTGAGGAGAGAGGTGAACCTCTTTGCATTTTGCTTTTTAGATTTGCTCTTCAAATTAAAATTCAAAGACATTTTGTAAAATAACCAAACACTCAGCCCCTTCTATACCATCCAGAAGGGAAAGAGACCTCCTCCAGAAATCTCTCTGAATTAGGGAGAGGCTTTGAGGGTATTTTCCACTTGCTCCAGGAGGCTCTGAGTTCAGCCGGTGCTGCAGGAAATAGCAGCAAGTATCCTGCAGTTCCTAGCCCCCAGATCCCAGCAGCAGAAAATGGGAGGTGAGCAAGAATAGGGTTAAATGCTCATCCACATTTCCTCATGCCATGTACCTCTAGGATGTCACACAGCCCACAGTCCTACCTAGCTGTGTGTTTTGAGTCAGGTATAGCCTGGCTTCCTTAGGTTGGACATATCTTTGCAGGAACCATCATGTCATACACCCCCTGAGTTACTTTGCTTAAAGCAAGTGCTGCCTCACGGGGCTGTGTGGTACCACCTGCATGTGCCCTTCTTAAAACATCCTGGGGTCTCTACCCTATAAACCAGAAATATCTCAAGAGATATGCATGCAGAAGGAGAAAGCTAAGAATTGGTCATTTTTGGTCCTGTTGTTTCAGGGGTAAAGCAAAGTCCTTTCTTTACAAGGTGGTCACAGCAGTTCAGTGTAAGTTCATTTTTAAACCAGTGATGAAACTGGTGTAAAGCACAATTTAACAGTTCAATTTAACATCAGCTGGCATTGATGACACCTTGCATTGATTCTTGTCTGTCTAATCTAAATTTACATAAGCCTGATTTCAAATGAACTAAGCCTGTCTGTAGAGTGTTATGCACTTTTTAAGTTCATGAATTTAAAAGAAAAACCTTTGACCAAAAGGCTTCAGGTTTCTCACAAAGGCAAAACTCACAACTCGATACTGATTTGGACAGTTCTCTCATTAACCTTCACTACAGGCAGCTGAGGAAAGTTATTTGGGGAGCACAATGGTCAATACTTTGCCTAAGTAAATATATAGTACAGACAACCTAGAAAGACATACTTATTTTATGTGACAGCAATAAGAATGAGAAATAATGGACCAGACAATTTATCTAGATTAATTTCTTCGTTCTAAGTAAGCTTCTCTATGAGAGCAAATTAACACCAGAATAAACCTAATGCTACATGAAAAGGCAAAGATGTTACTTCTGTCCCCATTTTTTCATGTTCTTAAACTCTTCAGTTCTGGCTCCTGTCAGAAACAAGGTGCTGAGCAGGATGAACTGTTGATCTCACCCAGCACTGCCATACATCGGGTTGTGAGGACCTTGCAGTGTTGAACTCTACAAACAGAACTGGAGAAGAAAAGGGAAAAGTAAGCAAAGAGGAAATAGAAACATAAAAGAGGGTGAACTGCATAGAAAGTCTTCTCAAAGCTTTTATTGGTAGCTGATGTGCTTGCCTTGGGAGAAAAGAAGTTGGGGAATAACAAGGACCAAAAGCTGTGGTGCACAGACGTTCACATTCTGTGCAGTGCTTGTCTGTCAGTGTTCAGACAGTGCCTGACGGAGATCTCTCTGGTCATAGGCTGTCATGTGTCCACTCCTTCCAAGTTTTGGGACAGCCTGAAGCAAGTACATCTGGCCCAGAAGCAGTGTAACCAAGTCAGCTTGGGTTCAGCACCATGCAGCTCATCCAGCTGGTGGAGGAGACAGGTTACTCCAAGACTAGTTCTCCACTGCACCTTGCTGGGGTAACTGTGCAGTCCTTCAGGGGCAGCACCCTCTATGGGATGCAACATTTGCAATCAAAGGCACTGGCTTTCAGCAAGAAAAATGTCAGCTGTTTCATTTCCTTCTGAAAAGCAGGACTGCTGTGTGCATGTGCCTGTGCAGATAGGAGAACAAGCCAATTCAAAGTCATGTGTGTATGCTTTTTAAAAGAAAATAACAAAGTTCCCTTCTCTTTACAATTGTTTTTAATATCTCCCTTTCCAAGTGCTCATCACATGTGTTGGCTCAAGATCACATAATGCAAAAATTGCAAATTCTCTGCAGTGCTCAGCCTTCCATGCACATTTATAAAGCATAGCCTGGTAAAATCCAACAACAAGCAAGAAAGAAATCTCAGAAAAAAAAGTGTTTTCAGACCTTAAAATTCCAGTGTGAAGAGGAAAAAAACACTAAAAATTATGAACAGTAAATAATCCCACTCACAACAGGTGTATTCCAGCAGGCTGATAGGTTCTACAGCTTCAAGAAGGCTATCTTAACCTGACAGAGAAAATGGCTACCATTTTCAGGTGCCAAATTACAACCATCCTTGAGGTTTGAAAGCTAGAAGCACAGTGCTTAGTTAAAGCAGACAACTCTGCTCCAGTCTGGCAGAAGTGATAAAATACATAGTGAAACTTGAGAGAGTGAGATCCTCTCTTTCTCTCCTACTCCCCTTTTTTGCTATATTTTTCCTCTGGTGGGTTGAGGTTCCCAGTTGGATCTCCCAAAATAGAGGAAATCCAGGCAGAAGAGCCTATACAAGTCTATCAGCAGCCTGCTGTGTTTCATTCCATCAGCCAAACTTTGCCACTGGGCTGAGATGTAAAAGTTCTTGGGGTTTTTCACTCTTTCCCCCTAGTCTTGGCCTGGTTTGTACTTTTTGGAATAAATATGGAATAAAGAGCCTGTCCCTTTAATGCAGATACAGTGAGAAGGGCAAAACTGTTCCCAAGAAGTCAGTAAAAGTGGTAATGCCTATTAATGATTGCAGCAGAGTGCTTTTCAGTTGCCCTATTAAAGGAGCTCTTTGTCCTAATAAATACCAACGAAAAAGCTTTGTCTCAGAGCACCTTCCCTGTGCTTTATTTATAATGAGTCTTCTAATGAGTACATAGTGTTTATGCTTCCTTGAGAGACTCATCACTCCCTCTCTCAGTCTGTTATTTAACATACAGTACTCCATGAAGGTGTCCCACTCATCCCAAATGCCTCCTTGCCCCCTCCCACACAAACATCCACATACTGCTTGTTTCAAGGGCGTATACATCTGTGAAGGAAAAGTGAGCACTAGCAGAGAAGCAGGCATCCCAAATATTGTGGATGACACATCAGGAAGAGGAGCTGGTGACCCGAATTGTCAGAATGAGAACAAGGACCCATCAAGGGCAGATCTAAAGCAGTTCCTAGGTGTGTGTCTCGATCAGGGTTGTGCTTGCACCACTATCTAAACAGGTCATGCACCAGTCTGTTACACCTGGCAAAATACTGAGTAAACCACAGTAGTGTGACTGTGTTGGCTGTGTGTCCCAGCCCTTAGTAGCTACTACTGACTCACAAGACCAAGAAGCACTCAGCCAGTCAGATTTGTAGGTATCCTCCTAGTAGCATTTGAAAAACAGCAAGTCTGTTCATCTTCAATGGGTAGTTTTAGGGAAATTGTTGGGATAAAGAGCTCCGTTGTCAAGTAGCATCTTTGCCAAAGCTCCTCATGGCTCTAATTTGCCACGGCACATTCTATATCTGGCTGGTTTTGGGTGTGACATGAGCTGAATTAATGTCTCTGAGGCTTCATGTGGTTTTCTGTTGCCATTTGGAGTCATGCCTTGAGACTGTGGTATCCTACAGGACACACCCCTAATGTCATCTTATGACAGAACATAAGTAATTTACGTTACCAGGGTGCCTGAGAAAAAAAAAAAAAGGAGCCTATTATAAGGTTGTTCCATTGCCTTAGGCCATAAGATAGACTCTGAAGACTCTCTTTTATTCTCTGTGTTTTTCCTTTAAGCTTTGAAGCAGGGAGTAAAAGGGTTTCCCATCCTTAAGCATATCAATTCCCTATCCTTTTTCTGAGCCTCTGCAATGCCTGTTTCCACAGGAGACCAAAATTAAGCACAAGAAGATTACATAAGGAGACTTGGTATCAACATGCAATATTAAGATGAGTCTTACATTTGCTGCCCATTATCAACAGACCCCCATCAGCATAAAATCACAACAGTAGTCAAATCAAAGCAGTAGTCTTGGTGGTATCTAGCACTTTGGCATTTAGAAAGTCAAAATGGTGTTTGGGACTGAGGAATTCATGGGAATAAGAGGACTTTCTGATCTGCAAGCATAAAAGAAATATGTTCCTCAAAGCTGTTTTTTCAGTGCTTCATGCAGCCAGGCAGACTCATGTTTCCCTTGATCTCTTTGGAGGGTGTCCCACTACACAGCTGGGGCCCAATAGCAAGGAGTGAGGGAGTCCCAGGCCTCCCACACCTCACCTTGGGCTTTGAAATCTGCTGACCAGGAGAAGAGCTCCTAAAAAAAAGTGGCATGCTCTATGTAGCAAAGGCTTGAACCTTTTGTTCTTCTGGAAGCTCTCTGGGAATCAGTAAGGGAGAGATGTGAGCACAAGCTTGAACTCTTAGCAAGTGCACAGCCAACTTCTATAACAGCCAAAACTTGCATGTTATGTTCACAATCAGCTTCAGACATGACACAACTCAATAATCCATCCTGGAGCTGACAAAAACCATCTGATCCTTGTCTGGACCATGTTTCCAAGCAAACTGAAGAGAAAATAAAGTACTTTGAGGAACAGATGATACCTTGCTGAGAAAAGAAAAAATATGTCTGTGAAGCCTCTGCACTTCCCTATGTCTGTTCATCCACTCTCTCTCTCTTCACTTTTCTGTGCATGAGAAATAGGTTTCCAAAGGAAAAAGAACAGCCGAGAGCTCACCTGGAAAAAAGGGAAGATAACCAGATTTATTCATTTCTTGTCACAGAATTGGCCAGCATACCACCAAAAATGGAGCCCTCATCTTTTAGGAAGGACTGATGAAGAACATCCACAAGGTTCAACAACATGTGAGGGAGCAGTCACAACTATAAGGCTCAAAACACAGCCATCCTGAGAGCCCCTGTGAATTTTTCAAACTTGAAACTGTGTCTCCTTCTCATAACTGACAAATGCTGCTGACTGATAGATCATGAGGATGAAATTAGAAGTGAGATTCGCCTTCAGACTTGATGTGGGACCTGTCTTTCCCACCTGAGTATAATACATACACAGTAAATGTATGTATGCTTTAATCATAAATCATACAAATTATTTATGAGACTAAAAATTATGGTAGTTTTTTTCCCCTCAAGAACAAGAAGGGCACATTCATGGCTAAGGTTTTGTTTGGATTTTATAAATAAATTACATTTGGTGGTAGGCATGTGCATACACACATATATGTTTCTGTGTGTAATGATACATTCTGGATTACTGAAATCATATGGACATGTCTCCTACCCCCCCAGTTTTTCCCCACAGCATGTTATCACAGAGTTCCCTGAAACTTGCCTAGTTCTATGATACTTTTATATTAGTTATTCTTTCATTATAAGTACACTGCTTATGGCTAATGATTAGGTTGTATGGGTGAAGACTACCTCACTCCCAGAACAGCAAGAAAAGTTACTTAGGTTGGCTGCTTAAGTCTGACAACACTTACAGTGTGTGGCCAGGAAGATCTAAAGTATTAGTAAAGCTAAATGCCAGAAAGAAGGGAGTTTGGATTATCTGCATTGAGCAGATCATGTGTTCACAACAGCAGAAGGGGGCTGCTTTCTTACAGCAGCTTCACCAAATGTCCAGTGAAATTTCTACACAGTAAATAAAGTTTTTGCGTGTAAGGATGGTGCTGGGAGGAATTTATTCTCTCCGGCAATTGCATGTCAACTGTTCCAACTTATCAAGAGAAAAAAGCTGTCTTAAATTGTTCTATTATCTTACTGAGGAGGAAAGCATCCATTTTAGCACAAAACCATATATGGCTGTTCTTTAGGCCAAGACAGACCTTTGTTTATCTAACTACTTCCAGAGGTTGTTTTATTCCCATCAATTTGTTTCTATTTCATCACCTAAGCAAACAACACTCAGTACTCTATTTTTATAAAGGTATAGGTTTTGGCAGTGCCTTTCATCTTGTCTGGATTTTATACGAAACAATACTTTCTGACGTTCTCTGGAAGGAGGAGAAGGTAGTGGGGAACAGATGGAAAGGACACACCACCACCACCAATTTGATTCTCCTCTGGCAACATGAAGCACTAGAATTAACTATGCCAACTGTCTCTCTCTGTTCATTTCATGATGCTGGTGAGGTTGAGTGATAAGGGAGAGCTCCTTTTTTCCCTCCTACTACTAACTGACTGAAAGGGTTATATTTAAATAATGGATCCTTTAGTCCTGTCTGCTCTGCAAGCTGATGCTCAAGTGGTTGTTTCTTTATTGTAAAGTCGATAACACAATTTTTAAATGCAGAGCCTTCACAGCAGGCAGCTGAATGGCTGGCCAGATGTCTGAGTTGTTATTTGGGAGTCCCTGAACTAGCAGCTCCTTAGTCATCAAGGTTCTCCAGTTATTGTCATCTCCCACTTACATGTGTCTCCCTTGATTCATATCAGTACCACAAAGGGCCATTTGTTGGACATAGCCCTAAGAAAAAACAATGGCAAAAATGTATGGGAATAGCAATTCACAATGGCCAGAGGTAGCCCCTACCATTGCAACCAAGGTTTGCTCTTGCTTTTGTCATTGCAGGTTCAGCAGTTCACAGTAAATGACATTCGGTATCATTAGGGACCAGAAAAAAAATCATCAGCAAGGCATTAGTACAGACTTCTAAAAGCAAGACTGTCAGGGAACCACTTCTTAATCTCATTTGAATTCAAATTTTTAGCAGCTTTACATGTGTTGGATGCATATGGTTTTTCACATTAAGATGTAAAGTTTATACAAATCCGAGGTGTGAATGGTTCCCCTGAGTGCTGATGACAAATATTCCAGTATCAACACTTAGCTGCTAAGCTTACCTTAAAACTTGCTGGGGTGATAAGCTGCTGGTAATTTCTCTGCCAGCATTAGACAGAAACAGCAGAGCTCCTGTGCACTTCTCACAGTGACTAACTGGAGCACAGGGTATGTATGAACTTTCCTTCTCCTGCTCTTCCAGCTGGCTGGTAATTCATGATTAAAGATCTATGACATGAGAAGTCAGAGCCCAGAATCATTGAAGGAAGTTGAAAATGAGAGGTTTGAGAGTCCTCTGAGTAGATAGCCATGGTCTTATGCAGAGAAACCAGAAGAGTCAATTAATCAATCCTTCTTGACTGGGTGTATAGATACTGATTTTTTGTTTAAATTATTCACATATATTGTCAGTAAGAAAAGTTCCAACAAGATTTCTATAAAGGAAATGGCAAAAGAAGTAAAAGGCAGGAAAAAATATTAACTTATCTCTACTTTTAAATGTCTCCTAGATATCTTGGTATTTCACTGATGGGCGTAGGAGAGATAAGAGAATGCCCAGTTTCCACAGATAACTTTATCTGGTATAGTCCTCACAGTGATCTCAGAGCAGACAAGGAGAATAAACAATTGAACTAACAGGGCTCTTCCCTCTGCAACTTCTTTAACTCCTGATGATCCATAACACTCCAGTGGGGATATAAGGTTTTTTTATTAGTGGAAATCTAAGGCAGTTTTGTGAATCAAAACCTAGGGGACTTTAGCCAGGATCACAAGAACCCAAATTAATTTCTTTATCAGATTTCATTACAGGAAAGCTTAGGAAATTTCCACAGTGAAAACTGAAGGAATGAGTCTGAGCAACTGTTTAATATCAAAATGTCAGTAGCAGAGGTTTTAAAATACATCATCAAAATTAATAGTAAATTCCTACATTCCTGTGGAGTTACCCAAAATTCTGAAGAAAGTCGAACATACAAAACTGGTCTCCATATCAGAGGTACAAAAATGGACAAAAGTGATGTCACTATTTTTAAAAAGGCTCTGCAGGGGAGCTGGTCCAGAAAACTGGAGGCAATTTGTCTGAGTTCCACACCGACTGTGAATAAGAATCAGTTTACGTACAAATAAAGTCGATATAATGGTATGGTCAACAAACCTTTTCAGGAAGTCACACTGTCAAAATTTATGAAGGTCTTCAAAGGGTGAACAGATAGAAAAGGCTGATGTCATTGATAAAGTTTACTTGCATATCCAAAAAGTTTTTTATGAAGTCTTACATCAAAAGATAAGATTCTCATGAGGAATGGTAACTTGGTAAAAGATAGGAAGCAGAGAAATATATGACCACTTTTGACAGTGGAGGGAAGTCTACTGCAATCACACAGTGATGTGTACTGAAACTATATTCATAAAACAGGAAGAAAGCCTCAGTAAATAATGAAGTATGTTGATGTTACTAAATAATTCAAGGCAGCAAAAATGCAATTTGTCTGCAAAGAGTTCAGAAATATCTCATCATATTGAGTGACTGGAAAATAACAGAGCAAAGTAAATTTGATTCTGACAGTTGTGACATACCATGCACAAAGAAAACAGCGTCTATGTGTGCACACATACACACAGTGTATTCTGGGTCAACTCTAGACTCTCAGGACAGACATGTTGTGTCATGTGGGCAAGGCTCTGAAAACATCCATTCAGCGTCTATCATCTGCTAAAACAGCATATAAACTATTAGTAATTAGTAGGAAAGAAATCAAGGGCGAAAAAAGAGAAAGCATCAATAAATGTATTGTATAAATTGTATAAATATTTTGTGTTGCACCCACCACTGTGAGGAGGAATTACTAGACTGAGACAAAGTGCAGAGCAGGCAACTGGGAAGACTGGGGTTTAGATGAAGATTCCATACTGGAAGAATAAGCTCGCATCTACATTAGAAGGCAATTGGGTGCTGAAGGGTGTACTGACAGATCAAAGCAATTGTTGTTGAGAGCTCTGGTCCTGAAGGGAAATAATTTCAGGCCAGGTTTAGTTCAGTCACCTGGGCTGAATGTCCTTCCCACCCATAGGGGCCAATGCTAAATGCAGAATCAGTCATGGGCTGGACCCTTCTGTTTCTGGTAGCACTTGGAGCATGTTTGCAGCAGCCCTGGAGCAGAGCCTCTAGTCTGGCATACCCAGAAGCAACCAATCAATGTACAGGACATGAATGTAGTTGCTTCAGATCTCACTTTGAGTAAAAATGCTAATGTAGATGCAGAGTGGTTGGGTTGTTGTTAGTTTGGGGTTTGGGGTGTTTTAAAATTGCATAGGATTTTCTTGTTCAAACCAGAAGAAAGGTGTTTGGAAAAGGCTATAATAGAGGCCTATAAAATTAAAGATTACTTAGGAAAGGTAAACAAGGAACAACAGTTCCCTCTTTCTTCTATGATAAGAAGTAAAGATACCTAATGAAATTATCAGGCAACAGGCTTAAAGCAAAAGGAAGTACTTTTTTACACACTGCATAATGAAATTGTGGAACACATTAGCCAGGATGATTGCAAGGCCAAAACCATAAATGAGTTCAAAAAGAAATTATACAAATTAATGGAAGAAAGGCCCTTGATGGGTTAAACCTGATAATGTAGATGCAATTTACAGGTCAGGAAGAGTCTCCAATTTTTTGAAGCCACAACCACTGCGTATATGCCTTATTCTTTCTCTTCTTCTTCTAGCCACAGTCAGAGACATGGTGTGTGCTCTGGCCTTATTTTCTTCTCAGGAAACTGTATCTCAAGTTTGCTGTGAGCCTGGACAACTCAGCCTGCAAAGTTTAGGCACAAAAATGTGATCAGATTTAACCCCTCACACATTTGTGGTCTTTTGTTGGCAGTTCAGCTCTCCATTTTGGCACTTTCTGATTTAACCTCTCTCTGATTATCACTGATGCATTATGCAACAGCTCCTGTGTGCACATTTGTAGGGACTAGCTCAGGCTATGTTCACCCTGGCTGGAACACCTCTCAGATACCTCAGTTCAGTTGAACTTCCTGAGCCTGAGAGCAGTCTGAGAAGAGTGAAAACTAACAAAAAAAAGGTGGTAAAAAGCACCTTGGCTGATCAGTAGAAAGTTTTGTAGCCCAAAGAGCATCTGTAGAGTGGAATTAATGGTGCTGAGCATTCTGTATCTGTACTGTATGTCTTTGTGTGCAGTTGAATTTAAACTAGCTTCAGTTTGATCCCAAGGATATGAGTACTGTGGACAGTTGGATCACACTAAGTGTGCTGCTGGAACACATACTACAACTGAGTTTCATCCAAATGGAATCCAGTTTGCACACTCCAAGGCCGCTCCATAGTAAGAACCAAATGGTGTGGGGGCAGTCAGGAGATTTATTGTAGAAATGCATGCCTGATCCAAACTGAAATGCTAATGTGGTAGCCCCACTGACTGCTACAGGAAGGCTTTTAAGGGGTTATTGTCAGGGTGCCATAGGGTAAGAGTTTAACCTACTGTGAACAATTAAAGTTCTCCATATTATTTCCCTTCTTCTCTTTTCCCCTCCCTACAGTTTACATTCTGATTGTGTCAACCCATCTATTTAGCATTAATTCATTGCTTGTAAGTCAAAAATATGGCTCATTGAGCTTACAAACAATGTCATTTATTTTCCCTTTTTTTTTAAAGCAAGAGCTTGAACTGTTTCATCTTCTTTTTAAATAAAGCTTTCTAGACACCATCAAGAAGTCATATGTGATAGAAGCACACTCATGACATTACATGCAGCCATGACCACAACATGCAGCTCTCAACATTCTTTGTGCTAAACCCATAAGGCCCTGGAAGCAAAATGCTTGTATATATCTTTGCATTCAAAATGTTGGCCCTGTCATTCAAGCTACTAAATCCATATATTTCACAGGATTGCATCTGCTTTCCAGAGCTGGGAAGGTGAGGTGAGATAGGGACTGAGCAGCCAGAGTGGAAATTCACCATATTCACTTTAAGGGCCCGCATGTGTGCACTTGACAGAATTTGAGCTGGGTTTCTGTGGGTGAACTCTCACTGGCAGCACTCATTACCAACAGCAAACCTCAATGGATGCTGAAAAACCACTGGGAATCTGCCTTAATTTCAGGAGATTCAAGTTAATGACATCGAGTTTTAGCCCCTATACCAGCAGCATTTTCTCTTTCTTTGCATGCACAGGTCAATACAACAAACTGTGCACCAACCTAGTCTTAAAATATAAATTAAAAAGAGTATATTTATATAAATCACCAAATAGTAAAGCAAAATAAATGCCAGACTTATACAGCCTCTACCTTTGATAATAGAGACCAATTACCTGTGTATTTATTTTTCACTGAAGAAGGCATAAGAAAAGCAGATATCCTTGTAAAGTGAGCATCCATATTGTCTTGGTTTGCAAAACTTGCTATTTCCTAGAAAGGGTAAGATGTGACCAGCATGCCCATATGACATAAACAGTGGTGGGAATTAGTTCTGTAATTCACTTCAAATGACCCTAGATCAGAGGCAACTGACAGGCTGATGAGCTGTAGTTTACAGGGTAGAAGTCAGAGCAACCAATGGGATTTAATAAAATGATTTTTAAAAAAGCCCTTAACCTTGCTATGCCTCCTCTTCATCTGAATGAAAACACATTCATTTACTGAATTAAACCAATGAGCACATCTCATTGGTGATGTACACCATCATTCCTAATAGTTCCTCAGCAGCGCACCAGGATATGGAAGCTGAAGTCCAGGAGAGGGAAGTTATTAATGTTTGTATGCTAGAAGCATGCTAAGAGTCCATCTTTCCTACCACTGAATGCTGAATTTTCTTTTAAGCTGCCAGTAGGTGAATTAAATGACATTGCAACTACATTCTTGTGAAGACAAAAGAAATTATTTCTCTTAGCTTAAAAGTTATCACAGTTCTACTAAAATCTTTGCAACAAATATAAAATCATTTGCTGTGTTAGTAATAATTCAAAGTTCTGACTGAATCTAATTTGAATTATTCCTCTCAGTTGTGTGTTCAAGTTTCTTATGTTCACAGTAGTTCATACTATCACATTAAACTACAATTCAGGTAGAACTAAAGTAGTGGAGCTCAGGTACAGGTCATCTTTGCTATTTAAAAAAAAAATCCAACTATCAACCATACCCATTTAAAAAGCTGTTGTGGTTTAACAAAAGGGTTGTTTCTCAAACAGTTTCTCAGGACATGTATTGAGTTGCCGCTTGACAACTTCTAGGATAATAAGTAACGTTAAAATTGCTTCATCTAACAGGGTTTCAGAGCAAGTAAGAGTATACCCATATCATTCAAGCACTGAGGGTAGGAGCTTTCTCCCAAGAGAATGTGTCCTGCTGTGATTTCACTTCCAACTGAAGGCTGGATGTTTCTTTACGTGGTGGGCAGCAGTTTAACAGTGCACAGTGTTTACAATATTACACTAATATTCAGGTCATATATATGAGAGCTGTGAAGTTGAAAACGTGAATACTGCTGTAATACATAATACAGTAAGATCCTTAGGATGCTGTGATGTTAAATTTACATCAAGAATGAAAGCTGCTCTGAGACCAGGTTATGGCTTATCTGCTTCCACAATTTGCTTTCTCCTTTTTTTAACTTCTCTCTACCCCAAAACTGCACCTTAACTGAAGGTCAGGTATTGAATCTGTTCTGTTTTCAGTCTCCTTTTGGAAGTAAATTCTGTTCTGCATCATGTCTAAGTAGATGCCACCATCCTAAATATCTTCAGCTTCATTAACATTATCTCCCTTCTCTTGTTACAGGCTGGTCATAAATGTTCACAACAGTGCACTACAAAAAGGTTGAGTTTTAATGACATTCTGAGGCTATGATATATGATCACTGATCCAACACTATCTGTCTTTCTACAAATAGCCTTGTAAATAGCCCCAGTGTTAAACATAAACCTTTATATTAGAGCACTCTGTTCAGCAACTCCTCAAGGAAGAAAAGGCCACAAAAAATATTACAGAAGTAATGGAATAGCCAGGGTCTGACCTGGAGAAAACATCTGTTTGTGAGATTCACTTAATTCTGTGATGCAAGTAATAGGAAGGGATGGTACATACTCTTCCATTTCTACATGCAGGTGCCCTCATGGAGACAAGTAAATACAATGAAGACTTACTGAAAACCAAATGCTTCAAGGACAGTTATCAATGCTATAATATACTCAACTTCCTATGCATCTAGAAATTTATAAATTGTCAAAATGCAGCTTTTTTTGCTGTAAATCCTATGGATCTTTTAAAATTTACAAAGAGCGAAAAGATTATTTATATTTATTCTTTTTGTACATCTGACCAATTAATCTCTTATTATAAGCTAAACTTTTAAATCCCTGAATCAAAGTAATATCTGAAACAAGGAAACAAACAATTAGACCAAAAGACACCTCATCAGGGTTTGTATGCAAGCTGACATGGTAGGAAGCTGACAGGGACTGAATTTCTGAAACCCAAGTTGTAGTCACAACTGTATTCAAAGCTGGCTGTAAGGAAATATTTCTCTGCCTTTGTTAGAAGATCAGCTTATGACAAATCCAAAGCGAAATGAACCTAGCAAGCTTGTTTCCTTTCTCATTTCTTATTTTTCATAATTGACTTCTATTAGATTGGATTATAAAGTGTACTCAAATTACTGACTCACCAATACCAAGAAGGCAAGTCTTTAAAGTAATGAGATTAACAACTGTTGATCAAAGAAAATCACCGTAGATGCAAGGCTCTGCTTTTGTTGGTGAAATGCATTTAGAGGTCTGGCTGGACTGATGGGTATTTCATGCTGGCCACCACAGACAGCTGCACATGGGAAGGATTGCTCCTAAAAAAACAGAGAGCACTGCCCACAGGAGATAACCCTTCGTGGAAATTCAAAGGTTTCTTCATTTCTCTTTTCGGGGATACTAGAAAATGTAGTAAACACAGGAAATGAACTTCCCATCATAAGCAGACTCATCCCAGTGTCCTTTATTATTCCAGAAGCTCTGGGAAGGTCTTTGAGCCTACTGGGAAGTTCTATGAATATGGGGAAATTAAAAGAAATTGTCTTTGGAGGCTGTCATCCTTCCCAGAGTTTCTTTCAGACATGCCACAGTGAATGTGTCAGAGCATCCTCAAGAAAGGCTGGTTCATGGAGTTTCCCAACACCAGTTTGGATATCTCTATAGGGAAAAAAACATGAAAATCTTCCTACCATTTTCAGGTCAAATGCCAACATTTCATTTAAGTGTAGGTAAAAGAAGAGGATCATGGTGGAATGGGTGTTCTTGGGGACAGGGAACTGGGGGGAAATGAGCAGTAAACAAAGCAGCCAGGCAAGATTAATTTGAATCCCTTTATCTGGCTGGTGATTAGATTAAATGCATTCTATCCACTTGGGCAAGAAGGCAATTTGTTGCTCCACATGGCTATTAGCAGGATAGGTTAGGTTCATGGAAAAGAGGCTCTAAGGTTTGGGATAGGCATTCTTGGAGGAGAAAAATGAATACAGATAAACTTCAATACAGCTTTCTTTCTTCCATTCACTTCCCATAGAAATCTAGGCTGGCATATTATACAGACTATGCTTCTAGAACAGAGAAAAGCAGGGATGTTTTCCCTCAGTCCAACTTATACCCTTCCACTTTGAGATCCCTCTGTGGGGAAAAAAAAAATAATGCAGAAGAAACACAGTTTGAACAAAAACAAGTAAAAAGGCCATCTCTTCTGTCTAGGTGATTATTTTACACTCAGTCTGCTTTGACCTTTGCTGATGGGACTCCTCACCAATGCATACCTGGGAGCAGACCCTTTTAAGTAATGTAAGTGTTCACAGTGTGATGCTGGTAAGGGGTTGCAGGACCCCATTTGAAAGCATCATGTGAAGCAGGGCCTCAAGTGGCTGAATTTCCCTTGACACGATCACATTTCCCTATAGCTCAAAGGTCGATGTCTGTTCTGCTTTCCATGTACATCAAAATTCCCCTATTCTGAAGAAATGAAAAATGCTTTGGGGCTTGACTGTATCCAGAACTCCTCTGCAAGTATTTTTGATGAAGAAAGAAAGCAAACTAATGACACTGTCTTTCCCATCACATCTATACAGGCCATATAAACCACAGGAAGAGTGGCAACCCTCAGTAAACAATACACCACAGAGACACTTATTTTATCATGGCTCCCTCACACCCTGTGGAGCTGAGAATGAAGAACACTTATCTCCAGATCTCAGACTGAAACTTAACTGAGTGCAAATCAAACCATTAATGAAATTCAAAAGTGGAGGATGCTTCTTATCACCACTAGGTTCTCATTTTTGTCCACTTGATTTCCATCCAAAAATAAATATTTTTTAAAATCAGAATACTTCGTGAAGTGACCAACATTGAGAATATTTGGAATATAGATGAGTGACACCTAAACCTTTTTCTCAGACCCATGTTGTTCAAAATTACTTGAATTTCTTTCAAATAAGCATTTAAAAAGCAAAATTCACTCTCTGCTCTCACCACTCAAATGGATCCAACTTAGATTATCCTTATAATAAATATTTGAGAATTACATTCATATGGCTTGTTCCTCCACTGAGATCAGTGGTGTTGGTACAGAGTGGAGGCAGAAACCAGCACCAAGAAGCAAAGCTGGTCTTAACCCTCTCTGAAACATGCTACATCCTGGCCTGGAACTGGTATTTCCTGTCTGGATAGGGCTCTCTGTGTTTCTATTAGGTTAATTCCCATTTTTTGTAGCACAGCCTCCTGATCTTACATAGAGCATAGAGAGCAACCTGAACCCAAAGGCAAGGGTGCACCTAACTGAGTTGTTATGAGGAGGGGCACTGAGTGGTCCTTTTTCTATTCAGTTCTCCTCTGCAAATCACAGGCACTGAGAAGCTTTCACAAAGAAGATCTGGTTTTCTGTCACATTTGGAGCTATTTTCACATCACGAATCTTCCCTTGATCAAGCTACTCTTTGCTATTAGAAAGATGTTAAAAGGCTTCAGGGTGTACAATTTTACGTGTTTTAGCACCACATGTTCATGAAGGAGGTGACTTGAAGCAGGTGTGATTTCAGGATATGTCAGTTGACCTTAAAAGTAACCATGAATTTTAGCACAGTGATTTCCACAGGCAAATAACCACATTTATCCACATTCATGTCAAGAGAAAGATTAGAACTAGAATCTCCAAATGTCAAGCACATGAAAGTAGTAAAAAAGAAAAAAAATGCACATCAAGAGCAATAGTAGAATCTCCCACTCCTGACCCCATCAGAAGAGGTGAACTCCAACAGGTAAAAGGAAATATAATGACAGTGCCAATGAAGCAGTTATGCAGCTTCAGTTGCAAGGTTATCACTAGGATATCACTAGGATACCTCATTAAGTACTCACATCTAACAGGACTTACGGGCTGAAAGCTCAAAGGAAATTTTGTGCGGTACTTATATTGAGATTTGCACATCTTCACACTTAGACCTGGGCTTGACTTCAGCACGTACAAGACCTCAGCAGAGAGATGAAGAAAGCTTAGCTATTTGAGTAGTAAATCTTGGTTTGCCAAGAGAGAAGGTACAGATTGCATTTTCACCCTTTGTATGATTCCTGCCCTCTGTCTTTTCACACAACAGAATGTCTTGGCCATAACAAAAAATAAAAATAAAAATAAAAATAAAAATAAAAATAAAAATAAAAATAAAAATAAAAATAAAAATAAAAATAAAAATAAATAAAAATAAAAATCCAAGTATAAAAATGTCTCATAGCATATGTGGAAACAAAGGAATAATTTTTTTCCAAAGAACTGAAGATGAGGCCTGTGTACTTTTGAGGAAGAGAAACTAGATCAGGAATTCTGGCAGTGGGAGGAAAGGCATATGCAGAGACATGCAGCAAGTTTGAGAGATGATTTGGAAACATAAGTCACATTGCTGCTGTATCAGCCAGCCATAGCATCAGCCCTATAGAAGGACTAATCATCAGGTAGGTCCAGTTAGGCTTGGTTCCCTGTTCCACAGTGAAGCTTTCTAAAAAAACTTCCTGAATACTTAGTAAAAGGCAGGAAAATTCACCTGCAAATGAACCATTTCTTGTCAGAGACTCAGTGTGCACTTTTTAAATCACAAGCTTTCACTATAGCCAATGTGTGTGCTCTCCAGGAGTCTAGTCCTAGCTCATAGCCAGGACAGAGGGCAAGCAGTGGAGTAAAGGTATGAAGAACCCTCCCCAAGAGGGCAAAATTTTAAAAAACCCACCTCAACAGATTCCAAATGCATCTTTTATTTACATTATTACCTGTCTCCGTGAGGATTTGGCCAAGGAAATTTAAAATATGACTGAGTTTCTACTTGGTTGTCAGGATGTAACTGTGGTAAGGGCACTGCCTCAGCAGTTTCAGCCCCCCTTTTTGGGAATCTGAACACCAAGTCATGAATCAGCCCCAGGAGTGAGCCTTACACTGAGCCTCATGTGTCTGCTAGTACCACTGCCTCTGAGTTCTCCTCCCAAAATACTACAGGGTCAAAGTAAAAGGGAACTCAGCTCAAAAACTGCTGTGGAGCAATGTGTGGGAAGTGAAAGCCTCCTGAAGACTGCAATTTCCTTCAATGATTTTGATGTTATTATATGCTCAATTTCTGCCAGAAGTTTGTGTTCTGGCAAGCTCCTAGCTAGCAGCATGAGAAGGGGGGAAGACATTTCTCTTAAGGATTTGTTTCCTGAATTATGCACCACTGAAGATTCTTGTGACGAATTATTTTGCAGAGTGTGTTAAATAATATAAAAAGGAGGTTCCAACACATGTTCACAGATAATTATGTTAAGAGCAGCTTAACAAGCAACCCTTTCTCAATCTTGATACTGTCATTCCCTGTGTGCATTTAACCTGCCCACAGTGGAAAGACGAAATGTAGCATTTAGACCCTTGCTCTAACTTAGGGTGTCAAGTAAGGCCCAATTTTGTGAAGAGAGCTGGCACTGCTACAGAGGAGTCATTGAAAAACATTTGGCAAGGCATATTTTTTGCCAGTATAATTTTTATTATGAAGCAAGAAAAGGCAAAAAAGTTTAAAAAAACCAAAAATTACCAAAGAAAACATAAATCCCTGACCTGGAATTTTTGGTGAATGCCAAAGTAAAAAATAGGGGACACATGTTGCTTTAAGAAGTGAACAGAGGATATGAGAGAGAAACTGGAGCTGCTGGAGTAGCAGACGGGAAGAGAGAAGGACAAAGGAGTTTCCACAGGAGAAGGCTGTAAGGGCACAGGGCACAAATCCATAAAAACACAGGCTTCACTGATTCCTACACTCATATAGCAACTTGTTTTTCGAGGGGGAAGCCATTTCACTATTAGGCCCCATTGTGCTATTTTGAACAAGAAACCTACTTTTCATTACCAGGAACCAACATTAGCCCTCTTCATGTCTGTCAGACTCAATCTCAGATGTCTGGCAATTACTTGAAATTGAACTCAAAACAATACTGAGGTTTTATTGATAGCTTCTCATCAGTTGCTTGCTGTTTCTTGCCTTTCAACCAATAGCCTGGAGAGCATCCAATTCTCCTACACCGTGCCCAACAGGGTCAAATTTCAGCAAGATTATTGATTGGGACTTGACATTTAAGGAATATATGACCACTGTGCCATGAACAGCTTTTTACCAGCTCATAAATGTTGCTAGGTTGAAACATCCCCTTTCTCGTGCTGAAAATTGAAGCGTTATTTCCTTGTTTCTCTTCTGGCTCAGCATTTTAATACTGTAATTTGCAGTTTCCCTAGATTTCCAAACTGTGCAGGGATAAATGCTGCTGTGAGAGTTATTTCAGGTAGCCAATCCTGGAGCCTCTGCCAGCTGGACTAAACAAAATCAGTCAAATCTTGTCTAACAAGAATTTCAAAGAGAAGAAGCAATAGATATGTCAATACTTCATGGATTTTTTTAATGAACCCTCTTGGCAACAGAAAAACTATTGGGGTTTTTTTTGTTATTATTTTGATTAGACTCTGGCCTTTTACTTGCTGGGAGGGATGGAGGGATTCTGTCAAGAGGAGGTCGTCTTGATGATGTGCCTTGTTTATAGTGAAATTGCCCTTTGCAAGGCTAAACCGGTGCTATTGTATGCCTCTGATTTCCACTTTTTAGGATCCCACTTTTAAATCAAATGCTCAAGCTAATGGTCTGTTGACTGATGTGTTAAACTCTAAATTTCCCAGTGACTTGGAAATTATCTGCCTCTTTAAAAAGTAGACACTAACTGAAAAGAAAAGAAACCACACGGGTTTCACACACTTGTTCTCATCTAAACTGTTTCATTCAACTGTTAGGCTTCACTCGCTAGAAATCTGAGGTGAAGTCCAGAACAGCCCCAAAGACAATGTCACAAAAGAGGGCAGGACTCCTGGAGACCTCTTGACCCCAGCTGTAATCAGAAGTTAACAGGGATTCTGAACAAATTTAAATGGCTTTATAATTGTTTCTAGAGGGTTTATTAATTACTGCAATATAAGGCAAATATAAGGCTTTGCAACCTCTTTCACACACATCTCAGCAAATTCATTTCAGAGCAGAGACCCCTGGACTCAAGGGGCCCATTTGGTTAATATTTTTATGACATCTATTTAAAGGATAAGATTCAGCTGTAGTGCATTAAATAATCAACACATTTTGTCACCTGGTTTACCATGATATTACTGAGACACAGGTTGCCTGTGTACCTTATGTCCACACAGCTGAAATTTTGTTTTCCTAATAGAAGTTCTCTCTCTCTTTCCATTAAAGTTCCTAAGTTGCATTCTTCTAAGATGCACTAAAAAAGAGAGCTGGTTAGAAGGGCATCAGACACACTCTTCCATCAGAGAATGTATTTTGATTTTTAAAAAATCCACACAAAATCCAATTATATTAACATTTTGATATTTTTGTGTATTTTTTTTCAATTATGAGGGAACACATTATTTCAATTATGATAGAACACATTATCTGGAGATTATTTTTCACTCTGTGTTACTGTATACCATGTGTTATTTTTCTTATTCATTAAAAATATCCATATATTAAGCATCTATTCACTTGAACATCTTGATATTAAAATATATAAATATTTCTAATTATAAAAATAATATATAATTTATGTAACAAATACTTATAAAATAAGAGTCAACATCTCAATCAAGTAGAAACAAAACATTTTGGTGTTTTCTATTTACTATTTTCACAGCACTGGTTCCCCGAAAATTTCAAAATCTTGATTTGGAATTCAGATTCGAAGAACTGACCAATTTGAAGAGGTTGCCATTCCCTGAGGAAAAGGGATTGTCTGCTGCATGTGGGTGTAGCTGTAACCTCTGCACAGAAAACTCCAACACAAGAGTGATGTCACAGCTGGGTAAGAAAGCTGATGACAGGAACAGCATTGCCCAGAAGTTTGGAACTTTAGCTGGACTCCTACACTAACAGTCAATGTATGATACCCACAACTGTTATAAATTAGACCTGCAACCTTTAACCAGTGATGTGACTTGTGAAATGAGGAAAAAAAAAAAAAATAGTCAACCATGAAATTAAGTAAGTAAACACCAACCATGGAAAAAACTTCAAGTTTGCTGCAGTGCTAAATGGTTTTTGGTTGTTTTTCTTTTTTGTTTTAGCAATATAGCTATGTGTAAATTATACATATTGCTAAACATTTCACTGTGTGGTAGAGCAAGTGCACTATTTTATTTTAGAAAACTGTTAGTAAAAGCAGCAGTCTGACTCAGTCAAATTGAAGCTGATATTTGGAGGGACCTGCAGTGTTATCATTTGAATCAGATAATTTATGTACCAGCCAGATGAGAATTAGTAAGATCTGTATGTAGGCAGTCAAGTCTGAGACATTTGGTTTCACATAAACTTATAAATATTATTTTCAGATGCTTTTTTCACTCTTTGTGGGGTAGCAGAAGGTCCTTGTGGGAAAATGGAAGGACAAGGACTGCTCAAAAGCCAGTAAAACAGTTCCATTTCCAGCTCTTCATTTCGGTCAGAAGAAGGAAAAGAATGGATGTCCTCAGCCATGCTGCCAAGGGCTGGTGGACAAGGCAGCAGCCGAAGCAGAAAAAGGAAAGCTGACCAATCCTCAAATTACCCTGATTCTCAAGGCCAGCAAGCTGCTTCATGGACGACTTCATAACTAAGCCATGAATGATCCAAAAAGCCTTTAAAGATTGTCTCCCACTTGTTTTGCTTGTTCATGAGAATATGTTGCTCCTGGGAAGTGATGTGGCCAGCATGTTGTGAGTCATGAATTGCACTGATTGCAAGCACAGCTGGGAATCCTCTTCAGCCATTCCCAATTGCTTCCTTTCTCTAGCCTATTTTATCGTTTGATTTTTTACTGGCAGAATAAAAAAGTTACATTAAAAATAGGGCTTTGTTGCTTTTTCTGGCCCCAGCACTTCTTGGCAGCTGATTTCACTATCTCGCTTTCCCTTTCTCTTAATTTTTTTTAAATCTTCTTTTATTTCTAGAGCATCAGACCACCCTTCTCTGTCCAGAAAGTCTCTGCTCCTCGTTGGTCTAGTGACTTTTTGTGGCAATTCTTGTTTGCAGCAGGTTTCCCTGGTATCACACCCCCTTCTCTCCCATTCTGCCTCCTGCCTTGCTCTCACACAACCACCCATTTTGTGTATGGGCTTGATGCTGGAAACATCTTTAGTTAAACCCTCTTATTGGCTTTCCAGAACAACTGGTAGCTGAAACCCTGGCACTGTAACTCAGTAAAACCTTTTTGTGTTCTTTGCTTTTTCATACAAAAGCCCAGAAATTTTCCCTGCAGGCTTATAATTGTGCTGCCATTATAGGATAGGTCTTTTAAGCCAATCATCTTGCATGCGCATCTTTCTGTGGTCAGCGATATTTTCTGTTAGAAAAAGAAAATCTCCCTCTCTCCTTGCTGTGCAGACATCCTGATGCAGAAATTAGGCTGTGAAAATCTATCTCCTCACAATCCAAAATAAGAAATGAGCCTGACATCAAAGTCAGTGAAAAGTCTCCCACGGGCTTCAAATGGCTTTGAGTCAGATACTGAGGGTGAAGCTGAGGTCTCTGCACTATTCAAGTGCCTCTTTAAACAAATTGATTGATGAGAATAGGTATTATTCATTATCAGAAGAGTAGTATCAACTTTGGAAAACTTATTCTTATTCTGGGAACTGTTCAGCCTCAAGGGATCGGGATGCTGAGACCTGCTCCCTTTCCCTCTCCCTCACACGTACCCAACAGCTGCCTCTGGCACAAGGAGCCCTGTGCTAAGCATTGCCTTTCAGCTCCACGGTTATTTTGCCTGCAGCCCAAGCAATATTTGACACATATTGTATCCTGTTTCTGCTGCATCAGCAGTGTTGTGTAAACATGTTAGCTCATCCAGGCATGAAACTCACAATTGTTTTCCCACTTGCAAAACAAACCACGTCCAATAAACCCAGGGGATGAGGCAGTTATTCAGATTTCTACTAAAGCTGCTCAACATGAGAGAAGTGGTTAATAAAGTTACTACTCTTGGTGATCCGTCAGCTGCCTCTGATATATGAAGTGTTGCTGACATGGCAGGAATGATGACATTGCCTTTCAGCAGCCCCATCCCCTCCCCTCTGAGGGGACTGAGCAGGTTGAGAAGACTGATAGGTTGTCTCTCCTGATGGTAACAGAGGTCTGGTTCCCTTTCTGTTCAGTGCACAGGGGAGGAAATAAAGCACAACAGCACTGCCTACAAATCCTACTTAGCTGGGACTGACTGCTGGATCCTAGGCTTGAATCCTGTAGGGGTGATCTCACTGGGAGCACACAGAGGGGAAGTTAGGCAGATAGCTGGAAGCAGCCTGGGGAAGAAGGAGCAAAAGGTCTCTCAGGTTGGGGAATGTGCACAAAACCAACCTGTTAGCTAGACAGACTCCCACCCGTTTCTGAATATTAAGGGACAGGAAACAGCACGAGCAGCCAAGAGATATATTTACCGTTCTCTGCATTTATCTTAGATACATCACTGCAGACAAAGCATCTCAGGATGCCTTTTAACCCTACAGGCAATGAGAGCATGACAGCCTGAATTCATCCCACCTGCATGAGCACTGAACCCTTTCACTGGGAGGAACAGAGACAGACAGACAGACAAACCACGTGAACAAATGCAGGGCAGGAAGAGGTGTCCTCTGCCAGTACCTTCTCCTCCACAAACTGGCTGAAGTCAGGCAGGATATTCCTGAGAAGGATAGGCATGCATTTTGTCCTCTTTTGCTCCTGGATTCAGTTACAAGTTGTCATTGCCATTTATCACGAGGTCTCCATGTGAGGTCTCACACAGACTTTATTGAGGGCAGTAGCTGAGACTAGCCAAGGTGCTGATGGCAGCATTCCCTTCTCTGCCCCATCTCTCACGATTTGTGGGAGGCTGCTGCTGGTGCAGGTCACTTAATCTCCTGCCTGTTGTTACTCACAAACCCATCTGCACACCTTCAAATTGTTCTGTAAAACAAACAAAAACCCAAACCTTCCCAAAGTGTCTCTGTTAAAGAGACATGGTCTTTATGCAGGCTCATCCAGGTTACAGGTCCCCTGCTTTTCCAGCAAGTGCTGCCACTTGCTGTAAGCCTGGTGCTTCTGAAAGCCTATGGAAAAGATTCATCCAATGCGCAGAAGAATTTAGGATGCATTAATTTAGGTCTGTGTTTTGGAGAAATAGGGAAACATTTAACTTCTGAAAATTGTTCCTTTTGTTAAATCTCTTTTTTAATGTTAATGCATAATCTTTCTTATATCTGTCTCTTTTTTATATCAATAAATATCTTCATATTCGAGCCAAGAATATTGAATGAATACTTCTCACCAAATCAATATGCCATAATATCTTAATAAGATCCATTGGGCCTTTTCCATTTAAGCTCTGATACTGTGAACCAAAGAGTTTTAAACAGCCTGTTTAAATACAATCATACATAATACATAATTCCTCAGGGATGGAGAGAGAGCCTGGACCTAGCTGTTCTTTACTATCAGAAAGCACAGCCCTAGGGTCCGGCTGAAAGGGCGAAGGAATAATACTGAACTGTGATGGTGCTGTGTATAGACAAGCCATGGGTTTCAGGAACACTTACTTTGCCTTATCCTCCCAAAGTAAGTGGGACAGTCTATAGACTTTATGCTCCAAAAATAGAAGGATAAAAAAAGTATGAAATCAGATATGTCCTGGGAAACAGTTGTTTTAAATTAATTCCTGGTTTTATTAGGTGTTATTATTTATATATCTGAATCTGCAAAGTATATAATTTCAAACATGGATGGGTTTGGTCCATGGCAAGGGACTGAAACTCAGATTAAGTATAAAAGCAAATTGAGGTCTTCTAACTTAATCTATGAAGCTTTATACATGTGGGGTAGCAACAGAACTAGAAGTTCAGGATAACAGAACTGTATCTAGACTGAATTCGACACATTATAAAAATATTATTCCACTGTCTAGGGCAGCAAAGTTCATCTGAACAAATCATCATCTCCAGCCTAGGATCGTGAACTAGTGTGAAAAAAATGTGAGGACTTGCATTGATTTTAATTAGAATCAGGTGTTAATCCACAGGGGTTTTTTTTGTTGACTGAAAGATACATGTTGTATTTAAATGACTTTACAGTAATGAGTAATAGTTTTCCCAGTGAATCTGCTAAAAATAAACCAATGTGATTTTAAGAAAAGAAATGCTATGTTGCCCTGGCACATAAAGCAGGTTCCCTCTTCTCCTGGAAAGTGGTCTGGAGTCTGCGTGCCTGAAAGGGACTAAAATGGGCCTAAGGAGGCTGTTTTAAAGCTCTTTATACAATTGGTGTGAGAATGCTGCAGTGCCACTAAGAATCAGGTCCCCTCCATTTGACAATAAGATAATTGTTGAATACTCCAGGGTGCATTTTCCTTCTAACTCCTGACGTGTTAATAGAATCCTCCTGGAAAACCACTGTACAGAATTATCCTGCTCCATGAGATAATTTTTACTTTGGGTTCTCAAGGTATACTTCAGAAATGTCAGGGGGTTGAGCTTTGTGGGTTCAGCCTTTTATAGTAAGCTGCTGGGGAAGAGAAACACATTGAAGACAAGTGCTAAATCCCAGCTAAAGGTGCACAATCTTCCATGATTTTGGTCTTCTTTTAGCCTCAGGATCAACTTCTGCTTTTAGAAACGCTAACAGTTAAATCTTATTGAGTCTTGGATGAGCATTTACAAGAAGCAAGCATTTGTCCTCAAATACCAAAGGCTTTTGAAAAGCTCTGTCACTTCTCTCAGATGATGGAAAACAGCATTTGTGGAAGAAGTACTATTCTCTAATGACTGCCTGCTTTAATCCAGAGCGTACCAGAGGCTAAATAAACTGAGTGGGTTAAGCCAAATGTGCATACAGCTCACATAGGCCTTGCTCAGGCTAATGGATCATTGTTATGCCAGGATATAATGGATAGATTGGCAAGTGTCTGTCCCTTGCTTGTTTGATGCAGTCCCTGGATGAGCATGTAAGGCCACATTTGCTTGCTTTCCATGGTATTCTTTCTTACAGTCAAAACTTAATTTGTATTCTCAGAATGGTATAAAAAGTTCCAGAAATAATTCAAAGTAATTAAAAATAAAAGGGCAAGAATCTGGTGCCAGGGAGGGGAGCATTTTCTCTTTTAGCCTCTGTTTGTGGATCCCATTGTGCCAAGATAGAAAACAGTGACATGTTCAAATATTAATAAAGTGGTAGCACAGCCAAATTAAAATGCCCCAATTCTCATAAGTAATGTTTCCAGCAGAGCACAAAAGAATAATCAAGCCCCCAAACTAGTGAAGGAGAATTTATGACCCACCATCTGAGCTGCCAAGAACTCCCTACATGGCGGCACTGAGGACGGCATGGAATTGCTCTGCCTCTAAAACTTTATCCAACTCTGTGCTACAGAACAGTGCAGTGCCATGGAAAGTCTTCTGCTCACTTCTTGAGGCAGTCAGTCCCTGCTTAGCACCATACCAGCACAAAGACAAGCAGCACAGTTTGCTTTGAAGCAGCAGCTCTCGCAATATGAGCAGTGGCTGAAGTTGTGCTCAATGTGCAGTCCCTTATGACAATGCAGGGAAAACCATTGGGGGCCCAAAAGTGAAGCTGGACACTGAAATCAGTGCATCAGCAGGGGAAAGTGGGATTTAGTATTGATATTTTATTTTATTTATTTTATTTTATGTTAACAGCAGATTCAAAAGACTTTAAATTTCTTGAAGGTGCTATTTGAACAAACCAGCCAGATGGAAGAGCTTAGACACTGACCTATGCATGTCATATGAACTCATCCTATGTGCTGTACACACTGCACTACATCTTTTCCTATATAATTCAGGCTAAACTTGAAATCTGTGTGCTGTGATATCATAAAGCATTTTGTGGGTTTTAGTGTAAAGTGAGGAAGAAACTCCAAACACTCTCCTTCTAATTCAGCTCTTCTCTGTGCTACATTTCTCTCCCCTCTACACATTTGGACACTAAGACAAACTGAGCTAACAGGCAGATATCATGGTCCTCTTATTCCACAGCTCTAATGAACTTGAAATAAAACAGTTTTCTTTACATGCCTTTCCTCTGTCATGCATTCTGGCTTACCTCAGCTTCTCAGAGTGGCATATCAAATTTTTATTGAAGTGTCTTTTTTAATTGCATTCAGTGGTCAGACAAACCGTCTCTCTCTAGACTGTTTTTCCTTTCCAAAATGTGTACTTGCATACATTTCAGCTGTGATTTTGGTCCAACCCTTGATGAGATATGGAAACATTTCCTGATATCAAGCATCCTGATGAAAATTTTGAGAGGCAGCACCTATAATTTTATCCCTTGACAGACTTCTCCACCAAAGAGCTGATCTCTCTAACTTGGGTAGGGTTTGCCTTTTACCAGATTTTTTTCTAGTGCTAAAGACACATATTGTCCCTTACTTTTCATCTGGCAAGATTAACACATCTATAAACTATAATTCTCTATGCTTCTCTGTCTCTTCATATAAAAAAGGGAAATTTCAAATAATCGAGGCAGTGGATGAATATCAGTTTCTAGAAATGTAAATTGAGATTCTTCCACTCACCCTTACTGATCACTGGTAGTGACAACTTTCTGCAAGTGAAGATTGAAGACAGATGACTTTGAGATTGCCCCTCTTTCAGGGTTTAAATGTACAGCTCTTACACGCGTCACTGCCACACAAAGTAGTAGGAGACTGGTGCACACAGTCCCAAGAAACTCACTGCTGACTAAACTGCTTGAACCTGTGCTCTCCATGTCAGGTATTTATCTTCTGTTCATCGTGCTGGAGTCTACCATGAGCTTCACCGTCTTCTCCTCTGGTCTTGCTATGCTATATGCCAGTCTTATACAGAGATGTGTCCCTTGATGAAAGTCATACACATCTTGTAACTTCTCAGGCTCATTAACTTCTCTTAATCCATCTTGCTTTAACTCTTCTATGAGTTAAATGTACACCACATACAAAAGGAAACCATTTCAAACCAAGCTTCTGTCCCTAACACATTCAAGAGCAAAACTCTACAGAAATAATTCAGTTTACTGGAAATTTTGGCTGATTAACAGCAGAAGAATAGACACTTTCAGAATTAGTTCAGGTTTTCATGTTCCAATGCAGGCAGACAGCTGTGGTACCTTCATGAGAGCACAATCAATGCCGACACAGCCATACATGGACAACATTTACAGAAATGTAAAAAGAAAGGTTCCTGGCCTAAGATTGCAGCCTAATTGAGCCAAACACAATAAACATGATAATTATTCCTTCTCACAGTGAAGTGAACAATTCAATTTGGAAGGAAAGATGTGCCATTGCTATTCCCCAGTCCTGCTGTTATTTTATTTTATATGCACTGTTACTGCTCTTCACAGAGATTTTCTGCATTTGGTTAGGGAGTACCTTTGCCAGAGAGTTCAATTTATGGCCTAAACTCGGGTTAATGTGGCTTCTGAGGGCTTGTCTACATGGGGTTGTTAGAGTGCTATAATGGAAGCTGTTAATTTCCATCAGAAAGCCTTTCTGGACACTGCGGGCCAAGCGCAGAAGGGTGGCTCGCTGGAGCTTCAGCTGGCCGTGCTTGAGCGGGCTCTGCTCTGACAGCTGTGGCTGTGCGGCTGCCGTGCTCTTCCCAAGCCCGGCCAGGGATCTGGCTGGGCATCCCCGACTTGGCACTGCCAGGGTCATCTTCGGGGAGAGCTGGCGGGCCAGCCCTGCCGCTGTCTCTGCCACCCCTCCGACAGCACTCAGAGGCTGCTGACTCCAGCCTGGAGAACACACCTGTCTCGCTGCATCCCTGCTCCCCAGACAGACGAGCCCAACGCACACCAACCTCGGTGCAGAGTCGCTGGGGAGGCCCCCAGACATCTGGCAGCCCACACCCTTTGCAGGTCCTGCTTTTGAACTATTACAACTCTTGCGAAAGCAAAAGGCCCCAGTGTGCACATTTTATGTGGGTGGGGTCAGCTCTGTCTGCCCAGCCGTCTGCAAAAGAAGCGCCAACCTGGGGACTGTGTTGCTGCACTATATTCCTCAAAACTTACAATGCAAAAGTGCTCCAGTCTGATAAAACCAGGGAGTAGTCTAGCTATTTTCTCCTCTCCACTTAGCACCAAACTGTGCCACGTCTGAATTTCTCACAACATTACTTATCAGGTTAAAAGAAGGAAAAGGTGATAAAATACTTTTATCCCAAAAGAAATGTGGAGTTATTTGTTAAAATTTGTGCAATGCTTGCTTGCTTGCTTGCTTACTTTGGTGTCATGGCCTTTGTTTCTTGCTTCAGAGCAATGGCTCTGTCTACAGGGGTCTGAAAAAGTGGCGGCTCAGGTGGTTTCTGCTCAAGGGAGATGCTACCACTCCCCTGCTGTCCCCTGACCTCCCACGCACAGGCCAGCCTGGCACGCATTGCTGCAAGGGGAGCACGTTCAACAGGCAGCATGGATTCATGGGTGCTCTGAGGGAAAAAACAGAGTAAACAATGATGAAAGAAGGCAGATGTGCAGATGTCTACCCCATCACCTCAGCACAGAGAGGGCCTGTTGCAAAACCTCAGTGTTTTCTCAAGTGCAGAGATGGACTCCTCTCGGGTGCCTCTCCCAAGAGGAGAGAACATAAGCAGGGCTTTTGCATGGACCAAAATCCCTGGTGCTTCATGGACAAGCCAGGCACAGATGAGCGTACCACAGGCCAGTCCATGAGTAGATACCCTGAGCTTCACCCCTCCCAAGCATGGCACAAACCTCAGGTGGGTTAAGTGCCATCACTGCAGGTAGAAACATGTTCTGAGCATATGGCTCATTTCACTGTGCAGAACTACCTCCAGACATCACCTTTTTGTGCCCCACTGGCTTCTTAACTATACCAATGCATTGGCAATTTGTATATCAAAGAAAAATTGTCTCACAGGTGAGAATGCTACTCACATTTATGTTATACCAAGGTTGAATGACAGAATGTGGGAGTGTAATTAGTGATTAATACTCAACCATTTCCTAGTTTTTGAGGTAGGCTGGTGTCTATTGTGGAAGGAATTTACAAAATGAACTGCAGGTGTAGCAAGGCAGTTAAATAAACTGAGCCCAGAAAATTGCAGTTTCTCTAAAGGAAGGTTAGTAGCTGACTTGGAAAACAGGCAGTAAAGGAGAGTAATTGTGTGCATACATGAGAAAAAGAGAAGAAAATAGACTGTCTTAGAAACCTTCTTCTATCTCTGTACCAAAATGTCTGTGCCCCTGCTCTGATCTAGCTGGCAGACAAAATTCCACAAAAAGCACAGCAAGTACCTTCCCGAAAGACTTATGGTCAGATAGAGATCCATGAAATTCTTGCCTTTGGTATTGTAAAGGCAAGGGACAGGAGAAAGTTTCACTTCAAAGAGTTGAACCCCTAGTAGAAATGGAGAACCCAGGTTAAAAACTGCATACAGGTTATGCATATGAAGACTGGTTAAAAGCCTGAAAAAGAAGATGGTATCATTTTACAAGGGGACCTAGAGTATGTATAAACACTTCACCCACAGGTCATCCCATCTGGGTCAGGGTGAATTCTTTTATTCTTCTCCTCAGAGTCCTTCTTGGCTGTGGCCCAACACTGGGCTGCTCTCAGCACATTTGCCCCCAGCCCCAAAAGTCTTCATAAAAACTTAAGCCATCATTGCCATGGACCTCAGGTGAAAGGGAGAAGGAAATAAGGTTTGGTAATATTCCTCCCCAAACCAGAGGCTGTGGAGTCTGAGTGCTTGCTGCACACACAAACAATCTAGCTTCAGTGGTGGAGCTGCATCAGACTAACTCCCATTCCTGGATCCCCCCTGCTGGAATCAGGATATACCTCCCTTCTCCAAGGCAGAAACAGCTTTGACTGTGCTAAATTTGTTTAGTCTTACTCATTCCCTTTTATTTCACAGAAACTTTGGCAGAGGAGATTTGGGTGTGAGGCATGTATTTCTAGTGTAGCTTTTATTAATTTCTTTGTACCTTTGCGATTGGGATAAATTGAAAAGAAATGCAGCATTCAGCATCACGGATGTTTTCTGCTTTACCTTTTCTTTCTCATTGCTCAGGTGTCCAAGGGCTTTGAGGGAAATGTATTTCATATGTCAGAAGGAATGACAGGATGTGAACTCAATTTCATCAGCTCCTTTTTGTTGTGAGCTGATACTGTGCTTGTAGCAAGAAGCCTCTCTGTATGGGCTGAGTTTTCATCAAATCTTGTGGAGGATTTTTTGTTGGCATTCTCATCCCAGACAAACCATACTGCAATCTATCACAATTCACTGAATGCTTAGTGTACTTGCCAGGCTGCTTCGCAGTTTTGCCATGCTTAGAGGTGCTGATGAAAACATATTTTCTTTCTGTTTGCTATTACAGCAATTGCACTTACTAAGCTACACCTTTTTTCACAGTTAGCATGGACGAAGGCAAAGAAAAAATCCTCTCTTCAATCACTGACACCTCAGCTGTTTTGACTGCAGCCATTGAATCCAATGGATTTTGCATTTGAAAATGTGAGTGAAAGTTGTGTTTGGCAGAAAAGGGCACAGCCATTTTGAGACATGTGAGATCCATTCCCTATTACCCACAATTTCACAAGCTGTGGATGCTCCAATTTTCAAACATGCTTGTTACAGTTAGCTCAGATCCCAAGTTCTCTGGTGTGTATAATTCCTGAGAAAGCAGTTCTTCTGGCAGATTAAGGGAACAGTTTGCTTTTGCCTGAGGCCATTAACATTTTAATAAAATGGTCGTCAAATGTGATAACAATTTATCTTTAGGGGACTTTATCTATTATTAACCTTATTAAGTAACAAGTTTATTTTTGCTGACACGTAGATTTTCCAATCTTTGTCAAGACTGATTCTATTTTTTCTTTTAATTTCATGTTCCATTATGTTGTGTTCCTTTGTTAAAAGTATGTTTTGTGAGTCTGTTTGGTTTCCTTTTGTAGTGATTTTTCAATTATTTCCATCTCCTCTGAGTTAGGAGAAATTTATGATCTCATCAGAAGTGGTTAAAAACAGTCTTTTACTCGTCTTTCAGTCATTTCCATACAGCTGAAACTCCAGTTCTTCACCTGATTTCTCAGGCACTGGATTATTTAAAAATTATTTCTGTCCCCTAAAATCAAAATGCAGAGGACTAAAATTTGTGTAGCAGAAGCTATAATTATCCAAGGTCTCAGATGTCTGCCAAGATACCAGGGTTACCATTATTCAGTGTAATTAATGCTTTCACCAATTTAGAAAACTGTACAAACATCGTGGCCTCATGCTACTAGACAATGAGCACTTTCTATGAGATGATAAATGTCTTTGCCTCCTATAGATTTATCAGTATCTTGCAGGTTCAGGATCCATGCTGGTTACATATAGGAAAGGCTGAACCAGTTAAGAAAAAAACAGCTTCCAGCCCCAAGTCTCCAATGTGCCCACTGAATAGAAACCACAGTCCATTACTAGATGTAAACACAATCATTATTTTTAAAATATTTTTTATAAGTTTTCCAACAATTTAAATAAGAGTTCACTTTATTCCTTCTTTCTCTGTGCCCTCACATATTCATGTTACTACTGAGCTTGAAAGGGAATGGTCTGGAAATTTTACAAGAAAAGTTCAAGTATATGTTGTGAGCTCAAAATGACTTGCTAAACTTCAGGGTGTTTATCTGCATAAACTTCACATTATTTTTATCTTAATTGAAAACTCCTGTTTCTAAATGCAGACAGAGAGGAAGAAATGGAGTGCAACTGTGCAGGGCTTGTTGTAAGTGAGTTTACCCCCTTCCACCTGATTTACAGATGAATGCACTGCAATGTCTGCTGCAGGTCAGACTTGGTTCTTCCAGGTGGAAGTCTGCACTCTCCAGAGTAGGTCTCTCTGCTCAGTCATGCAGCCTAAGTGTAAACTGAGCAGACCCTCTGCTAAAATGGATAAAAATGGTAAAAATCACCAGTTCGTGAACAAAATGCGCTCTCCTACACCATTTTAACTTTTTGAAACCTGTCTAATAATAATCCATTAATCAAAAACAGTGGAATGAACAAAAACAGTGAACAGGTTCCTCCCTGGATTATAAATAGAGAGGAGTTTGAAAAGATTTATGGAGGATTTTGGGCTTAAAAAAATCACAGTAATAATGATTTGTTATTAAAAAGCCATAAACTGTGACAAAAACACAGGAAGCACATTCAAACACATTCCTTTCAAATCATTCTGCATGAATCACTGACTTTGCAGAAGATGGCCTCTTGAGTCAGTTATAAAAGGCTGAAGGCTAGGATGGCATTCCTAAATCTACCACAAAATATGTTTCTGGCATTAGTTAAAAATTGCTCTGTGGGCTTCCTCATCAATCAGTGTTGGGTGAATCAAGTCTCTGCCAACACTTTTATAAGAATATTAGTTCATTCGTGTCATTAAAGCCTGGTCTAAAAAAAGATCTCTGAATGAAAAGCATTTGTAACAGTCCTAAAAATCCAAATTAAAAGCTAAAGTCTTTTTCTCTGAAAAGATTCCTGAAATTGTTTTGGTCTGAAGATATGCCTGTTCCCACTCAATCTCAGGAGACAAGTCATGGGTCAGACCCATGTCAGCCATGGGCTATGAAGGAAGTCTATGAGCAAGCTCCATGGGCTATTGAAACTGCCTATTTCAATTCTATTATAAAATTACCAAAAATGAAGAGTCTTCAGGGTCCTCGGTAAGAGGACAATTTAGCAGACAGTCCTTCTCTTGGCAGCACTGTTCCCTAGGAAAGTCCTCAAATGGAAGCTGTTGAGACTTGAGTGCTTGGCCTGCCTCAGGAGAGAGATGAGCGGAAGACCTCCGTGCCAACAGTCTTTCAGACACAATTGCTAATTAATATTATTTGCTCTTTAAAATTCAGGACCAGTGAAGCTGCCCTCACCACCATGAGCAGGCTGAACAACCTACGTCTACTTCATTTCCTATTTTATTGCCCATTGAAAAGAAAGGGAATTTGCCCTGATGTCGTACAAGTGGCTGCGGGACAGCAACCATCCATTCCCACACAGTGTACAAGTTTGATTGTGTTTGGCTAATTATCTCATTAACCTGTGCCTCAAGATCCGATTACTGTAGTGGTGAGTGAATAAAAGGCAGCAGCAGTGGGCCTGGAGTGTGGGATCTTCGCTCACCTTCTTTGGGGTGTTTATATCTGCCTGAGCCAAATCATCCCTAAGAGAGCCAGCTAAATTTAGATTTTTATTATAATCATGAAAAAACAGAACCTTTCTCAATCTCTCTCTCTCTCTTTCTCTCTTCCCCCACCCTCCTTTTTTATTCTTTTTTAATGAAAATTGTATTAATGTTGAATCATTCAAATAACAAAGGCTTGAGTTCAAAACCAGTCACAACTCATGTGCAAGTGTGACCTGAATTGCTTTGTGCCGGGGTCCATTTGTCAATAACATTTGTCAGAATAATGTTGATGCCACTTGGATAGTAGATCTTGATACCATCACTCACACAGAGTTAGAGGAGGTAAAATACTATTAAATCACCATGTCCTTATTTTCTCACCAAGTTCTAGAAAGATTGTGGAAGAGAATACTGGTGCAAAATACATGCACTAAAAATCCCAGTGATATAAAATACTCAAACCTAACCAGTAACAAAAGGTTGACATGAGAAGACAAAAGGAATGTCTATGAAATTAATGGTAAGGAGCATTTATTTTGAATAGCACTATAAATTATATAGAAGTAAAAGAAATAAAAATAACTTATACTAATTAGAACCCAGAAACTGTTTAGGGAGGGAAAGGCTCATGAACAACCAATATTACCTATACGAACTTTTAAACCAGGAAAAAACGGGGCTAGTAGAAAAGTACACTTGAGATGAGCTTGAAGAAAGGATTTATGATCTTTCAGAAAATATCTTCAATGCCTGACTAAAGAATATTTTGAGATAAGGAATCCTGTTTCTCCAGATAGTGTTCTCCATTGCAAAGAATATTTATGTAATCTATTCAGTCAGAGACAGAGATTATCACTACCAAAAACTTCACAAGTGATTCTGTGAATTATAGCTTGGTTATTCAAAATTTGGTGAAGTTTTCCTTATTTGGAAGTCAGCCTACAAAGATCAAATCATTCACCGTGCCCTGTTCTTAACAGCAGAGAATAAAATCCAAAAGCCCTGGAGCTATCTCCATGAGACATAGTTTCTCTCCTTGGGAAATATCTTATTTTTTGCCTAAACAGGGATCAGCAAGGACCCCAAGATGTACATGCTAGCAAGCTGCTCTTTAATTAGACTCCACTACTGAATATCCTTCTGCATTAGTTTCCAGAAAACTTAGCAGACAGTGTTTTTCATTACTGATACTCTCCCCATCTGTCCTTGTGAACAGGATATCTGTGCAGGAAAAGAATTTGCAAGGTTGAAGCCAGAGAGGAGCCTGCTTGGAGATCATTATATTGGCAACTGTGGACAAAGGAGAGGTATAAGTTCCATCTATAGGGCGAGAGTTATGTGCTGGTTGCTCAGCAACAGTTTGATTGATTTTATTTCTCTTTTGGTAATGTTTGGTGTGAGTTCTGGGCAGTGTTTCTAATATCACATGGTCACAGCTTGGTGATTTTCACCCTTGACTTTCATTTCTTGTGCCTAGAGGCCACAATGCTGGGCATGTATTAAAATACAAAATAGCTGAGAAACAGGGTTTGCAAATGAAACCTCCCCTTTCCTACTTTGTCTGGGTGCTTTTGTTGGGAGGCACACAGTGGGATTTTTTATTATTGGCAGCAGTGACAACAGCAACTGCACAGACCACCATTCCTGCCTGCCAGGGGCTTCCTGCAAACACAGGTGTCGTTTCCCACTCTCACCTCACTTCCTTTCCTTGCTGATCACTGCTCAAGATGTCCGGGGTAACTCTGAATTTTTCAGGCTGCTGTAGGAAGGACACCACCTTTGTCTATACATCTGCCACCTTCCCCCTCCAGCCTTTGAGATAAGTGCAGCCGAGTAGCTCTGGCTGTCAGTCCCTGGAGCTATCAGGCTCAGAGACAGTGCTTCCTTAGGCAAGGACTTTTGTCTGGAAACCCTCCCTTTGATATGCCTATTGATGCACATCTTCCATGAGCTTCAGAGGATGATTTAAGAGGAGTTCATTTGAGTTAAATTTCCATGATTCTGCAGGGACTTCAGTTGTTTGGTTTTTATTTTATCAGAATGTAAAGCAAACAAATGGGGGAAAATTTTAACTGTAGCCATTGCATGTGATGAGTTTTTGCACATTATTATATTTATGTGAAATGTTCATATTCAACTGACTGCTCTGTCAACAGAAACTCCAAGTCTTTAAATAACAGTGCAACAATATATCCAGGTTCAAGAGTGTTCATCTCTTTTTATTTAGAAGCTGTAGATGTTGTTACATTGCAGAGTGTACATGTCACATCCTACTGTATGACATCATTTGACCTAACCTCATAGAAGCTGAGTGGCATTATCCATGAGCCAGCACAAAATAATTATATGGGATATTCTGAGCAGTGCAGGAGTCACTGGTCCCATAAGTATTAAAATAAGTATATGATACACAATAGATAGGCTAGCGATTTCACCAATTGCTACTCACCTCTTGCATTAAAACCGACTCTGTACTTTGCTATGTCATTCCTCCTTTATCACAGGTGAAAGAAAACCTGGTATAATTTGTAACACACAAGCTATTCCTAGGCAGGACAAAGGGAAGGCCTTTTTGTTCATTAAATGATTTCTGACGCCACCTTGAAATTTTCTGATCTGGGTAATCCAGAAGCGGGAATGGCCTTTGGTAACACCTAATTGATACAGTTTTGCTGAACTGCAGTTTAAGCTTTATCATTATGTATTTTCTCCTGGGGCCAACACATGTCTTCAATATTTTTTTCCAATTTAATATTTCTTTCTGGTGCTAGACATACAATAGCACTTCCATGAAACAGCTCATACGACAGTTATGGAAACAATGAAAGAACCCAGAAATACCACCTACAATGGTATGAGCCCTGCTTACACTGGAAATGTTGATCTCTGCTAAGTGAAGGTCTCTGTTGTGAAGCAGCAAATTCCTGCAAAACACCAGCATCCAGCACAGCACCCAGGTGCTGACAATCCCCACCATGTGTGCTTCCATATCCAGGTTCCCTCTGTTCTTTGCTGGACTCATGGAAAGTGATGCAGAAACAAGTTTGGGGGAATACAGGAAGCCACACACCTTCCTTTCCCCATGCACTCCCCAAACACCTTGTTAACTCACACACCTTTTCATCCTTTAATGTCATGGTACAATCACACAAATAAAGAGACTCATTCTCATTTGTCTGGAGACTTTTCCTAGGCTCTCCAACTCAAAGCCAACCTGTTGTCTATTTCAAACATTTCAAAACAAAATCCACTTTGATTGAATATGTTTTTGGTTCAAACTGTGAGCTGTCTTGGATAAAAATTTGCACTTCCATATCTACCATGCAGCATACCTTTCCACAGTTCACTAATGAAATAACAATCCATAATGTTTTAGGAGTGGTCAACAGACATGCTATTATGGCAGGAGTTGGTACTGAACCGTGTAAGCAGACACCAGTACAGTAAGCAGACACCAGCAGCTTCAGAAAATTTTCTTGTGAGCAGTGTAGGCAACAGATCTGCTGGACATCTTCATGTTTTCATCTATTTGGACCTGGGCCATTTGGTTCAGGTAGCCTTGTTAAAAAGGGATTTGCAGGTCTTTGCCATGTTACAGCCCTGCCAAGCTGGAAGCTATAGACAAGGTCAGTGTCTAGGACTCTCTTGTATTAAATGAGCAAGCAAGCTTATATGCATTGCAGATTCCCTGCCCATGAGATCTCTTGTCTGAAGCAATCTGCTGAAAGGTGATAGGGTTGAAGTGTAGGCTAGACAACATGCATATGGCAGAGAGTTTGTAATATTCTAAATAGCATCCACTGTGTTTTCCTGGGTCAACATACAAAGGGTGTTGGTAAATCAATAGTTTAATCCAAGTGTGACAAGACAATTTATCAAACCTCTTAAAAAATTGCTTCTCTGTGAGACAAAGCAGCATTGCTGGCAGAAGCTGTTTTACACCACATGGCATTAACGCTGTTATAGCCAGTGAGAGGTGCCTACAACCTCGCCTTTCTGTGCTGTGAGGAGGACGAGCTGGGCCACCCTACTGTTTGTGCTTGGGAAACACTATTAAGTACACAGTGACATCTTGCATTATAATATTATAACACAGAAGGGGTAGAAACAATGGCTGTGTGTTCAGTCTTAATTACATGGGGGAATTTGTTTTGCTTTTGGTTAAAGAAGAGGAGCAATTGCTCCCTGGGCATTATAAAGACACAACTCACAGATCTGAAAGGTTTCATCTCTTTCAAAGGCATGATAGGGATGCTGCTGCAAGAAAAGGGAAGGATATCACTATGTTACTGTGACACCTACATCAGGGAATAAAAGAATGGGGTGCTTGCATTTCACTATTTGATAACTGTATGTGAACCAAGAGCAGCATTCACAAAGCCTGGGTTCCTCCAGTTTGGTCCTGAGCTCTGTATTCAGACATTAAATTCCCTCAGCTTCTGAAATCAAAGGGAACAATAGGTACATGCACAAATTAGCAAATGTGTGTGATCACAAGCATAAGACCCGCAGGTTTGGAAGATCCAGGCTGAGACTTTGCAGGCATACATCTCCACATATCAAATAGAGGTGCCCTTCTAAATTCCCAGATTCAAAAATGTGCTCAAAGCCCCCATCAGGATACATATATTAAACGTAAAAATTCTTTGACCTAAGGTCTGAATAAAGCAAACTAAATTAAAGCCAAAGGAAAAGAACAGTAGGGGAAAAAAGCCCCTATCCCTTTCAAAAATATGTATAGTTAGATAGAAACCAAAGCTTTTATTCTGTAAAAAGCCTATGTGTTATTTAAAAAGAATTCTTGAAAACAGTTGCGTGTGTATCAAAGGGGTTATACATTGTGCTCATATAAAATATTCTTAATATATAATAGCTGTTATAAACAGAATATCGAGAAAAGTTTTTTGTAAGACCATTAGAGCCTAAGAGCTACTTTAAACCTACATATAATTGTTCACCAGATAAGAGCCTCTATTCATATTGCTCAAATACCTTGCCTCAGCTGGAGACAGTTGAAAAGAGTACAGTGTGCAACATGACTGAGTGAATGAGCTCTAACCTTTCCTCTCTAAAGCAAAGCAAAAGGTACCAGGCTTGTTTTACTCTGTGGATAATGAACACAGTTCAGTCTCTCGTTCAGTTACCTTCCTCATAGTCCAGGCTATGTGTCATTGTGCAAAGGTTGCTTTTTAAATTATTTTGAGAGGTTATTTTCACTTTTTTCCTCAGAGAGAATTATGGATGAGAAGGCAGGAATTCCGTCTAGGAGAATGCCTTGTTCTTGGCTCCTCCTAGTTCAGCTTTTTAGCAGCACAAAGATATAGCTATTTCAGCATCCTTTACTGGGATAAGCTGGTGTCAACGCACTTACTCTGAACATACTCCACTTAAATATCTGTGTCTGTGCTGTGGGACAGCCATGACCCACCATGTTCCCCAGAAGTGGTCTCTGACCTTTTGGAGGGTATGGCAATTCTTTCCCTACTTATGCCCAAAATTTCCTTCCAAAGGGAAGAGGTGTGTGTGAATGGAGGCTGAGCAGCACAGTGCTTCAGAACATCCCTGCAAACACTTCAAAGCACGTGCACCTGAAGGAGAGATGCAGTTGCTCTTTACTACAGTTACTATCTAAAATTTTCTATCTGGTTAAATCCTAACAATACAGTACATAAAAGTTCATAATGATGAGTCAATACAGAATGATTAGAAAAAAAATTCAGGATGGAAAAACAAAATACTTTCATTTTTTCACTGAAACTGAAACACCCCATGTAGCCTGTTGTGATCACTGTGACTCTATAGAGCTCAGGGAAATGGAAGCAGAGTTTTAGTCTTGGTCCAAAGGTTATTAACAGTTTTAAAAATACATGTTTCTTGATGCTTGCTAAGTTTTTCCCCTTCCTTTTAGCTCACAAACTTGCAAGGAAGTAACCTCTTATTTATTTCGCAATCAAATTCTAGTTGGAAATAACTTTCTTTTCTCCATTGTTTCCTAAACTGCCCAGTTCAGCTTGGAATTGATGATCACTTTCATGCTATTACATATTTAGTCTAAAAAAACAATCCAATATTCATGGATATTCACACAGTATGGTAGAAGAGCATGCAGGAATTGTACTTTTTTGAAATCAACAGAACCCAAATATATTCAGTACTTTATTTTGTACATGTTACATATCTACCAATTAAAAAAACACCACTCCCCAACAACCTTCCCTCAGAGATATTTCCATTAGGAAAAAGCTTTATAGGCAATTTCTGGTTGTTTCTTAGTGAACTTCAATATTTGAGTTTGGCTATACTGCATTTAGCATTCATTGTCCTTGGGGATGGGCAGAAAAAATCCAAATTGAAAGTTTCAAGAAATGGAAATAGTTTTTGTAATTCCTAGTGCACTCAAATATCATGGAGCAAGTGTTCAAAAGGGAAAGTATCAGATTCTCATCTCAGTAGTGAAAATGGAAACAAAAGAATAGGCAGGAGGAAAGCAGGAAAAATAAATGGAAAAGTGGCACGAGCAGATAAAACATAAATGGGGAGAGAAGGAAAAATTGTGACGACAAGGGAATATCCTGTGAAATGATATGTGGAATTTTTCAAACTGGCCTCAGAGACAAGCCCTGAGCATGTTCCTGGGATACAGTTCTTCTCCACCTCCCTGCTACCACAGTTGCCTGATAACATGGCTACTGGAAGAGTCGATACCTGTCATTTTTATTTAGTAGTTTTCCAACTCAGTTTGTATGCAGCTGCACCAAAGAACAGAGCCTCTGTGAAGGACATCACTGCAGAAGGGCAGACAGGACTGTTTGAGGACCTACTTTTATTTACTTTAATTCTCCATTTTTTGGCAATATCTTTTTGCACCTGAGTAAGGTTTCCTAAGAAGTCAGAAAGTTTTACACACAGCTGTTAACACTACTGAATAGCTAACAGAAACAGCCCCAGCCACCTAAAGAGATCTTATTCTTGACTAGGAGGTTCTTGGAGAGGAAACCACCAAGGTAAATGATTCTGTCACATCACCCTGAGCAGCCTGATCGAGTGGGTGGCATTCCATGGCAGGGGGAGTGGATCTTTAAGGTCCTTTCCAACCCAGACCATACTATGATACTTCTATGATCACTCGTAAGATAAAGGGCTGCACTTTCAGAGTCATAGAATAAGGGCAATGCTCCATCAATAATGACATTTTCAAGGGTGTGTGAAACAGCAGAGAGGAGAACAGGAGACAGAACAAACACTGATCTGTTTTCTTCTAATAGCTATGGAGCAGCAGCTTCTTGGGTTTTTTTGTTTTTTTAAGGAATAAAATAATTTCTGAAAGTATTTTTCCCTCATAAGTTTGCAGTAACCATAAGTGGAAATTCACTGATTTTTTCCACTGAGTTTGTTAAGCAGCACAGATTTTTTCCTTTCCCTGAGCCCTAAATAGGATGCATAGTTTCAGCCCCCATGCCTTCCAGCTCTAGGAACAGTTACTGTAATCATGGGATGTGCTAGAAGCCAAGGTCATCACCAGTGAAAGCCTGTGTCTTTGCACTCCTCACGTGTGTCCCTCCGGCTCCTACAGCTTCCTTTCCTGGCAGCAGCTGCTCCTGCTCTTCACGCCGCTTTTAAAAGCAGTAAGGAATGGGAAAGTGAGTGTTAACACTGAGTGAAGAGCAACAGCACAATCTTGCAAATGAGCCACAATATGTCCAGTGATCATGTTCTGTGTAGCTCCGTGTTTGATACACAGCTAATAAATAAACTGGCAAAAACCTAAAATACCTAGGAACTCCTACTCTTATGTCAAATGAACTTAAAATGAGCAAAAGTTATTGGAGATAGGGATGCACAGACAGGTAAATTGATGGAACATGGTCCTATGCATTCTGTATATATATGTACAAACATGCATAAACCCAGTGTTATTGTGGAGATGTTGAAAGGTACTGTCTTGGTTTAACAAGTTCAGCTGGGCAGCCCCAAGTCCAGCTTCCCCCACACTTCAGTGTGACAGCTTGATCAACGCCAACATTTCCTTTAGACACATCTCAGCATCCTGTGAAGTTCTTGCCTTCCTAGCTCACCCTAGGAAAGGGAGCACAAGACATGGCAGGTTTTTCTCCAGTAGGCTACAGCTTCCCCACCCTCCAAATCAACTCCATCCCAGACCCTCCGTTTGGACTGAGGGCAATCTGAAGTGGTGCTGACCTGAAATCTGCAGTTTCTGCCTGTAATGATTTGTCCCCCTCTGCTAGCCACAGGCCATGCTTAACGCCTGAGGAGGAGGAGATGTTAGAGATAAGGCTGCTGAATACGGTAGGACTTAACTGGATTTTTTTCAGCACAAGTAGTGGAGTCTCTGTGATTCCCAGTACACAAAATCCCCACCTCTTTCAAATAAGTGCTCCTGTAAAGATACAGTTTTGCTCAGGCTCTGCAATATATAATATGCACACAAGAGTGAGTGAGGAGAAAAGACTATCTCCATGAGAGTTAAAGCTGCACTGCCAAGTTCCTCAAAGTTATGGCTTAACATGCTGAAGAGTATCAAGGTGGTGGCTTGGTAATACAGGATAAAAGAGGACTTACACTGTTCAATGTGCAGCACTTCCAGTTTAAACCAAACTGCCTTTTAGTGGCACATTGCCTCCAAAGAGCCTGAGCCTCGAGGGATGCCCTTCAGCATTGTGAGAATTCTAGCCCAAACAGGAAACTAGTTGTTTGTAGGGAAAGTGGGAGCATAATGCTCCCCATCTTCAGTTTCACCATACCATGATCAGAAAACATGTTTTTCTGGTGACCCAGAGTGGTTTGGTTCTCCTTAATTTATCTCTCAACATCTTCCATGATTATATAAAAAAAAAATGCCTCAAAAGCACTTTCCCAGGATAATTCCTTTGGACTTTTAATTCCAAAAAAACCCCTCAGTTTCTCTCCCCACCCCTTTTTTTTCCCCTCAATTTTCAACAATCACAAATACTAATATCAGATTTTTTTGGTAGGTTATAAATTCCCTTTTGTTCCTGCAGCTCTAACTACCTGTAACATTTTCTTGCTATCTTCCCATCTAATTGCCTTTCTGTAATTAAATATAACATTTTTCCCACGTGAATTATCACTAGGACCTAATCCCAGATCCGCAAATCCCATAGTAAAGATCTGTTCTCTACAAACTGACACAACAGTAGTCAATTCATTGAGCACAGACAGACACATCTTTTCCATGAAGGCATTTAGCATCTTTGCTAAAACTGTCTCACTAGCAATTTCAGCTAATAGGAAAATTAAGTTAGCACAAAGCTCCTGAAAATAAATTCTGCAGAAGACATCCCTCTGCTTTAATAGAGATTGAATGCAGTCCATTTCTCCTTCCCCGTGTCCCAAACAACACATCAAAACAACATTTAGCAAGTGAGCTACATTTCACAACACCCTTGCATCATAGGTAGACTTGGCAGCATAAATGCCGTAGAGAGAGGAAAGTTGCTTGTTTGGGGTTTGTTTTTTTTTTTTCTTTTCTGTCCAGCCTGATCTCTCCCAGTACTTTAGGATTGCCCAAGATGACTCCATTATCTCACTTGTGTCTCCAGTGGCTGTTAACCCTCTATGTCGCCTAAGTGCCAACACCAGAAACCTTTTCCCCTGCCCTTTGAATTCAGGTTGCAGAAGTGCTGAGGAGCACTGTTGTTAATTCCTGGCATATTCCCCCTAAATTAGACTCAAACACCATGAAATCACAGGGAGAGAGGAAGACAGGTGCTTTTAAAAACAGGCATTCCAAGTTATGTTTAACCAAGCAAGGGGGAAAGAGCTGGAGATGTCACCCAGAGAGGGTCATCTATTCAGTGATTTTTCCCCATTTTCAGTTCGCTTAATGTTTTCAAAGCTGCTGTTTTCTCAGGTGCACTGGTGGATAAATAGTATATGGAAAAAGTTACTTAAATTGAGATTTCCTCTTCAAATGGTGTGGCCTCCATAAAGTGGGTCTTGCTAAGTTCCTCCTGTGCTCTTTGGTAGGAGTAACTGCAGGCCAGGTATCAACAGGTTTGGTGTGGGTCATGGGGATACAGCTCAGAAAATCTGGCCCATGAAACACCTTCTCAAATTTTTCAACTTCTCTGCCCAAAAATATCAGAAATGTGACACTTGAAATCCATTTTCCCGAAACATTTGGTCTAGTCAAGTGCCTTCACACAATGTATGTGGCAGGCAGATGCAACAGGGACACAAACAGGGCTGAGACAAATGCTTACCCATTTGGCAGAGGATGTGTGGATTTTTTTCTCGTTTACTGCTGCTAGACAACTCCATACACTGCTAGTAATTACTGTATCTGGAGTTTTTTGTTTGTGTGCTTACACCTTACCCAGTAGCTTTGTTCATGGAAATAAAAATATTCTGGACAGCTTGGAAAACTTCCTTTGCTTTGACTTGAAAAAGTTGAATTCAGTTCCCAAGGATCTCAGTGGGAGCTGGGTTAAGATCTGTGGCAAAATCCTTTACCTCTTATCATGCCGCCACTGCAGCAGGTGCTGAATTTTCTTTTACTAATAGGCTAATTTATCCTTCTGTGATTGCAATGTACCAAAAAGTCCTACATTTCTTCCCATGTGTAGGGTTTACTGGGCTCTTGCAACTGAAGAGACCCAGACCTTCTGTTCCTCTTACAGTCTCTAACCATTTCAGAGCCCCAAAGCTGCAGCCTCCACAGGAGTTGTACCTCACCAAAGAGTTCTCTGTGCCAGTCAAGAAGATTTGGCATATTTCTCACTCATTTTTTCACATACTCCATCTCCATGGTATGTTTATTCTTCCTTGTGACTATCTTGCCTATAGCCCCGGGTAGAACCACAAGCAAGGACAGGCATGTCCTCCTACAGCCCAAGGGGGAAGAGGAGGGACAAGGACGTTACAGGTAAGGTTTTTGTTGGAAATCTGAAAAATAAATGATGTATTTACCCTAGCTAGCATCCATTTACAGTTTGATAAATAGATACAGTTATCCCCAGGACATCATGTTAGTAGACACAGCTTAAAAAGAAGTAGAAATATGGTATTTCTTCCTTCATAAAGAGCTCTGCCAGTCTTTGTTTTCCTGTCTTTCTTCGCTTCTCTAAAACCCATTAGTTTGGTATCTTTGAAGTTCTTTTAAAAAACAGTCTTCTATTTTGAAATCCATGTCAAATTGAGAAGGAGGTAAAGCAACAGGGCTCCCCAGAAATAGAGCAGTGTTTCTACAAAAATAACTCTGATTGATGAATTCTACATAAATCACCAAATAAAAATCCTGTAAGATAATTAGAATGCCAAGGGATGGCAGCTCATCTGCTGAATTTAATAATTACTTTTAAGGTCCCCAATGTTCATTGCAAAGATAATTTTCACATGCTACGTGGTGGTGTTCTGTAAGACATCCAAGTTAAATGTACTAATGTTTGTTATTCTTTTCAGAACGGTGGTTAATTTAACTCTTGTTTGAGATGAGCTGAAGTACCTGAAGTGCCTTCCAACAATTTCTACCCTCCGATAATAAGACATGAGAGAAAGCATCGCGATATTTGCAAATTGTGAAAGGTGTAGGTGTCTAATCACACCCAGACATTGTTACTGAACAAATTTTGATATGGTTAATCTTGATTTATGCCTAAAAAAACCATAACTTTCAGACAAGCTTACCATCAAAAATGACAATATTGTTTTGAGCAGAGCAGTTAGAATTTGTGTTTTGGGCTTGCTCTGTTTTACAATACCTTTAATGAACAGCATTTAACCACAGGCAGCTGTAGATCTAGTCTTATAAACTATGCCAAAATAATTAAAGGAAAAAAGAAAAATGCACATGTTCCCAAGTTTTGTCATTTTCCCACCACTGGAGAAAGGATTTTTAAAACAAGCCCTCCATGATCTTTTGAATGTTCAAATACCACAGAGCTGAAACAGAAGCTGTAAGCAGTCACTATGCCTCAAAATAAAGTGAAAATTTTCCATTTAAATTGAAAAAAAAAAAAAAGGAAAGGCATTTTCCATCTATGTTTCTGTAAATTAATTTTAGAGATGGGCACATCCATAAAACTCAGATTCAGACATAAACCTGGGAGCATATGGCTTGAAATAGAGCTGGGTAATGTGTCCAGACCACCACAGTTGCTGGCAAAGTAATAACTGGTTAGTTAGCAAAGTCCCCTATCTCAGAGTATATTTCCTGGTACTCTACATCATCTTGCATCCTGCATTGATGAACCACAGCTCTAACACCTTATGACCCTGTGACAGATATAATTTTTTTCTTTTTTTTTAGACAAATATATAGCTTGGATAAAAATTTTCACCAAAAATTTTGAGCCTCATTTATATACTCTTCTACAAATCCATCTCATTTAGTGAAAAACAAATTCTACTTAAAAATCCAACAACAAAAGGTATTTAAATACAGCAACTCACCTAAAATATTTCCCAAATCTCAGTCTTTATGTTCACCAGTTTCTGACAGTTCAAGTTTAGTCTGGGACTAAAAACAGAAGCAGACAAATACATAAATACATGAGCTTTACACAATGCATTCATACTGGACAAAAAGGAAGATGTGAAAAGGATACAGTAATATTTTTCATTTTAGGAAAAAGCAGTTTATTAAAGACTATCATTTAGCTAATCTAATGTGTTGCCAATATTTGTTATTTGATACCAAGGAAATAAAAAGACTCAATAAAGCAACTTGGATGATGACAAGTAATAAGGAGCTAGGTCCTAGACACCCATATTGCCTCCTAAATCGTAAGAGTTCCTACATTGTTTAAAATATAAATCACACAAAGTGGTCAAAATCCAGCTTTAATTCTCAGTCTAATGATTACATTGGTCACTTTCCAAGACCACAGCTAAAGGCCATGAGAACTTTTTAAATATTTTCCCAGCCATATACATATTGTCCCAAGCACTTTAAAAAAAAAAAAGGCAAACAACCAAGAAATAAAAAGAGCAGAAACCAGACACAAAGCAAAAGCATTAAATAAAACATTCAACATGGAGTTTCTGCTCTGCAAGTGAGCTTTGAAATTACCAGGAGACATGAAGATTTTGATTCAGCACCCCACTGAATTTTCGTAATCATTTTGGAAGGTGGAAGGGACCACATATAGTACCTTGGACCTCTTTACTATGGGTTTGAGGAGTTTCAGGTTCCTTTCTTTCTTTTTTCTTTTTTCCTCTTTTTCTTGTGTGAAACAGATTGTTCATAGAACATTATTTCAAGAGCTTTCCCTTCACTTTCCTGTGCAGAGCTACAACAGAGTGCTATTAGCATCTGGTTCTGCATATGCCTAGAAGCTCATTCATTTCAAGCCACATTCAGAATCAGGGCCTTGACATGTGATAATTCCCTACAAATTCTGATATGTATGGAGGTTTTTTCTTAAAATGTACTTGCAATCTCAAAATACTCCAAACTCTCTGCAAGTCTTCTCTCAGGAGACTAACTTTCTGGGGAATCATTTTTCATAGTGCTCCAATAAAGAAGCAGCATGAGAAACACTTAATATGATGAAAAAATACCCAAAAGACATCAAAATAAAAATATGAATTCAAATTTACAAGCTGTATTAGTCATAATTAACCAGTCAGGAGAAATAGCAGTGTATAAAGATCTGCTATGTAAAAAGTATTGAATATTTTAGCAATTCTTTAGGAAGGTACTGAACTTTCCTTGCAATTAATTATTCATCCATAAAACTTTCCTTATTTCCTCCTCAAATTACTGCAGAACTTTCTTCTCCTCAGTGAGATCAGGAGTGTAATCACATGCATGTATACAGTACACGGACAAAAACACATGCCCATAAAAAAAGCCACATCAGATACCACCCCCAGCTTTCCCCAGTTGTACATTTGATGCTTGCTGGTGCCATTAAGCAAACACAAAACAACAGCAAGCGCATTCTGTTGAAATGTTTAGCTAAATGGAACCAAAACAGTCACAGTTCACAATTTCATAAATACATTAATTAGAAGTGTCTCCAAATAGCATGTGATTTTGAATTATTAACATAAAACACTGCATTATAAATGACTGCAAATTGCATTCCTTAGTGCTCTCCATGCTTAATTTATTATGCCGTAGGAAAATTTGCAAATTACTTCACTGTTTTATATTTAATGGATAGTTTTATATGTATATTGTTTCATTAAGATAAAATTAAACCACTGTGTACATATTATATGCCTTTCCAGTGACATAAATGTCACTAGAGACCCTCTGACTATATCAGAAGGGGAGCGTGCTTTCTGTCATCTCCTGGATTTAATAAAGTAGTGAAGAGCAGTTTGGAGTTTCTGCCCTTTCTGTGCCCATCCATAATCCCTTCTTCCAGACAGCCCATTTCTGAAGTTTGCAGATGGCACTGCAGAAAAGTTTCCTGCATTTTGAAAGTATGGAGAGGGGTGGTGGAGAAGCCAGGGCTGCTCTGTGGTTTGAAGGCAAAGGAGTTTTTCCAGCAGTGGCCTCTGCTGCTAGGGCAATGCAGGTGCCATGCCACCTGTGCTTTTTGGGTGAAAACGGAGGTGGCAAGGCAGGTGAGCCTCCTGCCCCCAACCCCACAAACACAGATTCCTTTGGAAAACCACTTCAGTCTCCCAGGAAGAGGGAAAAATGGCTGACATGGGCTGGTCTGCCTCACTGCCAAGGTTTTACTGTCATATCTTCCTGCAGTAGTGAAAGGATGGAAATAAAACATACTAGGAAATCCTGGTGAGGCTAGGTGGGGATAGATGCCTGGAGAAACACCGGGGAGGGAAGGTGAAGGACACAGTATATGAAAGGAAAATCCATTAAATATGCAAATACAAAGACATCCATCTTTGACAACTTCTTTGCATGCTGTCTGTTCTTAGCCATTTGTCTTCTCTATTTGTAAATTCCTCAGAAGAGGAACTGCCTCTAACTATGTTCTTGTTGAGTGCCTGTTACAATGGGGACTCAACTTCCCTGAAAACCTGAAACACAAATAGACCATAAATAATAGATATTATTTATGATACATAAATAAATAACATTGGGCCATGAAGATGCATTCTAGATGTGTTTTAAAAGGCTGATTGATTCCCTGCTTTCTGAGAACTAATAATATTCCTTTGGTGGATGTGATAGATATTTCTTTGAACTCACTTTCAGGCCTATTTAAAAGATAGCAAAGGTACTGGTTACCCAAGTGCATGGGTTCCATGTAGTTTTCATAGGGGCTTTTGTTTAATAAAAATACAACACAAAAAAATATTGCAGTATGGGTAGGAGGTGGAGAGATGGCCTATTTGGGAAAAGCTATAAGTTCTGCCTTAAGTTGAAATTGTATTAATGAAATTGAAGCTACAAGAAGATGCATGTGAGAGAGACAGACAGCCCTCTGAGCTATTCTTTTCAAGTAATGAAGATGAGACTCTGTCAGAGATTGAGGTGTCAAAACTGGAAGTGCTGGAACAAATTCACAAATTAAAGAGCAACAAGTCACCATGACCAGATGGCATACATCTGAGAGCTCTGAAGGAACTTAAGAATTAAGTGGTTGAGCTGCTAACAGAAAAATATGCAGCCTTTCATTAAACTGCTACCATGCCAGAGGACAGGAGGTAACAAATACCTCATCTCACAAAATCTGGAAGGTGTGTTCCTGCAAGCTTGATTAAAGCTGCAGATTGCTTTTCTCTTTTAATCATCCTGGCTTCAGAGGGAAGTTGGGCACATCCAGTAAAAAGAGCTGCCCTTGGTCGATGGGTGCCCCTGGTGAAAGCCAGCTCAAGCATTTTGCTGACTCAGCATACACTGCTGACCATTAACCTGGATGTGGCTGGGGGCCTTGCAAGGACTGACTTCAGTGATAATTAAAAACCAACTGCCCGAATTACCCCCTGCCTTCCCAGCATTTAGATTCCACAAGTCCCTCTCCCTGGCAGTATTTTCAGGGTAGTTTAACTCTTTCCTCTGTACATTTATGAATGTGATAAGAGGAAAAAGATATAGCCATACCAATCCAGGAATATCCTTCTGGTTTTATCTTCCATTTCCATTTCCTTATGATCCAGATAAAAACTCTTTGGGGTAGCATTCAGAGGAGAAAGAACAGAGAGGAAAAATAATAGTTCAAGGTCTGCCTGTACAGCATGTACGATGTACTTATATCGCTGTGTAGGTTTTAAGGTGTGTGTTTGATCACCCAGTGCTGCACAGCCCAGCTGCTGTGCTGCTCCTCAGTGTGCACACCAGCTCACAGAGCCCAGCTGATGCTCAGGAGGCTGTGCAGACATGGCCCCACAGCCTCAGGTACACCCCATGTCCACAGATCATCAGTGTAGGGCAGCAGCAGAGCACCCCTGCCTTTTCCTGCCAGGTATGCACAAGGATCTTGGCTCTCCAAAGGCAAGGCTGGGGAGTGCAGAGATCTCTGATTCCATCTTCTGAGTGTTAGAGAACAGAGAGTTTTTACATTATTATGCTCACATCAGATTGACTACAATATATCTTCCTGCTAGATGCTTAGCCTGTGACAGACAATATCAAGATTTAGGAAAGTCATCTGTACCAGTGAAGGTCTCTACTAGTCACTGGTACTATTAAAAATATGTCTCACTTCCAGAGGGAGTGCACTTGACCTTCATGTCCAGCCACTTTCTGTGTTCTTATGGTTAATGAAGGCCCTGGGGAAAAAAGTTATCACTTTGAAGATTACAAATAGATTTCAAACTATCAAAACAAGAGCTGTGGGAGAACAGCTTAGCCATCCCAAAAAAAACACATACTGAGATTTTTAAAAAATAATACAGAAAAAAAAGAAGATGGGCCTCTTCTTCCACAGCAGAACCCACCACTTGTAAAAGCTTTCATGTGTGACAAGCAGAGACTCTCCTACCATTTCAAAATATTCAGAATTGGAGAACTGATATCTAGGATGCACAGAAAAGGAGGGAGAATATCTGCATAAGAATAACCAGACCCTTGCTGCTTCAGACACATATTTCCAACCTGTAAGAGTGAGACTCATGTCACTAGTTCTAGTGAACACACCAAGCTATTATTCAGGGTGAAAGAAGCTCTTTTTCTAGTTTGGATAAGAAGCTGAAAATGAAACGTACACACATGTAGGAGGATTGAGGTTTTTAAAAGTATTTTTTTCCACAAATTAAACACTATGTAGGAGAAAACTCCTGGTCACAAGCAGTCTTGCTTGCTTAGGGGCTTCACAGCATCCTGAAACCATTTCTCTTGCAGTGGAGGACAGCTGCAAAGCAGATATTGAGACCCCCTGATTCAGACGCATGGGCTGGGGGCCAGCTCTTAACTTGCCATTATTGTTCAATCTGGCAGCCAGACTGGAGGGACCAATGCTTGAGGACTCCTTGCTGAATGCAGGAGTTTGAAGTGTGGGGTTTTTTCCTCTGAAGTGGATCATCTAGAGAGCAAACCCTTTTCTTCCACAGATGCAACAGGGAAGTGTTGGTTGCATCACCTGTACAATATAACAACTTTGGGATTATGATGCTTTTTAACCCTGGATCATTCCTAGCTAGAGTTGATACATTAGTGCAAAGAAGGAGGAGGACTGCTGCTGTCTTCCAACAACTGTTGGCAAACCTGTTTTCTTCTTCCAGTGCACATATACTAATATTTTAAAGGAAAACACGATCATTTCTTCAAAGTTAAAAAATAATAACAGCTAGCAGTTTAAAATTTGGCTTCATTTCTTGGTATCCTTAAAATGCACATCTATGAGTGAGCAGCAGAAGAAGTCCAAATCCCACTAGTAGGAGGTTGGGTGGGCTGGAGAAGACCATCATCTTTCATGTTTTCTCCCTCTGGTGGATCTGCCGGAAAAGATGGCCTACTTTTCCCAATATCTCAAAAGTCCTTGCTTTTCTTTCACTATTAGCAAAGGGCCATTTCTCCCTCATCATTACCTCAGTTTCCACCTTCAGATAGTTAAGCTTAAGTAGATACATCAAAGTTCTCTAGATGGTCAAAGCCACTCAGTCTTCTCCTGGAATGGACAATCCCAGGTTTTAAGTCATGATGGAAAGTCCCATCATGAGTGACTTTTGCATTTTGAAAATCTGTTGGAGGAACCACAAACAGATGTTCTTGCAGAAATGTGAAAAACAGGATATGTGTGGGAGTCCCTGCTGGGACGGATGGTGGCAGTCCTGTAGATTAAGTAATGGCCATAGGCCTTACACTCAGCAGAAACCAACGGCTTAAAAATATCTAACCCTCGCAACATATTCCCTGTGCATTCCTTTAATGGCAGTCACTTCCCTATCCTAAATCGGGCAATAAATATGGACAAATTCACAACTTCCTCTAGTGACTTTTAACCTAGAAATGCAAGCTGCTTTTATGTTTTATCACAAATGAATTCCATGCATCATTATGAAAACCAAAGTTTTCCCATGCCTGAGTCAAATCAAGGCCTATGCCAACATTTTTGCAGTCCCTAGGCTGGAGTAGTGCAACTTATTCTTCATGAAGCCATCACTGGAAAACGCCACTTGGTTTAGAAAATAGATGTCCTTTAAATACTCTGCAGCGGTCACTGGCTGCTTTCAAACAAATGTGTGGTGCTGACCGACAGATCCCTCCATAGTTGGGGACCCATTTCACAAAGACACAGACATTTTCTTTACGTCCCATTGCAGCCACTGAGCTTTCTGGGCTTCCTGCAGACCTTGTGCTCTCCCAGCAGATGATCCCAGCTAGTTGCACATCTCTCTGACTGCATCTGCTAGATGTTTCAGTCACTTCAGTCGCTACACTCTTTTGGAACCACCAGAAGCTCAATTTGATAAGCTTCAAGTTGGCCTGAAAAACACAACTGTTTTTCAAATCTCTAATTGGCTTTTGGCAAAATTTACCTCAGGCTCTATTTTTTATGGCATCTTTACTGTTAGCATTATTTTCTTCTGGTTGAAATGTGAGGCAGGCAGACAAGCGTCACAAATGCATGAAACTCTCAGAAAGCAGACAGATACTTAATGAAAATGAAATTATTTCTTTTGTGTGGCTGAAACAGACTCAAATAATAAAATCAAGGTGACCTTGAGTGAAAACCAAGCATGGTTTCTTGGCTCAGAAGCTCAAGCAGGACTTTCATCTTTCCCTAACAGAGTTTGGACACAGAGGCTGGTGAATGCAGAATGTGGCCCCAAGCAGGCAGCACGAAAGCGGGTTTGGGAAAGCCAATGTAATCTGTGTGTTCTTACCACTGGGACAGCTCCTGCCTGCTGGAGTTAATGGAGGCAGCAGTTCTGGTATGGTGCCAGGCTTCTCCCCAACTCCCTATCCTTCTCAATCCAGCCAAAACTGTTCATCTGGAAATTTGGGGGTATGATGAGATCAGCCTAAAGCACTTCTCCAGCCAGTGCAAGAGAATTCCACAGCGGATGGACCAGCTTGCTTCTGTTCGATGTAGTGCAGCACTTAGGGTAAGGTCATTAACTTTTCCAGGATGTAATTTCTTTCATTTTGTGGAAGTCTCAAGTCCCAGAGCTTTGCTCAAGACCGGGAATCTAATGTCTTTTTCTGTTTTCTCCCTGACAAGTCTCAGAGATATTAAAAATCAAAAGAAGACTCTAAGGAGCAAATAAAGTCTCTTTAAAGTACTGTTCCACTTTTGTGTTAACTCACAGAAGCTTTTTGCTCTCTCTGCCTGGCCCCAGTCAGATCTTGCATAAAAGGGAAAAAATGCACTTAAAAGTGCTGTTTTCTTTCCACTTCCCCCTGCGCCTCAAATCATTAGTCTTTCTGCATTTCTCTTTTATTCCCCGACTGGCTTGTGCCGAATCAGATTATAATACATTAAACCTCCAAGAAACACAAAGCTCTCCAAAGTGCTCTTTGGGGTCTCCATACGTGTGTTCTCTTGCTCTTTCCTGCAATAATTACTGCGATCCCAGGGTCAGCTCCTGCGTGCAGGTCCCACTCCAACATGGCCTCACCTCCCATCACTGCAGAATGAATTCAGGATGGGTTTGCCTGCACATCGCCACTGCTTTTGTGCACAGAAGCACGGGAAATGCCTTGTCTGAAAGGACACCCTGCCCTACTTTTGCAGGCTCAGTCCCTTTTGGCAGAAAGGAGTTTCTTCAGCTTCTTTGGAGAAATAGGAATGATGGTATTCCAACCAACTTCTCTGGACACATCTTAATTCCCTCTACTAGAGGCAGAGCTGTCAAATCATGGTCCTGGCCTGAATGGTGTCTATGCCAAGGCTCCCCTGGTTTCAGTGAGACCATGGCCCTGTGGAGTCTTGAGTGATGAGAGCCGGTGCTGGGAGAAGTTCAGCAGCATTTGTGCTTTCAGAAGGAAGCACTGCCCTTAGCTTGGCCTTTACTCTGAGCAGAAGAAGGCTGTATAGGGATATGACTGCTGGAAAGAGCAGCCTCATCCTAGGGCAGCACAGTGCAAAGAGTTGAATATAAGGTTATTGCCAGCCACATCGACATCAGTCAAAAAGCAAACAGAAATAAAACACAGCGAGGCACTGCCCTGAGTGTGATTAGACTCATTAGTCACAGGTTATTGGAGAGCAGTAGCTCTGGTATTCCCGAGTAGTGCTTCCAGCTCTCCATAGGAGGAACATAAGGAGCTCCAGGAGGGCTCAAGGGTACAAATAGCCCTCATCTGTGGTGGCCAGGGCTGCTTTACCATGTGGCTGCTAAAGCTCCTGAGACATCTGCTGCTGCAGAGGAAGTCAAGTGAAAGGAATGATCCACAGCCGTGGGTGAGCTCTGCAGCTGGAAGCACCTGGGAACCACTTCTGCCCACTCAACATCATCATGGCTCAGAACACAAACGCAGTTATGAACCTACAGCAAATGACTCCTTGCAAGTTCTGCAGAAAATTTATTACTTGGGAAAGAAAAAATATACCAACCTGAACACTCAACATCCAAAGAAACGTCAACGTGCTCCAAAGCCATGTAGCAGCTTTTTTTTGGCTTCTGCAGGGGCAGAACACACCAAAATCCTTGGTATTATCAAATTGGCATTGTGTTTTTCCGTCAGGCCTTACACACAGAAGGAATTTGTATGGCAGGGAAAATATTTGTCTTCAAGCCATCACCACAGTCCTTTTCTTTCCTCTGGAGAAGTTGAGTCTACATTTCTTCTGAGGGTGTAGTGATAGCAGCAGTGAAATAACAGGCACATACTTTCTCTACAGCTTTGTTAGAAAACTTGAATTCCCTCTTGAAGTGCTACTCTCCTCCCAGTCCTGATCTCTTCCTCTGAAATGAAGCCAGCTTTCACATTTTTGTGGTGGTTTAATAATGTGGGAAAATGGGTCCATGATGGAAAGAAGGAAGGTTAAAATCCATTTCTACTCTTGCCCTAAGCAGGAAATAAGCAGATACCTCCCAAAGTGAAAGCCTGGTTATCTGGCTTGCTGCAATGCCATGCCAATAAAGAAGCCTTTTTTCTATTTAAAGAAGTAATATAATAAAATGTTGGTTCATTTCATTATAATAGCTAGGAAGGATTTTCTAGTTTCACAGCATAAATTTAGATTAATTTTTTAGATTTGACAACGTTATAAAAATTATATTGATTCTGAAATTATAATTTTAGATTGGTTCTGTCATTTTAGCCTATTAGCAGTCTTTAAATGAAGTGATCCAATGTTACAATCAATCTTATCTTCCATTATGCACTTCCTGGTGCTAAAAAGTAAGATCGATTCTAATTAACTACACTGGTTCAGTCATTTGGGTAGTTTGTTCAGAAAAAAAAAAAAAGAAGTTACTGCCCTAATATTACTAAACAATTTGTTATACATTTATGTACTGAATTTATGTCCAAAATGAATGTCATTCCTATAGTAAAAACAGTGTGGCTGCAGCTCTCTAAAATATAGGATGGCAACACTAGTGTTACTGGTTCAGCCAGTGTAGCTCATGAAATATTTTCAGGGTCCACTTCAGGTTTAAGAAGCAAAGCAGGGTCAGCAAAAACTACTTCCTCTGCAGCACAGGCTGTAAATCTATATGTACATTCAAAGTGACTTGGAAAATGGCATTTCCAACATGAAGCTGTGGCTAAGAGGACAGGCTTAAATGCTGCTTAAGAGGCCATGATGGTGAAAATAATGCTGTGAAGCAAGCAGATGTGATTTAAATATGAATCAGCTCAAACTCATTTATTCCAGCATTTCCTGGCTTCAGCTTACACTGAGGTATTGAAACTCTGGGGAGACCTTGACACCCACCTTTCCCTGTGCCAATCTCAGACTCCATAGCCTTTAAATGAACTCTATAAATGTCGGCATAGGTGACAGGGCTGTGGGAGACCAATATACAGTGATCCTACATGAAATGAACCTGAAAGTCTGAAGAACTGTTGGAGAGAAAAGCAGAAGCCAGATAGATTGATTTAAAAGCAAAGACAGCAATGGCTGACCTCTAGTAAAACTCGAGGGAACATGTACGTCTCTTGCAATTTTATTCCTTATGATGCTTAAACCACCCTCTTAAGTAAAACACTATTACCTTGAGTACGTTCTGAAAAAAAATCTATTCTTTTTCTCATCTATAGTGCTTATGCCTGAAGTTTCTTCTAACTGTTACCTTTCTTTTCCCTGCTACACCTTTAAAGAAATGCAGCATCCTCACCACTAAATCAGGTCATCTATCTGTCACATTCAAGGCAACTTAGAAATGGTCCACAGTTCAAGGGATGCTACACTTGCTTTTCCAATCACTGCCACTACATCCTTATGTGTGGACAAACGTGTTGGGGAATGGGTCAAGAATAAGACATGTGAACCTGGCATCCTGCTGCAGGGTATTCCCCAACTCCCCTCCCTTTTTGCACCCTCACACATGCTTTGTTCTTATCCTCCTAATGGCATCATCTTACTAAGAAGTCAAAGTGCTGAAAAAAAAATGTGAAAGGGAGCAGTAACCTTAAAATGTTTCACTTATTCATGTTTTGTTTTTTTTTGTTGTTTTTCTTTAAGATCTCAACCTCGGTCATTCAATGAAAAAATATCACAAGATTTCTTTGAGCCCCAGTGTCTGCCCCCTTTGAGCTGAAAAAGCACCTTGGCCAGGGGAAGAGCACTATACTTCCCTATAGGCCCTCAAGTATTGCTGCCAGTTGTCATGAAGCTTGCCAGTAATTCTTACGAAGGAGAAATCTCAGACCTCCTTTTCTTGATTGGCTCCTTTTATCCTTTCCTTTAACATGTCTCAGTACTGAAGATGTGCTGGCTGAAAAGATTGACATTGCATTCTGTGGAAAGCCACTGCAGAAATTACTCTGGGTGCTGCTGGAAGCTTTTGCTTGGGAATATCCTTTTTATACTGGCAGTTTGTTACTCAAGTGACAGACAAACGCCTGGCAAGAAAAAGCCTTGATTTCACTGTTCCTGCTACTGCATTTGTATTGCACACCATCATTAATTATTTGCAATCTTGTAAGAAGCCCTCGGGAGCCTGCCTCACACCTCATGTAATCTTTTACATCAGTGCAAAGTGAGTGCAAAACACTCTCACACGTCTGCAGAGAGGTCCAGCTCCAGCAACATTCCAGCAGACATCGATGAGGATGAGGCTGAGGCTGGAAAGCATCAGAGGGTGCATTTGCACACCACTTTTATTTGCACAAGACAAACAGCATTGGTTCACCTTTAGCTTGTTGCCACTGGCCAAGCAAGAGGACAGACAGACTTCCTGACGGCCTCATGGCAGTGCCCTAAAGCTCCTTGGATCTCACCACCAGCTGCACGAGGTGCTGCAGACACTGCAATGTGAGGCGGTCACTGCCAGTGGCACGTGGTACGTGTCCCCTGCTCATGGTGCTTTGTGGGGTGACAAGGGGTTCCTTTGTGCTGCAGCCCTGGGAAGCTGCTGGAGTGTGCCAGATCCCCCTCCATGCCCAACAGAGCAAGGCACACCTCACAAGCTGGATTTCTAAATGCAAGGTGGGCATTGCTAGCAGGGCTGTGGATGGGGAAAGGCCAGGTCCTGGGGCACCTGAAGGAGAAAGTGGCCGGGGGGGATGTGGAAGAAGACCATGATGCATGGCCAATGTCACTCAGAAAAAAAAGGGTGTGGGAGCCCGACAAGGTGAGAGATACTGCAAAATAGAGGAGGTGACATTTCTGCAGAAAAACTGCTTTTGTTTCTTTCCCATTTCACAGGCAGCATGTCTATTAAATGTGGCTTTTGCTGCCAAAGGACTTGTCATATTACATTAGGTTTAGCAACTTCTGCTGTGGCAAAGTGTGCAGCGTCTCCCTTCACATAAAGAAAATATTTTCACAAGCCTGTTCAACCTGCTAACTGTGATTACAGACAGTTGGCCCCTGACATGACATTTATTGCTCCAGTGTCCAAGTAAGAGCCTCACAGCACTGCCCAGCCAGCTACCTGAAGAGCACATATGTGTGTGGAGATCTTAAACAAGTTTCTGCTAATGGCTTAATTTTGTACCCTTTTAGGAGGTCTTTAGCAGCTCGATAGAAAACATGATACAGTAAAGCAGTAAAAATAAGAACTTAAAAAGTATGTGCAAGCCCCTTCTTTTTATGCTCGCCTTGACATGTATGATATGATCCAATATATTATATCCATTTGCTGCTGCAAGTGCTTTTTGCATGCATATTTCTGCTCTGTTCAGCAATATTCATCATAACTGAGAATCACTGTGATTGTCTACCTACACTTGAGAGACAATCTCACACAGAGCAAAAATAAAAGCCCGTGGGAAACAACACCAAAACCAGGGACCTGCAACATGTGCTGACAACAAACACAAACAACAGGTCGACCTAGTTGGGTCTCTGCATCAAGGAGTCTAACAGATGACCGGCTAGAGGAAGGTTTGCCATTAAATGAAGAAAAGAAAGAAAAAAAAACTGAACCCCAAAAAAACCCAAAGCAGAGCAAATGAGCAAAGCAGATACTTCCATGTTCCCCGCAGGATATACTGATCAGGATCACAGCATCTACTGGAAACAATTGCCAAGAGACCAACTTCTCCATCACTGCATCCAGTAACTGTGCAGGCTTCTGCAAGACCTATCTATATATTTTCCTGGCATTTGGAAAGAAAGAAAGCATAATGAAGGCTTTGTCAGTACAAGAGAATGTAATCTGGCAATCATTTGGTTATTAATGATGGGGATTTTGGGGGGAGGGAGTTGTTTTAAATTGGGTTGGTTATTTTAAATATTTTGTACAAGTTTAAATAATTTAAAAATGTGTTAAATGGCCTGGCTTTTTGCCTTCACTTTCCTATCCTGCACAAGAAATTTGTAGGGCATGGATTCTTACATGACTTGGCCTATTCTGTCTTACTTTTTGGCAGGTCACTTTGCTCTATTCTTCTCCAAGCAGAAATTAAACTCTGGCCAAGGGAGAAGCAGAGCAGAATGCCGCCTGCTACAACAGCTTGTAGTGAGTTGGAAAGAACTCTGTGTTATAGATGAGAGCTGATGAAATACCCTTTTTTTCATTGTTAATTTCACTGTCTTATTTTTAAACTTTCATGTGCATCTGCCAACACTGCATCTTGTTATAATATTCCTATTAAGCAGGTGGATGAATCGTGAGCAGACAGAATTTAGTTCCATTTTGGTTAGGGGTAGGCTCTTCAGTGATTTAGATCTTCTGTGGGACTGGGAATTCAGCTGATTCTACAGTGTCAGTCTGAACAGTCTCCCTCACAGTTTTGTTTTCTGTCATGTCAGAAACTTATTTACAAAAAGACCATGCTTACATTCAATGGTGGGCACTCACAACTTCTTTTGCCAGTTGTACCCCCCTTGGCAATAAAATAACTCATGCCCAGAAAGGATAAGTAAGAACTGTGAGGCTCTATTCTACTTTCCTCATTTGCTCTTATTTCTTTTTTTTTGGTTGGTTGGTTTTTTTTGGTTTTTTTTTTTGTTGTTTAAATTTTGCCTTTCATTCTCTGCTTGTATTGATATCTGAAGTGGGGCTGGATAAGAACCAAGTGGTTGGTGTCAAAACCCAGGATGGAGAGCTCACACTCCGATTCAAAACCTTTTCCTCCTTCTTTGCCCATGGTTCAATTCAAAGAAATCATCTGAGACCAGCCTACCCTGATGCAGAGAACCTTTCCTGGAGATTTCTAATATACTACAGTAAGAGCCATTTCTTCCCTTGACTCTACAAAAGTCCCCAGGGATTTTTCATGGTCCGGTCTTCGTTGAAATAAAAAGCATATTTGGGGGGAATGACTAATCCTACGCCTGAATGCGACATGGTGTTTGGACACTTTGTGATCTGCTACACTAACTCTGATTTGTTTGGCCTTGTGAAAACCTTTTAAGCTAGGCTCTGGAAACTCACCCCTGAAGCCTCTTCTGGGGCTTGTGTTTTTTATTTTTCTCCCATTTCCTCAAATCTTTCCCTTGTTTCTAAAGAGTGCCATCGTCCGTTCCTGAGCCCTCAAATCCAATTACCAAACAATGTATAAATATATGGCGGAGCGTGGTCTATGGGAACAGCTGCAAAATTGCTAATATTAGGTCTAATTTAGCTACAATAAATTAGCAAGTGTGTGGAAGCAAAATGATGACAGCATAATTATAACAAAAGTCGATGTGTTGAAGTATGGATGACAATACATACTAATTTTAGCAAAAAAACACAGTAAATGAAATGCATGCAATGAACAGACGGGACTAATAGCTCAGACACATATACTTAATGTGACCAGTCAGTGTAAAAACAAAAAGATAGATGAAGCTGTTCAGAATCTAGTGCTAACAAGCAGTGTAGTCTGAAACCATTAACTGTCAGGGGTAATAACACTCAAAGTACTGAAGTGCAGTAAAACAGCAGCACTTTTCTCGGGATGATGTGCTGATGTACAAGCACACACCTGTGAAGAGGGTACTAAATCTATCCTCGCGTTTATTACTATGGAGGGAGGAAAAACAACACTAATAATGTAAAGTATAAACGAAAATAGCAGACAGCAGAGAGTGACATTTGCATGGTCCCAGTCAGCTTGTTAGCTGAAGTGGGTTTTAATTAGCTATTTTCCAGCAAGCAAACGAGCAAATTAGTGGCAGCCATAAACAAGCAGAGACAATCAGGCCCAAAGAAAAAAAAAAAAATAGATCGGACCTTTTTCTGTGTGTTTTCCTTTTGGAAATACAATGCCTTCATGCTTCAGCTAAATATTTCTATTAACCAAAAGAATGTGGTAAAGCAAAGACCTTGGCAACTGTGCAAGTTCCCGAAGTGGCTCAAAACACAATGTTAACAGTACAGCGGGGACACAAAGCCCTGCTCTGAAGAAACCGACACTGAAGGCTAAACCTCGGACCCCCCGTGCAGAGTCTCAGGGCTCCAGCACTGGCTCTGATGAGCTGCCCTCCTGCTGAACACTGCCCACCCATCCTCAGCTCTTGGGACAACAGGGCTCCAGCACCATCCCTCACTCCCGCTCTGGATTTGCAGCAGCAGGTGCTCCAAAAAGTGCAATTCAGGGTGTGGGTGCCACCTTCTCCTTTGCACCGAAAGAGGCACAAGATGGGTGTTGCTAAAGGGGTGCCTGAGGCTACCAGCTGCTCCTGCTGCTGAGGAAGAGGGATATAGCTCTGCAAGGGCTGCAGGAGACAGGCCACCAGGGTGAGGGTGAGGAGGGGAGAGAGGTGAGCAGCAGGGACAAGCCCTGTTGCTAAGCTATCTTGCTAAGAGAAGATGCTTATCAGTGTAGGATTCGGCCCTTGGCAGAAAACATGGATTCAGGCAGTAATGAACAAACCCACTTTTGGTGCTTCTTTTATTACCATAGTATTGGTGGCTGCATAATAAAAGCTGCCCTGCTGTTACAGCAACATGAACACAGGATGAAGATCCTTCAGAGCCTGGTCAAGCAAGGCCCAAGGTTAAGTAATTCGCTGTAGTACTTTTGCTACTAAACTGATTATATTAATAATCAGCCATAATGAAAAACATGGCAAGCTTATCCCTCGAGTCAGTCATGTTTACCCTCCTGTTCCTCTGATTTTAAGAAATGCTGATGTGGCAAAGATGAGAAACCCAATACAGAGGACAGATTGCATGCTTGTATCTTACGCTGAACATGCCCAAATCCTTCAGGTATAAAACCTGACAGCTGAAAAGTCAGGTAGCAGTAAACAACTACTAGAGGTAGTTGCTAGGCAGGAGAGTTCAGTGGTTTGAGCACTAATCTAGACCTTGGGAAAGTTGAAGTTCACGTTTATCCGAAACTTCTATGACCATGGGTGACCCAGCCGATCTGTCTGGGGATAAAAGTACTTCTGTCTCAGGAATTTGCTTCAAAATGCTCATTAAATATTGTGTAGGACTCAGATATTGCAGAGAAGGGGCTAATTAGTTGGAAGGAAGGGAAAACGCCTAATAGAAATTAATCTTATTTATGCATCACTATCGGTACATGTGGCACTAGAGAAAGACACTGCAGCAGGCTTTCAGTTGGTATAAATTATCAGAGAGCTGCAGGAGAGACTCTCTTGCCTCCCTGTCCTTGTCGTGTGCCAAGGGTATTACAGTCTAATTAATACAGATAACATGAGTGCAGACGCCTACCTGTTGGGCACTGTTGGAATATTAACACAAGGGGAGGGCTGGGGAAAGGCTCTTAAAGAAGGCTTATTTTATTTAGTTCATTTGTTTAGTAATGTTTTGATGGTCAGAAAACCCTGGCAATGAGTAGAGCCCAAGAGGCAATTAGCAATGGGGCAGAAAATGTAATGAGCCAAAAAATGAATTAACTTGAGCAGACTAGGCAAAGACACAAGGGGCCAATGCTTTTTGCTAGTTTATAACCCCTGCCCCTCTGCTGAATTCAAAAAAGGAGGAGGAAGTGTGATTTAACATAGAAACAGCCTGCAGGATATTTCCTACCACACCCGGGGTAGCTCTTCCCCGCACAAAGCACCAGCTGATGTGGTGGCAGGCAAGCAGGCAGCCTGGATCAGCTCTTGCCTAAAGCCAGCCACTCTCTGTAAACTTTGCTTCCATTGCCACCACTGAGGAGGGCAGAACACCGAGATAACCGGCACCCAGCAGGTTACCACCATGCCCAGGAAGAGGGGGCAGACAGGGGTACCCCATCAGACAGCAGCTCCCAGCACTGCCCTGCCAAGGCAGCAAGGCTAGCAGCAGCAAGAGTGGGGCTTGTGGAGTACAATGAGCCAAATTTTGTTCTCTTTGCCTCTTCTGAGTTTCTTTCGGTCCTTTGTTTATTTGTTTTTCCCTTTGACGGCTTTCAGTTTTTGCTATTAGCAAACATACATGCTTTGTATTAGAATTTGTTCTAAGTCATGGGCTGATACTGTTTTCAGCTTGTACAAAACCATAAGCACTTTCACCACATTCAATGTGTTTACACATTTTGGTTTTACAATGAACTCATTTCCCTGTCTCTGACAGCAGTTCGGGAACATCACAGGGAAAAAAGCACAGTCAATTGCTCTTGCAGGTCCACACGGATGGTAACTATCCAGCTTTCACAGGGGGGCACAAGAGGCAACTATCACCCAGATTGTCACGTTAGCCATCCTGCTAGCCATTAGAATCAAAGATAATGATTTGTAGTTTAGAGACCTGCTCGACTGAATCACAGAAAAACACAACTGCCCCCAAGTGTGTGCTAGGATGATTTTCAACGCATGCTGCAGTTCTGCAATGCTCGGTCTTACACGGCCCATAGGCTTTGTCCTGAAGGAGATTATTCCAGCAAAAACCTAAAGTTGTTATGTGGAGTTCAGGAAGGAAAACTTTGAGGAGGAAGAAAAGTGTTCACATCATTTTAATTCCCTTCTTGCATGGATAGTTCAATGCCAAATGAAAGGACAGGAAAGCCACAAAGCACACACACTTCAACACCACTCCTTTCTCCCTGGGTCATGCCCATTGCTATTTCATCACAGCTAAGGGACTTTGGGGGAAGCAGGAGCAGAAGAGAAAGAAGAAAGATGATCTTTAAAAGAACAGAACTGTTGAAAATTCAGAGCAAACGAGTCAATTCATAGCTTTATCAGCATACAGCAAGTGGAAAAGCAAGATATTGCTCTTCAAAGAGGAAAGTCCCCAAATGGATAAAGGTTAAGATAAAGGGGCAGAATTTCTGCCTGGCTCCATGCAGCTCACAGCTGCATTGGCTGGATCTTTGGTCTTTTCGGGTGAAGTATCACTGAGGATAGAAAAGTCATGACGAGCACCCCAATGGAAAAAAAAAAAAAAAAAGTAAGAGGTCTAATCCAAATCCTTGACACTTTATATCAACAATTGTAAATCTCTGCCTCAGCTCCTGCCAGCCTCAGAAGTTAAATGGGCAGCACTGTTCATTTCTTATGCCTACACTGCTCCATTGCTTTTAGTGAAGCTGCAGGTTGTAATTGAGAGTGTGGTAAGGATCCCTTTCCACTGAATGATGTTACAATCTTCTTTCCTGGAATTATTTTAGCCTTGTAATAACTCTTTTTAAAGAACAGTCTGATCTACTTTCCAAAATCTTCTGCAGAAAACAAGTTGCATTCATAACACAGGAATGAGGTTGAAATCCAAGGCCTTCCCCAGCAATATCTCACTTGCCTCAGGACATGTCTTGATGATCCCTCTGTGCAGTGGTGCTTCAGCAGCAGAAGGAGAAACAGCTTTCAGCAAGGATCCTGACAGATCAGAGACAATAAGCCTTCAGCAGCCCAGAGAGGTCAGGCAAGCAGGAGACAAAGAGCTCAAAGTTCAGCCCCACACAGATCCAACCTGCCTGGAATAGTTAGGTTACCCTTTACTGGAGCAATACCAGCAAAACCTGTTCTCTTTGGCTTCTCTGCCCAAAACATGCCATACAGAGAATAAAGATCAAATAGGAAGGGTTGTTCTGCTCACAGAGACCCCCACCAAAGAGTTACTGCTCATATCTGTCTTGCCTAAACACAGTGGTGAGACCCTTGGGTTTTTTTTACTGCAATAGAGAGATTGCACCAATGTCCACAGCAAAACTGAATCTCTTCTCTATTTTTCTATCCCTGTCTCTCTTACTCCTTCATTTGAAATCCTCTTCTCTCTAAAGTTAGCTCTGCCATCGTTACTTCCACTGAGTGCATATTAGACTAGGCTCTCAGGAATTAATGAGAAGGCTTAGTAGAGGAAGATAACATAGGGATCAGTATGGAAGAATTGGGTGCTAAATAGCAGCTTCTTTATGACTGCAATTTGGAGGCACAAATCTACCTTCAGTTCTCACTGATTTGAGGAAGAGCTTCAGGAAACGAATTCTTGTGACATGACTAGTTTTCCACCAGGCTGCTGTAAGAGAACCCCTGATGGACAGAAAGAAATGAAAGTCTAATCAGGCACACGCTAAAACTCACAGAGTTAATGTCATACCAAAGCTAGCAAGGGGGTACCTAGCTTTGCTAGGCCAGCATGGTCCAAAAGGTCAAGCCATGATGCTGGTTTTGTTAGAAGAAGCAGCCATGTGGTGTCTGCCACAATGACAAAGAAATTGCCATTTTGGAATAGGTAGCCTTTTTAATAAGGGCTGCTTTAAGCTATCTCTGTAATATTTTTAACAGTGTTTTGTGATTAATTTTCCTTGTGACAAGGCAGAAGATGTATTTCTGTAGGAACTGAACTGTGGCCAGTCTGACTGGTTAGAAGGGAAAGCACCTGTATTTTTGCTTTGACTGTAATCAGGAAGAGTTAATCCAGTCACACATTTTCATAGGACATAGACCAGACTGAACAAGTGTGTCCCCTTCCTGGTAGCTCCTCTTCTGAGAAATAGGGGAAAGAGCCAAACTTCTAACTACAGCTGTTTCCCACCAGGTAATGGAGAGAAACTGAACATCTCATCCCATATCTCCTCCTCCTCTCTGCCTGTTTGCCTTCTTGAATGGAAAAAAGGGGACTCATTTCAGGCATCTTACAGTAAAGCATGGAGGATGCCTCAGGCTGCTATTTTGCAAATGAACAACGAAGCCCAGATATGAACTGAGGATCAGGCTGTAGTCATAATAAAACTACTGTCTGCATATGTGATTATTGGTAGCAGTGGGAACATGAGAAATTCATAGGCTGAGATACAATGGGCTCTCTTAAAGTCTGAGCATTCTTCTGTAATTTAAATAGATTAGGGGTGCAAATCTCCCAGGATTTAATTTTACAAGTACATTTTCCTGGCACTTCATACTTTGCCAAGAAGTGCTTCCCAGAAGTGTCTTTTCCCCTCCCACTATTTCCATCCTTTTGCACTTAGTTCCAACAGCAAGCATGGGAAGGATGGGGCAAAACCAAAAACTGTCTTATTTTGAAACTCAGTGATCCTCTTTGGATCTGAAAGATTGGGTCAATCCGTATGCTGGTGCTGGGGAAAATTATTGACACTTCTTGTAATTAATTAGTCCAATCAGTTCACTTTTACTGCTTATTTCTAGTTCTTTACACTTCTATCACAGAAAATATGCCTGAAGTTTTCTTAACATCCAGGTATAGCAGTGATCTTCTCCTAAAAGATACCTTACACTGAAGGGCAGATAGCTCCTTATTTTTTTTCCAGATACTAATACAACAAAAATAGATTCTTGAAGAATAAACAGGATATAGGCATATAAACACTTTTTTTGCACTGCAAATACAGAAGATCAGATTCCAAACTGCTGAATATTATATAAATATAGCCTTTTACAGATTAAAATTAATGGAAATACATAACCCTGTTGACTTCATTTGACTTTGGATCAGCCAAATGGATCACTATACATATCCAAAGCAAAGAAGATTTTTACATAAGCACAAAGGCTAGACACAAAAACCAGAAATCTGGAATATGGAAGACAAATAAGCCACCCATATAAAAATATTCTATGACTTTTCATGCTGCACATATTTGCAGTGATGACTTCTCTTAAGATTTTCAGATGATCTATGTATTCCCTAGGTATCATCTGCTTTTCTACCATGACCTTAATTTTATTCAAATGCAGCACACAGAAAAGAAACATTGCCTTTTTCCTTAGTTTGATTATGCCATTATATAACAGACCAAAACCAATGAAAATGGGAAATGCTGAAGAAAATCCAGACCACAAAAAAGCATATGTGCAGGAATGATAAAAAAATCAATTGCTAAAATGGCTTTCTTGGTATTAGCTTTTAGGCAGTAGCTGGCAAACAGAAAGTCTCCTTCTAATTCTTATCTGAAAATAAGAATGTCTGCAGTATTTGGATTTGCAAAGATGTGTTGGCATCTTGTGAATTCAGGTTTGCACCAAGTCAGGCAAATCCATTCTCTTCTAACAACATTTCCCCTCTCTCTGGTTAAGTGTAAGGGATGACCAAAGAAACAACCCACTTAGGGAAGACATCGGTGATGTTTCCTCACCAAGTCCCCTGCTGCAGCCTGGTCTTTATCATGCCTCTGCTGCGAATTTCCCCCGTAATTGCTGAGCACTCACTCACCAGGCCACCAGTGATGACGCTCCCGGACCTATGCAGAGATCCAAACAGCACAAGCACCACTGAGGCACGTCCCAGGTTGCTTCAGCTGTGTCCTTTTATTTTTGTTTTTTTTTACACATTCCTTGGCCTTCCTATGACATAGAAATGTGATAGAGAATGTGCATATCAGACAAAAATCTCAGACTAAAGTGAGACATAAAATTTTAGAAAGACATTTTCCACTAAATTCATAGTCTTCTACTGTAGTAAACACTTCTGCTATGCCGTGTTGATGATGATTATTAGAGGATTTGACACAAAACAAACAAGATATAAGAATGTACTCATTGTCCTTCTCACAGCATATTTTCCTATAAACTCTTTCCAGGTTAGAAAATAAACGGTTTTTCAGGACTCAGGTATTTCCAGTTGTGAAATAAAAAATTATATGCATCAAATTATTGAGGAATATTGATGATATCTCTGAAGATACAGGAATTTTCAAGCTATGACTAAAAGGCAAGAGCGAATTTCTTTCCTAACAGGAGAGTGTGAAGACACAGCCGCTTCCTTTGAAGGACAGTGTGAAAATTTAGACAGGCTTCCATGCTGCTCCAAATGAGTGCAAAATAAAGAAGGCACTCCAGATCTTCTTGAGAAGAGTATCGGAAAGAGCTGGAAAAAGGAATCATACTTCTGGAGTAGGGATAACTGGCTTTCTGAAGGGGTCTAAAGACACAGATTTATTCACATCCCAAGGCAGTTCACCAGGACAATCGTAATTTCCTGGATGTTAACAGTTAATAACGCCATTAATAGCATGGTAGTGGCAGATCACATCTGACCACACCAGAGTAGCTGTGAGACAGAAGTGAGAGGCTTCCAGAGTAAAACACTTCATTGATATTGTGTAAACTGCAGCTAAGAGATGCTGTAAAACAAAAGGCCTTAACTGCTGATGAAAATGGGAGCACCATCCAAACAGCACCCTCAAAACACCTGACCTCAGTGGGAGAGCTGCTGCATTTTTGTCTCCCAAAAATTCTGGTTCTTTTTGCTCAAATTGCTTTAGTGTTCATGGGTCCTGTTCCTCCCTCCTCAAACAAGACAAACTGGCACCAGGTCTTTCAGATCACCTCTGCCGACACTCTTTAGGAAAGCTGTCATATCAGAGGCCACTTTGCTTTTCAGTCCTGACTTCCCTCCCAGCACATACACACACAGAGGAAGGACAGGGACAAAACATTTCAGATTTCAAATCACTGACACAAATGTTCTTAACACAAAGACTCCTGTGAGCCACAAATATTCCCAGATTCCTTTGCTTTAAATCAAATACTTTCATCCTTAAAAATTTCTAGTGGTGCCTTAATTCTGGAACATGCAAACTGCCATTCACAGAGTATCAAGGTTTAGGACCTAGACAATCCTTCCAACAAAGATGACAAGGAAGAAGATATAATGCTTGTGTGATGCTTTTTCCTGTACTTCTTTTTTTCTTTTTTCATTTTTTTCTGTAATGAAAATGAGAACCTGGGAGATAGCAGGAACTGAGGTTGATCCAACAGACAAACCCAACAACATATTTGTCACAGTTTTCATGTTATATTTCCCATATGCATCACCACCCTTTCCATTGGTAGAAGCGAGAAACTCTTGTCCCACCACATTGTTATTGGTTTCAGCAGCATAAGTTGAGCTTCTCATTATAAGAAGAAAGGATTCATGAATCCATCTCATTTGTCTTTGGTTTGGATGGGAGCATCTGTCTTTCCCCAGCACAAGAAAGATGGTCACTACCTTTATTTTTCAACACATCTATTATTGATTATCTCCTTGCTGGGGAAAGAAATGGACAGAACCTCTTCTGCAAAGCAAGAAATGACCCACTGCTGGAAGGACTTAACCCAGGCATAAAACTGTAATTGCTAGAATTTTCTTTATCACCACTTCTTTCCTTTAACACTGCCTTTTTAGACAAAGGCCTCCTGAGAGTACCCTCATAGCTGGCACCTGAACATGAGACTTCTGGGTGCAAACATATGAGCCCTACCTGTTGCGTTAATGTAGGATTCCTATCAGCTGTCACTTAGAGCAGCCCCAACGTGCTCCTCCAGGACTCCCTGCTTCAGGTTAGAGGCCGCTGCAGCCCTGAACAGCAGGAGTCCATTCTTGCATATTTTATTGATCTTGGTATGCGCTTAGGCAACTTTTTTTTTTTTTTCATTTAACATTTATTCTACAATTGCTTTCACAACCTGGCATAAAGGTGGAGCTTTGCTCTCGTGTCCCCAAAGGAGAGTGCAATCTGACATGGTAGAGTGGCAGTAGAGCTAAGGGCAGTGCCAAACAGCCCCTCGGAATGCCAGGGGACAGTGTGTGTCTGTGTGGGAGTGGAGCTGGGAGGAGTTGCAGCGCCAGTGCAGGCACTGGGAAGATAGAGACAGGAGCATCCCATACCCTTGACAGACACCACAGAGGCAGCTGAAAAAAACTGTCAGACTTGGAAGGCTCAATAACAAAAACATTTTTCTATTTAGAATGATCCCATTGGTGCCCTCAGGCTTGCCCTGGTAAAAATCTCCTGGTCTTCTACCTCTATAGCTGGACTGCAGCCATACAGACATCACATTACACAGCATTTTACATATCTTTTAAAAAAGAGCTGCTATAAATCGTTTTCAAGTTACAGAGTATTTTGTTCCCCAGACAATATTTCAGTTTCCTATAATCACAGATAAATGAAGAAATATCTGGTAATTATACCAGAAAAGAGCATTTGCTTTCAGAGAAGGATATTATAAAAATATTCTGTGAAACTGCAGGTAAAGAAAAGATAAGCTCCGCTTGGTTTGCTCTCCCCTCCCCACCTCTGGTGAGGGTGCAATAACGCCAAAAGCCAATCATATCCTGGGCTGTATCCAAAGCAGTGTGGCCATCAGGGCAAGAGAGGGGATCCTGTCCCTCTGCTCTGCTCCGGTGAGATCCCACCTGCAGTGCTGCATCCAGCTCTGGGGTCCCCAGCACATGAAGGACATCAGCCTGTTGGGGTGAGTCCAGAGGAGGCCACCAAGATGATCAGAGGGATGGAGAACCTCTCCTGTGAGGAAAGGCTGAAAGAATTTGGTTTATTGAGCATGGAAAAGAGAAGGCTTCAGGGTGAACTAATTGTGATCTTCCAGTACCTGAATGGACCCTGCAAGAAAGAAGGAGAAAGACTATTTACAAGGGCATGTGGTGATAGGAAAAGGGGGAATGGCTTCAGACTGAAAGAGAGTAGGTTTAGATGAGATATTAGGAAGAAATTCTTCACTGTGAGGATGACGGGGCACTGGCACAGTGGCCCAGAAAATCTGTGGGTGCCCCAGCCCTGGAAGTGTTCAAGGCCAGGCTGAATGGATATTTGAGCGACCTGGTCTAGTGGAGGGTGGACCTGCCCATGGCCTTTCTATGATTCTGTGATCTTCCTCAAGAAATGCAGGGAGGTTGGGGACCAGCACCTCCCACTGCTTGCAGTGGAGCCAGAGCAGGACTGGGCATGAGAGCTGTCCATGAGCCAGCAAGTGGGGCTAAACCCCAACACTGAGATGAGGGAGCAGGACCCTCTTTGAAGGAGTGCTTTAGGAGGTGCTGCTTTGCATATCTGGGCACACAGTGACTTTCATCCTCCCTACCTGAGCCAAGAAAAATGCAGTCTGGTGCTGCCAAGTCACTTGCCACAAAGACATCCCCTCAGATCCTCAGCAAGGAGCATTTTTCTGCCTGCTGTACTGGGGAAAAGAGACACCTCCCAGGTCTAGGCCCTGATTTACCCCATTTGTACCCACAAGCAAGCAGCCAAATGCTATGGCAGCACGCAGCACCTCTGCACACACCTTGCGCAAGTGACGATGGGAGAGGAAAGGAGATGCAAGCTCCAGCTTCAGCAATCTTCTAACCAGAGATGCTACAGAACACAGGAGACTGCTGATCATCTTTCAGAAAACCAAAGCACTGGTTTTCATTTAAAATTCTCAGAAATGCTGGTTTTGTAGATTTGAAGGGGAAGACGGCAGAAGCATTTCCGCTACTCTTCAATGTCTTTGCTGAGACCATCTGTAATAGAAAAAAAAAAGAAGGGCACAGGAAATGCAGCCCGGGTGCGGCATGTTATAATGATGCATCTCCTGGAGACAACGTTGCCTTCAGATGAGACATCTCCCCAAGAACACTGTCACTCACAGCTTACTGCAGGTGTCAGGTGCCCCAGCTATTGTTATTATTATTATTAGATATTTGCTGAGTGCCAACAGTGCACCTGGTGCTCATCATCAGCTCAAACAAGCTGCTGATTTTTAACAGTGGCCTGACTGCATTTCCACTTGTGAAAATTTGCCTGTTTGCTTCTTCAGGCACTATCTTCTCCAAGGGAAATTATGCAATATACTTCTCTGTCCTTCCTCCAGGACTTTTGGTACCTGTTATTTTTTTTTAAACACACAGCAGCCCAGCTCCTCACCACGGTAAGCCAGTCTTTTTTATCCGTCATCTCTTCGGGATCAGATCACTAATTCACGTACAGGATAAGACAACTGCCAAATTATTATACTACAAAGAGAAGATCTTCAGACACCTGTCATCTTGATGAAAGCAGCACCATCAACTGACCTTTGCCAGTTCAAGGTCGATAATGAGACAAGTCAGGCAGGAAGAGCAGCGTGTGCTGACTCCATTAACGCTGGCTGTGTGCACACTCAGTAGCACTGCGTCTCCTGTCAATTAGTGTGGGTAAACTAGGGACTGCTGATTGCCAGAGACATGGCATAGCGAGCTGCTGCTACCTTTACTTCTACACCCTGCTGCATTTTAATTAGCTCCATTCCCCTGACTATTTCTTCAGAGCTTCATTACTGCCGTCTTCAAGAAACTCAAGGCAAGCTTTTTACATTGCACATCACTAATGAGAAGAGATGTGAACATCCTCACCACGGAGATGAATAATGCCAGACTGGCTGCATGCACACATGAGGGGGCATGTGAAGATTTAAGGGGCTTCTCAGCATAATGCAGTGTAAACATCGCTCAGAGATGGCAAAAGAATACGAAGAGCCAGAGCCCACAAGGGAAGGTATTCCCAAAATGACCAAAAACATAGGATGGAAAAATGGTGCATGGTCCGTGATGCACGTGGGTGAATGTGTGTGTGTGTGCTCGCATAAGGTATGGTTTCAGTAAGGATTTTTAAAGACCACCCACATACACTACAGTTCAATAGCCTGAGGTTGTATGTTTGGAAATAGACAGTTGCCCCAAGGGGCACCGTCTTTGGCTCACACGGTTCACATGGGATGTGGACAGCAGCTGTGAAGAGTTTGACAGACAAAGGACCTGGAGCATCACCCAGTCATTTCCAAGATTTCCCATGGAGTGCTACAGCTTTTCAACAGAAAGCCAGATGTTTGTGATGGGGGGTTTTCTGTATTTTTAACCTTTTTTGCAATGAGTTTGATAGTATCAGTGTGGCTGCTCTCATTTTCCTTAAGTTTCATTTATATTTGAAGCAAGTTGTGATAGACAATTGCTGTCTTTACAGGCAAGTACTGGCCAGACACACTTACAAAGAGCTTAAGGTTAAAATATTAGGGTCTCTACGGCTCTTCCTTCACAATACACAGATGTGCTTTGTGCTTGGGGAGTGATTCATGTTGCCATTTTGAGTCAAAGTCTTGATCTTATTCTGTTTTCCCAGCTTCATCAACATATATGTAGTTCTGCTGCTACTTGGCTCAGGCATCTATATGTCCAAGTTAGAGTTCAATATGAATATTACCCAAGTCCTACTCCCACCCTGTATGACCACCAGCATTCATTCCATCCTCACAACAATAGCTCTTTTAATTAACTTCTCTCACACATCACTCATGTCCTTACAGACTCGCAGCTAATGAGCCAGCAAATCTACTTTGGGATTGTTTTCCTCAGTGAGCACTGGCACAAATCTTGTAGATGCCACAAAAAGTTGTGATGAGAGCATTCATGCTGAAGACATGTTGGAGAAGTTGTGGGATGGTCTGAAGAAATTCTGTTTTCTACGTGGCATCAGGAGCTTCCGGATAAGAGGTGGAAAATTAATTCAGTGGGGTTTTTTTCTGACAGTCCTTTTATTCTCAGCAACTGTTCAGAAATCAAGGATGTGTTTCCTTCAGTTCAGTAGCTGCTTTTACTGCTTTAGAAGAAAAGGGTCCTCAAAAAAGCATGTCCCTGGGAAACCTCCTTTAGAATTAGTGACCCAGCTTCATTTGGTGTTCATTGCTTTCTCTGCATTGAGCAAACTTAGGCCTAGAGAGGGCTATGGATTGAAAGTGACCCCAATACCCTTTCAGCTGCTTCCAAACATGTGCCAGCAAGATCTGCTGTCCTCTATGTCACTGTCCATACAACAAACCAGTCCTCCTGGAGGGGATGCTCCCATGAGTGTGACAGGGAGGGAGGAAAGCAAACCCAGAGAAACTGTCTAGACACAGGGGAAAGCTCTCATCATTCTGTTAGGAAGTGGTGCAGGACTGTGCCTCTGGTGAACTTATGGCTCATCGCAGAATTATTCTACAATGGCCCATTCTGGCCTCAGCATATGCTTCTATTATTTAAAAAAAAAAATAGCCCGCCTCAAAACTGAAGCAGTGGACTCCACACACCTAGAGCTTTTTTTTTTGTTAATTTCCCTTGAAGGACTAAAAGCAACCCACTTTGCACCCAGGCATCAAATATGATTTTTTTTTTAAATCACATCACCAAAACAGGGTTTGTTTTCCTGAAGTGCCTCTACCTGATGGGGTTTTTGTTTTCTCTGAAACAAGAAGCTGCTGTTTGCCTCCACACAGCTGTGTGCACTCTCCCAAATTTAACTGGAAAAAACCTAGTCCTTTCTTTCTTAAGGCAAATAACCATTATGCAGAAAAGCCTGGACACCCAGAACTGCTTCTCCTTTTATTCCTCACCCACGAGCAGTCAGATTGCCTCAACATTCATGCTGTGCCATCTAACAACCGCTTGCTAGCCACCTGTGTGGATATCTTTAAAACAGTAACTTTAAAAAACACCCACCAGCATCCAAACATATGGATATGTGCCTGAGGGTTGGATACATTCTGTACATATAGTTATTCTCATGCCTGATGCAATCTGATACTCCATCTATGCTGTTGCAGGGACACCTCCCCACATCCTCCCACAGGCTCTTACACAGCAGTTCAAGATCAGCCAGTGGGTATCAGTGGTAGCCACAATCTAAATTCTCCTTATCATCTCAGTGTTAGCACTTTATCGTGCAACCTTGATTGATAAAGATATAGCTGACATAAAGGAATTGTATTTCAAAGGAAATGCATGAAATCATACAGATGATGGCAAGGACGGGTGCATGTCTGTTGCCACAGGGGAGCATCGCTTCACAAACCTCTCAGCAGAGCAGGTGAAGCCACTTTTACCAGCTCTGGCTATTCTATTAGAAATACCTTTTTATTTATTTTTCATAATGCTCCAGCTGTGCATGCCTGCACAGCATGAGGCTGACTTGAGGAGCCTGAAAATATTAGCATTAAAGCTCAAAATAGAAGCAAACCACTCCAGATCCCAAATCTCTTCTCTACAGGTGACAGGATCGCTGCCTAGGAAAGTGCTTCTGTTCCCATGCTTGATTATAATTTTTCCATTAAGATGAATTAGCTTCTTGACAGAAAATAGTATCACCAATAGAGCTAAGCCTACTTATTCCCCTACAAAATTGCTGTATTTTCACTTGGAAAAAAACCAAAAAATTTAAAAAAATATTTTTGCCACATACTTCACTGAAAGCAAAATATTTCTGACATGCATTTCATTAAAAACCAAAATTTTTTGACTGGAAATATGGCTGCAGTCCCTCAGGAGACATGCTAGTTCATTGACTCCCTTCTCCCCAAGGGAGTCTATGCAAAGAGAGTGTAGAAAAAAAAAAACACTCACATTTGCACACACTGTATTTTTCCCTTTCCCCACACTTCCTCAGACCACATTTACTGGCAATCCAGACAGCAGGCAAAGGACATCCCTTCTCATTCCCCAAACAAAATGAAGCGATGATCACTTACGCATCGCAAGGTATCACAGTGGCCATGACAGTTACACATGAAAGACCAAGAAGCCAAAGGAAAATTTCCCATAACTCTCTCCTAACTGGGCTGTACCATTTCCAGCCTGCGCAACAACATATCCTTCCCCGCAGCACTGACAAGACAGGACCCACAGCGCCTGGACCACAGCTCTCTGGATAGCAGCTATTTTGCCCAAAGAAAACCATCTCGCAGCTTTTCAAGCTCCACATATAGGTGAAAAATTCTGGATGCCCGTCACACCTCATGACTCACTTTGGGGCTCTGGCACATCCATGAAGTGTACTCAGAAATGCCTGTCACTCTGCATCTCCTCTGCTCGGCTGACAGCTTAGTGAGGGGCTGGGATCTAATAAACAGAAGACAGCAGAGCGGCAGCAGCATCCAGCCAAGGCATCTATAGTGCCTTTAAAGACAGACATACACAGAAGGTTTCTGTCTTGATCATAATTAAAGAGTGTTTTCAGTCAAAAATTAAGTGGCAACTGAGGTAAAAATTTGCTGTGGTATGCAGGTGTCTAAACAAGCAAAATAACAGGATTTTTTAAAACATGGTGGCACCTACCGCCCCTTAGAAATAAGCTGACAAGAAAAGCAGAAGAAAGACAAAGCCATGCTGATCAAAATAAAAAGAAGGATTTAGGGATTTATGTTTGCCCAGTAGTCAGCTACACAAATTGCTTGTGAATAAGGGTTTAAAATGTTTTAAAATGTGTTTGAGGCATATCTAGGCTTGCTTATTTCCCAGGGAATAATATTTATGCATTTCTATCTGTTCTGTTCTAAATCACCCAAAATAGACTGTAATGTTGCTAATAAAGCAATATGAATCCAAAAAGAGCCGGAGCAGAAAAAAACATCCCCAATTAAGGAAATAAGAAATAAAAGACATGGATGTGTTCTGAAGCTGAAAGTAATTCATGCAAACAAACAAATCACCAAAAGCATGCTAAAGAAGCAGGAAGGAGAAAACATGTGGTGTAGAAACTACCATGTGTCCATAAGAGATTTATCTCAAGAATCTCTCAAGAGCCAGTGTTATCTCTCTGCTAGGAGCGTAGGGATATTTAAGCAATATGAACAATTAGCACAGTCTCTCCAAACAAAGAACCAAAGAGGGGAGATACCAAATGGAAAACCATCTGATTTTCTGTTTCTCCCAAGGTTTACCCCAAATTCCTCTGGGAACAGAGCCGGGAAAGAAGCAAACATGGTGCTTTCTCAATAAAAAAATAGAAGCTGAGAAACACCTGGGCTAAACTTGAGCGATTCAGGGCCAAGTTATGACCATCATTTCATGGCTTGGTACCCATGGCATCTGCCCTCCATCCTGCCAGCCTGCATGGTTTCACCTCTGAGTGAATCTTTTAAGGTTTGGTCATGTTGAAACAGTTTTACCTTAAAGATAAATGCAGTCAATTTCTGGGTCATTAACTACAGCTCATGACTGGACTGTGAAAAGCCAAATTCCAGCATGTGTTAAAAATATAAGTGATAATTCGTGGCACTCATTTTCCTACCTTGGCCACCAAAATGGATGTAATTTCTGCTGAGCTTGTACTACAAACATCATGTTCTTGCTGTAAGGCTAAAAGCAGCTTCAAATGCTTTGTTCAACTGATTTCAGCAAGGCAAAGGTATTAGACAAGCAGCCAAGTATAGATCACATTCTGTTTTCCCCTAAACTCACATAAATTTATATGGTACATCTCCACTAGCTTCCATCCCTGCCTGTGTCTCTGTGCTACAGAGAAGGATTTGAGTATGTGGTTTTAAAGTTGCTTGTGAGAGCCAATGTTCTGGAGCAACCCTAGGAAAAGTGTGTGAAAGAAATCTCCTTGGCTTCTTTCTCCCCTAGCAACAAAGTAGTAAACTCCATGGATAGTAGTCTCCCAAAAAATATGATAAAGGATTAAAAAAAACCAAACCAACACAAAGAGCTATCAGAGAACAGATAAAACAGCATGAAACGAGAGGAAAAAAAGAAAAAACAATGACCTCAAGACCCTAGCAGTGTTCGCTAGGCAAAGTGAGAATGAAATAAGTCTCCATTCTTTTACTCCCCATTAAAATGTGCTTGTTCCCCCCTACTGACCACTTTATTTGATTTTTTTTTTTTTCTGGATGAGTTTCTGTGATAATCACTGAAAAAACAAGAATAAAAGTCCACTTGGTCTCCTAGGCCTTGGCAGAATTATTTCAAATTCAGCAGAGCAGGGAAGAAGGAGGGAAGGTTTGCATTTTTTTGCTTGAGTCCTGGCTCTTCTAGTATACAGCAACCCTCCTTTATTTCAAACATGCTCATTAGGTGCTGAGCTAAAGGTAACTATAATTAAATTCAATTTTCTATCTACTACCAAGATGCATCGGTTTCTGGGCAGCCAGCTCCTTGTCACCTCTTCTGTGTACTTGTGGCTAAGCATGAATATTAATGAACTCTGAGTTCTCCTCACCCTCCCCTTTCGCAATTTATTCACAACTATTCTGTCTTTCTGCAATGAAAGAAGCAAAAACACGGCAAAATATAATTAACTTCTCCATGAGAAGCCCTCAGTCTGCTCTGGCATCAGTGGCTGAGCCTCCCACCTTGCTAGTGGACAATGTACTGATGAAGAAAAGAACCTTTAATAAGACAGGGGGTTGATTATCTTCAGAAGCCCTGACAGCCTTCCGAGAACCCTGGAATGAAAATAAGATTTCTTGCTCATGTTCCTGGCCCCGAAAGAATTTTGCCCAGCCTAAAAACAAATGTTTTACCCAAACTTGGGTCACACATTCCTTGATTGAAAATCTGCAGACTGTCACAGAGAGTGAGGACAGAGGGTTTTGTCTAAAACTACCGGTGCTAATAAGAATAATGACATCTCCCCTCCGCCAAGCCATCACTTTTCTAGAGCTTGTAAATTAGCTCTAATACTGGAGTGGGAATCCATAATTATCAAGCCACAGCCTTGCTACAGAGTGCCAACACCAGTCCCTCAGGCAAAGTCTCCTTTAACCAATCCCAGGCATGGTGAAGGCACAGTGAGTCGGTGTGTTCCACCACAGGCTGACCCCAGCGAGGGGCACAGAGGCACAGGGCAGATGTCACCCCAGCCTGTTGTCTCCTTCCAAAGTTGCAGCATCTCAGAGAACCAATTCCAGTGCAGCACTTGTCTGCCAAGGAGGGCAGGAGAACCTGCAATGGAAGACTGATCACAGGATAAGGTGCCCAACCACCAAACTTGTCAGAACTACAACGGGGAGGGAAGTACACCAAAAAGGCATCTCGAAGCATGAGTGGCTGCTCTCACTAGCCTAGCCAGGAGCTGCCACCTCAGCAGAAGGAAGACCAAGCCTCTCTCTCTTCAGCTTGCCTGTTTTTCCTGGGCTACATCACCACAGGGTCAGGTTGAGTCCCACCAGCTCTGTGGTTCCCAACCCCACAGAGTACCCCATCCACCGAGGCTCTGTGTAGCAAAAGCACCCATTTCCCACCTCCCCTTCACCCTGCAAAAATGCTGGTCACCAGGACAGCTGTGAGGACCTTCTCAGAGCCATGATTCATCATTCATGCCCAGGCAAGCTCAATGGGCTTGTTCATAGCACACACAGGTACCCCATCATCTCTCCAAATGGGGGCACGTGTCGTTACATCTTGAGCTCTAAAAGCACACTCCTCTTTTCAGCCCCACCCCAAAAAGTTACAGGCTTGCACAGAGTATGTCTGGGTTTGGAGCGATGAGTGCTCCCCAAAATAGAAGACAAAAAGTTGATTCCAGCCTTCTCCAAATTACTTTATATTAATAATGATTTGCATTAAAAATTAATTCCCCTTGACTGTGTTCACACCTCGGTGGTGTTTACTGACTGAAAACACACTGGTAAATGTGTTTGCTGAAGAAACATTTCCTGCACTGGCAAATTTTAGGCAAATATTTGTGGTAAGCCATTTTCAAAATTGCAAACCCAAATATTTATCCCAGAAAAAGGATTCTAGAAGTCCACTTGCAGGACAGAAACATACCACACAACCTCTGTCTCCAGCCAGTCTGACAGGCGCCCAGCAGCTCTGCAGACAAAGAATCCTTCAGAGGGGTACTGAGGGTGGTTGATAAAATCCCAGCTTGCTTACAAGCCGACCAAAACCCAAATGAGAGGAAGGACAAAATTTATGAAGCAAGCGATCCGTGGGAATTATTTGCTCACTGTGCCTATCATATTTGGTGAAAGGAAGAAGTACACGCGGGGCCTGACAATCTCTGCTGAGGTTGAGGGGGCATGGGGTTTATTCCCTTCTGTTTCTGTGGCAAAGAATAGCAGCAGTGCTCCCTCAGATTGTGTTTTTGCAGGCTATATGCCCTCAGAAGGAGGGTGAGCTGGATGGTAGCCATTAAACCTCAATTAGATATGAAAATACTATGTCGATGGAAAGTCGTACATAGCTGCAGAAATGCCCTTACGCCTGCAAAAACCAGAGACGAAGAAGGTAGCTTAGAAAGCAAATTTTATACTAGATCGAAGCCAAGGATCTATAATATATGTTTTGTTTGGTATTTACACAGAATCTATCTGAAAACGAAGGTGCCTTTAGTTGCCAAGGGTAGCAGATGTGTTTTCTGCAATCTACTGCCAAAAAGTAAGTTAAGAAAGGAAAAGAGGGAAGTTCAGCTTCTTCAGCATGGAGAGCATGGTGTCCAAATACTTCAAGTCAACCCATTTGCAATACAATTTAAAATATTTAGCTTAGACAGCTGAGACTGCAACTTATTATTTCTAATCTTGACAATAGCACGACGCCCAAACAGCAGCAGCAGAATTCAGCCTGCCTGGAGTGTACCTTTGCCTGTCACCTACAAGGGATATGTGGGAACAGCCAAAAGACCTACCCTGGGCCAAGCCTGAGAAACTGCAGAGGCAGGATTTGTTCAAGGACTTTGCTGCTGCCTCCTCCAAATAAACTGGGTGTTTCAGGCTACTGAACAACTTGATCCTGCAGCCCAGCCCTGCCCGACCAGTCCTCCCCACAGCTCCTCCTCGTAGGCTCACCACAGAGGACAGGGCTTGACCCACCTTTGGCACAATGTCCTCTGAGCAGTGCACATCTCCTTCCATTTCACTACCTCAATGAGAGAGCAGAAGGAAATGTACATTTCTACCAGCCTGGTCAAGAGATGTGCTGCACTCTTAAAAAACAAAAGATTTTATTCTTTTGAGTTCTCAGCCTTTCTGTCTTTCATGACCTAAAATTTCATTCTCAAAGGACTTCCTTGAAGGCATTTTAAACAGAACTGCACATAAAAAGACCAAATGGCCGACAGAAGATCAATACTGTTTTTCCCACTGAGACCTGTGAAAAATTGTATTTTTAACATGCACTTTTAACCTCTCTCAGACTCCCCATCTCAGTGACGACCACATAGCATATGGTTCTAGCCGTCAGAAGAATTAAACAAGTATCTATGAAGATAATGAAGCAGTAAAACCCACAATAGCGATTAAACTCTCTGGAAACCTGTGAGTAAGTGGAAAAGGTTTAGAACAATGTTTCATTGCAAATTGGAAAACAATCAGAAGAAAATTTTGTTTTGAGGCAGATGAGAATATGAAGAGACTGTGAAATTGTAGAAGAATTTGTAATGTACATAAGGAAGAGGGGTTGATCATCAAATGTTGGGAGGGCTAACCTATCCTTGCCAAGGGAGCAGAGGGTGATCAGTACCAGCAGCAAAACACCCACTCAGAGCCTGCTGGGGGAACAAACTCCTGGTGCCTCAACAAGAGTTTGCCAAGCAAAGAGTCACCCAGTCTGGACAAGCGTTCGCACTCCTCCAGCAATGTAAGCACTGCAAAAACCGCAATGCACCTAAAGGGGAGCAGAAATACAGAGTTCAGAGCTGAGACGGGGGCGAGCGTGCTAGGTAGTTCTCACCATTTCATGGACAAAACACCATAAGTAGCCAGATGGGAAGAAAGGTTTGCATCCACAGCATGGCTTCTAGAGGCAGACACAAGTCTCAGGACACGGTATCTTTGCAGAGGCCACATTTGTGCGAAATTCTTGTGGGAGGGAGGCAGAGTCTGGCCCCTGTCCATCGCCCCAGTGTGATCTCAGATGGGAGAGACCAGTCTGAACTCCAACATGACTTGAAGTGGCACACTGTCAGACAGGATGCTCTACCATCTGCAGGGACACCTCTGAACCACAGAGTGGCAGAGAGCCTCTCTGAGTATCCATGGACGGCGCACGGCTGAGAATTCCCCTTCTCCTGTTGACCCTGGAAAGGGGAGATGTGCCCAAGCACGACTTTCTGAAGAATTTTCAGGAACTTATGCACCAGTTGTGCTGCATGAAAATTCTCATGTCAGAGCTCTGGAAAGGTTGCTAATTGCTCATTTTGCCAAGACTGAGAAGGAAAAGCCATAGCACTTGTGTGATGCAAGAGCCACAAAAAACTTCCCTACTGCAATATCATTAAAAAAGTATTTTAGCCTCTGATAAAGGCTCCCAGCATCATAAAGTCTTACATATATTAATAAGCTTAATTAGTTATAAGTCTCTGTAGCCTAATCGTTAACATTTGCAATTAATGCAAATGTCAGTCACTATGGTTGCACCTACATTACCTGCTCAGCAATCTACCTTGAAGTCTGGGGTTCCTAAGGGATCATGTTGTACTCTGCTCTCACTGGCCCTGGGTTTTCTTGCAGAGGTTAGTGTGCACTGGAGTTTCATCCTAAGAAAACATGTCCCCAGGCTCAGGAACACAGAAGTGCTGCCACATTAAATAATATGCTTTATGTAAGGACAGAAAACCTCACCAACTGCCCTACAACCCCCAAGCCCATGCAGAAAGGTGGACTCTCAAAAGCATCTTCCATTGGAGGCCAGCAAAGAGACTAAAAACGTATTTTTTTATTGCTTCACAAGGGATGAATGCTATTGAAATAGGAGTAGCCAATAACAGCAGTTAGCAGTAGAAAATACTTTCTGGGATTAAATTGTAAAGCAATATTTGCAGGAAACTGCACATTGATTCTGACTGACTCTCCAAGCCTCAGTGACCTTTCCTTGGTGTGAGTCCAAGCTTCCACCTCCACCCCACCAAAGCTGATGGAAATGGACAGCACTGGCTACTCAAGAAGCTGTTCTCAGATGAAAAAAGATAACAGGAGAAACATTTATATCAGCACAATCACTCCTTTGGCTCTTTCACCATCGTTCTCCCAGTCCTGGCTATTAAACAGATCGCTCTAGCTAGGAAGTCCTTCATACAAACTCTTTACCTATACACTACTGCTGACTGATGATGCTGTCGCCTTCCCAATGCCACAATGTTTTTTCCAAAAAAATGCAGGTGTTTTTTGTGATTACATACTATTTAACAAAAAAATCAAACCTCCAACTTCAGATACAGCAGAAAACCATCATCCTGTGACCAAAAACCGCAGAATGCCTGAGGTAGGAAAATACTATTTATTCTTGTAATGGATTTTATGAACAAATCAAATGAGGTGAGATGTTTCTGAAAATTTGATCATTCATCACCAAAGCCTTTTCCCATCTTGTACTCATCATTTCTACTACCTGCCACTGCTGGAAATATGTCCTGCTCATAGAAACAGATAATAACACGCACACACACTTATTCATGTGCACACACTCCAAGCAAGTGCCTGGCCTTCTTTGGACAGCAGCAGATTTATAAAGATGCAAGGAACATTTAATCAGTCTTTTTTATTTGCTTTTCTTTTAATAAAAAACTACTGTAGCTATGGAATGTGAACTTTTGCCTACTTCTTAAATGCTGGACTTAAATATTCTCCCTTCTTTTTTCCTTCATTTCAGAAACAGCCTTAATAAAGCTGCAAAGGATATGCATCATATTTCTCATGTTTGATTTTTGTCTGTCAGAATGGCAACAATTTTAGTGTTACAGATATATAAAAAATCCCAAACACTTGAGTAAACTGATAATTTAGATACCTCCTTGCATCTTCTGAGGCTTTAGGAAAGAAGATGCTGTGATCAGAAAAAAAAAAAAAATGTGGTTTTAATTCTGGCAAAGTTTTGCACATGTGTATATATGTTTGTATGTGTGTTTTCATGTCACAAAATACCAGAAAAAAATTTTGGGGGTTGTGGGAATAAATTTTCAGCATTTTTGCTCATTTAAGGGAGGGCGGCCAAAAAAAGTCTGCTCACAGAAGCTTGGCAGCAATCCCTCATGGAGACAAATAAGTACATTACAAGACAGTGCTGTTCCCTTTCTACTGTGCAGTAACATAGATTTTCATACTCTGTTCACATTGCAGAAGATTGAATAAAATTTATCAATGCTCAAAAGGTTCATTAAAAAAAAAAAGGAGTAAAACCCAATTCTTGCTGCGTAAGCACTTGAAGTTATCAGTTGCTGGTGTGGGGAGGTGCTGTGGTGGGCTCAGAGAATGGAGGATAGCTCTGCTGGGGCTGGACCATTACAGGCTGCTTTGTCCCTTCATCCAGCAATGTGGTCATTCCTGGAGTCACTCCACAGCTTGCCCTTGGGAACTTCCCCTCAGTTTTTAAGACTGGAGGATTATACTTGTCTGCCATTTGTGGCTTTTGGGAATAATAAAAAAAAAAAAAATTAAAAAGAAAAAAGGCATAGAATTTCTCTCATTTTCTTTTTACTATCCTGGTGGCCAGTGACCAAACATGGCAGTTGATAGAAATGGTCTTTGGCTATCCACCATCCATGATTTTCAAGCTGAATGGAAGAAATGTTGCAATGATAAACAATTTCAAAACAACTTACTTAAAAATACCATGAGACTCCAGCTCCAAAATCACTGCCCCAAAAATAAAATCACTGAGGTTATTTTTCTCTTCCCTTACCCCAACATCCTCTTTTTCCCCTTGCTCTGGAAAACGCTTTTCTTGCATCTTTTGTTCTTCCTCCCCTCTCACAACCTGTCTTATCTCCCTGGTGCACATAAATTTCCTTCTCAATATCATCTTATAGATTTTCTCTGTCTGCCTCACAACAGTCTTAAGAGATACTCTCTCAGATATCAGTCTCCCTGGCCAGACCCTCTTCAGCTATCCTGCACCTCCAGAGACTTTCCAGACTTTGTGGCTCTTACAGGAAGTGTAGAAACTGATTGCATCTTTCTGGCTCCCTCAGGGAAGCCCTGCAGCTTATGGGGTAGTAAAAAAGCTGACCTGCAAAATTTGGGAGGCAAAGGATCCCAAAGGGACACCAAGGAACATATATTCAACATCATTCTTCATATTTAATAAAATTGGCTTTGCTAGAAGTCATCCTAAGTCTTCACCATCTTTCCAACTTCAATTTTTATATCGAGACACACAAAGATCTAAACTGAGAAAATATACGGGTTGGACTCCAAAATGGGTCAAACATCTGTAGCCATGCGACACTACAAAATAACACAAGTGTGACAGTTTCTTCAATTAATGAAGTGGATGAAAACAAATTTTAAAAAAAAAAAGTTAGAACAAACTCCTAGAGTGACCATTATAATTTCTTTTAAAATCTCAGATATGTCAATGACAATGGGTAGCTTGTTTCTAATGCACTGGGAAATAACAAAAAGAATTAGGGTACTTTTAAGAAAATGGACCATATTTCCTGGTGAATGATTTGGCCATGAAAATACTTCTCTCACTGCCCTTATACTGTATCATTATCAGACAGGCTGATCTGTTCAGGCACTATTGAAGGAGGAATTTTTTATCCTTTTGTTTAACTGTTATTCTGAAGTGGTTTCACAAACACACTCAAATACTGCCAGACTGAATGAGAGGCAATTTCTAAAATGCCTGTGTTTTTTCCTTCTAGTATTGGTACAAGATGGAGAAACAGACTTGAAAATGCACTTTGAATCCCCCCCTGTGCCATACTGAGATGAAGACCTGGTATCACATTTCCACATTGCATTCAGAGCTTAGACCAAATGGGCTTTATCTTCTTTTGTCTATTAGTTTTTGGCTTCATCTGGGTCAGATAATTGGGAACAGCCATAGAGGTTGGAAAGTTGCTGACAACCTGTTGAAGTTGGTGGAGCTTGGGTAATGCATTAGTATCACCCTATATTGTTCTGGGAGCTAGAAAGAATCTCTTCAGGATGACCTTTTTTAACTGAAGTCGTGTTGATTGTTGGCTCGAGCTTGGAGAATCACTGCTCCCATGACAAAACTCTCTTCAATAGCAGGTACTGCTTTAGAGGAATTTGCTGGCAAGAGAGGTTCCATCAATACTAGTTAAAGAAGGATGACCAGGACCATCCTGGGGCAGTAAGACCAACTGCCAGAGGATAGCCTGCATCCATGAAATTGATTTCTCCTACCTTTTCAAAATGCACCCAAGCTTCCAGTTTCTATAGGAGTGTCATTAGCAATGCTTGTTTCCCAGTACCTACACAATTACCTAAAGCTCTTCTTCCTACTGGCACCACAAGATCTACCACAAGATCTAAGTAACCCAAGGGATGGGTCAGTGATAGGTAGCCTGGATGATGTGCAGAATAAATATTCCTACATTTTACCTGCTCAGAGAGAGCAAGGGGAAAAGGAGCACCAGAAGAAAGCTATTCAGAACAACACAAGACTACTGCATGTGCAAGACAGCTCTGGGAAACCCCAGCAGATTCAAGGGCATCCTTATGATTGCACAATTATGGGTGTTTTTTTTCAACCATCACAAAGCACAGCACCAAAGTGCACTTCTAAGGTAAGTGTTGGGCTGCTGTACTTGCTGCTTGTCAGTGGAAAACTCTCACGAGCATTAACACAGGCATGGTGGTGCATGGCCAGTTTATCCCCTGACTGTCCCACACTTTCTGCAAGCATGGCATCATTCCTGCAGCTTTCACCAATACAGATATTGTAGAATCACAGGAGACAGAGCTGGAAAACACCTTGAGATGTCTCAGGGTAGGACAAGATGTATCTCAATGCCATTCCTAGTGGTTGCTTGTCCCCCCTCCTCTGAAAAACACCTCACCAAGGAGGATGGTTCCCCGTCTCCACAGATGTTCTTGTCCAGTTCCTTGCTATCATCATACTTCCTCTTGCTTTCTCTTCCAGGTCCTTCTCTCTGCAGCTTCTTACTGCTTCTTGTTTTGCCTGCTACACATGTAGAGAACAGATCTTTCCCCTCTCTTTCCACTTGAAAACTGTTATCCTGTCCCATTTTCCCCATCAGTCTGCTCTTCCTTAAAGTAACCCAAATATTTGCCTTTTTTCTTCTTAGGCTATGTGTTTAGATCACATTTTCTGAATAACTTAATCTTCACTTCATCCTGTCCAAGTGATTGATGGCTTTCGTGAAGCGCAGTGCCAGACACCAGTGAAATAGCTTTAGCAGTGGAAGCTTTATTTCATGTCTTTGTTCTTTACACATCACAGGGAGGACTTCCTCCTTTTCACAGCAAGCTGACATTGTTCACATCTGCTTGGTTTGTGATCCAACATCGCTCTGAGATCCTTCCTGGAAGAAACCAACAGTTCCTCTCTCCTTATTTAATTAATGATTTTTTTGTTGCCCCCTACCTTGCAACCAGGCACTGTGGAATTTCTTTCTGTTTTTAGGAAACATCTTCAATTTTTCAGAATCACTTTTAATTCTAACTCTTTCCCTGTTGTGCTTGTAGTCTTTCTCAGCTTTGTTTTAGCTTCAGGCTTACTAAGCCTCTCATGATCCAGGTCATTAAAGAGACCATTGGGTGAAAGTGTATGGAGAGAAGGCACTTTTGCGCTATTCACCAGGCAAGATTTCTAAAAAGATGGCACTTTATCACAGTTCCATAATACATATTTTGACATTCCTTTCCCCCATTTGCTATCAACCACCACTCTTCTGGGCTGCGAATTTCAAATTTCCTCCTACACAAAGGCTGTAATAAGATCCTAGAAAGGATTTTCTAATTGATAACTCTGAACTTCAGCCAGGAACATAAGTCTGAGATCTTTAAATTTTTCTAATTGATATCTGTGGGGATTCACATTCACTACTGGATATTTTATATCCCTTGCAACTAAAAAAAGAAAAGGTTTGAAAATCCTGTGGCATTCTTTCTGATGCTCTGCATCCCCGTACTGAAGGTAAGTTTTGTGCACATTGTGGCTTAACAGCGTATTTATCTTTTACTTTTTTGACTGGCACAAACTGGCTTTTTTCCTGTGCTGCATTTCTTACAACCTGAGTCACTTTATTTGATGTGGCAGATCTGTGTGTTAAAGGTCTGTGACACACAGGTAGCACACTCCTTGTTTTGAGCACTTCTGTGACTCAGAAATTCTTCTGTTTCAACCCTGATTTTGCCATAAAGGCATCTGCATAGATCTAGACAGATATTTTAGCTCCCTACCTTGTTTTAGTACCAGCCAGTGTTAAAACAACCCAGCAGACAACATTGTCTTCCTTGCTTTCAGTGAAAGTCCAAAATTAATACCCGCAGTGAATTGCACCCAGCTAAATGCACTTAGCTACAATTATTCTTTCAGGTTTTCAGTGCATATTTGCAAACAACATCTTGGAAATAGGCTATCAGATCTTCAGCTGGTGTAACCATGCAGCTCCACAGATGGCCAGGAGAACTGTTCACAAAGGCATTCTGTTATCGAACTGTATTATGTTATCAGGTTCTGTAAATCCTATTTGACAAGATCTGCTATAAAACCAGTTTCTGCACCCCTGAGCTTTATTGCAAAACACCTGCATTTCTACTTCTCTGCATTTCTTCTTCTGCTGAGGGCAAAATATTTTAGAGGCTGAATCTCTTAATGGAATTGATGTATCAAAAAGAGCAGGTGGATTTCTTGAAAAAAAAAAAGATTTTAAAAAGCAAACAAAGGGAAGGGAAGCAAAGGAAGGAAAGTATAGCTTCACTAAAAAAGCTTTTCTGTAACAGAATACTAAAGAAATACTATGAGAAATCAAATACAGGCAGATTAGGAGTTACATAAACTGGAGGCAAAGAGAATTAGAAGTAAAAGAAGCAGAGCAGGAATACAATCTCAAAGGTCAATTGACAAAATACATTGCAAGCACTGAACCAACACCAATCAATACTGCTCACTATGAACTGAATCCCAGCCTAATAACCACATCACATGCATTTCATGGCACTATCTATCACAGCACAGCAGGAGGCACTGTCCAGTACACTTTCTGTGCACTTACATGCACTGGTCTTGCCAAATGGTCCAGAGGAGCAAGGTGGGATGTAATTTACCCTTGGTGCTCTGCCTCCAGAACTGAAAAGTGGCTGAGAAATGCAACACCACAGATCTACACTCCCCAAAGCAAGATGGGACTAGGCAGAGTGCTGCTGAATGCAATGCCTGCCACATCTTCCAGCTGGGAGACAGTCTACGTAAGGGAGCATCCTGGTGCAGTTCCCTCCTGTGCACCCTGCTGATCACCCCAGGAAGAGCAAAGGAGGCTTAGCCTCACCTGTCCCTGTCCTCTGAGTCAATCCCAGGGTTCCTCTGCAGGCTTCATCTCCTGAACAATATACATGTCAGCAGGGCTATCCCTATGCCCAGCAAGATTTGGTCACAGTGAATCCATCTCCAGGTCAGCTCTGGAGTAAAAACTCTGCCTTCTACATAAAGGAGGATGAACTCACATAGAAAATATGTAGAGGCTGGATTGAGATGAGGCTCAATATCAAATGGTGAGATCAAAGTCAAGTCTGGCCCACTTTTACACTATATTATGGAAAAATCTTGGCCCCTTTCAAATCAGTAAAAATCTCCAACATTTTAGAAAGGCCTGAGAATTCATCATGAGTCTAATGCTTATGATGTTTGACCTGTATCTTTCCCAAAATGTAGGTGGATCTCATTCAGAATTTTTATAAGGAGAGATAATCAGCAGTATGCTGATATGCTCCATGAAGATACTGCACTATTCCTTGAATATGACAGCACATTCGGGGTAGATTGCAGTTACTACTGTGTGCCCAAAAGGGAGTGCTGGAAGGAAAAGATAAAAAAATGTGTTCTTTCTCCAGTTACCCTTATTCCAGAGAAGTACTGGATATTTAATGGTTTCTTAACTATACAAAGCCACAGAAAATCACCTCTTCATCCTAAACTCTGCCCTGAGCCTGGAGGCTCCTCGGGCTAGCGCCACTGCAGCATGCTGGTGCCTGTTGCTGGCGGCAGGGACAAGGCTGGCACTGCAGCTGCTGCCGCTCGCTGCCCTGCCCGAGCGGAGCCTGGGGCAACACAGCCAGGCAAGGCACGGGGCACCTGGCATGGATCCGGAGCGAGCCTCGTGCTCCAACACCTGGGGATCCACTGGAGATGACTGCAGCCCCTCGGGCAGCTCGCCTGCCGATGCAAAGCACACAGATGCTATCGAAGCAGTAGCCCTAGGAAAGAGTGGGAACTGATTTCCTTGGTTTTCTCCACACCTTTTCCTGTCTTTCAGCTGGTCCCATGCCTGGGACAACACCTTTTCTTAAAGTGTGTGTTCTCCTCTTGCTTGTTTTGATTTTACATTTTGAAGAGGTTAATCATCACTGCCTGATATACCAAACTCAAGATTCTAAGAAGTCTTCAGGTTAACTCCTTTTCTAAGAAAATTAAATGTATATAACAAATCTACAATGGGATGAACAAGCCTCACATTTCAAAATATTTCATCTCACCTAAAACATCTTTCACAATCTTAACTGGTTGAAGCATGACCAACCAGCAAAGCAGGCTTACAGCACTCTTAGACTAGAATAGTCCTTCTTCATAACATAACTAAACTTCCAAGAAAAATTCTCTAACATAGTTTTTCTTCTCCATTTTCAGTAGCAATGGTGCTATATAACTTAGAGGACATATTTTAAGATTATCATGCATTGCTTATACATTATATATTCATATTATACATACTCATCCAACACTTATACCAGGATCTCACAAATATAAGGAAATAAATCTTACCGCATATGTTTATGGAGCTGTTTGCAAGATTTTGGAGTCTAATTAAGTGAAAGTTCTCCCCAAATGAGAAAATTAAAAGTCACAGGGAGATTGAGAAGTGGCACAGGAGTGGAATTGTCTCAGGAAATTAATCAAAATGTGCATAACCAATTATTTGACAGATATTACTTCTAATTATAGCCAGGTATCGCAGCTGACAGAGAAGGTAAGGTAGCTTTTTACATAACAGCACAGCACAGGACATCTGTCACCAAAAATCTATTCCACAGCTAATTCTCATAGTATCTCACTTAAGGCAGTCTCTGATCAAAATCAAAGATAAATAACTCTGTATGTTTCCTATTATGTGGCTTTGTAAGCAAATGAAGCCCACAAGATGCTAAGTCTGGAAAATACTGCCATGTGTGCTCAACTACCTGCCCATATTAATGGAGAAATCCAGCTGACATTGGTATCTTGACCCATGCTCAGCTTGTGCTTGCAATATGCTTTTGTGCCCACATTATCCCGTGCTGTTTGAAAACACAAAACAACTTTGCTGAGTTGCTAACATCCATTATTTCATCATTCCATGTGCTATTAATCTTCAGTGCTGAGGATGACTTTGTTTTGTTTCAGAGTCATCAAACAAAACTCAGTCCACTGGAGTTAATTCATTGCCAGCAGTGCTCACAAGATTTTAATGCTGCTCCAAATATTGCCAATGTGCAGCTCAAACACACATGTATCTCTGTTCACACATACCCACACACACTTAAAGGTGTGTGAATGTAAACTTATGGCTACACACACACACATGGAAACAAACACAGTTTCATCATATTTTCCTTTAAAAATAATTTTAGCCAGTGGCATTGCAAAATCTGCCTGGCCTATAACCAGGAGCCTGCACCTGCACAGATCCCAGTTGCTGAACCCCTCCTGTAATTGTTAAGCAATTCGCCTGTTGAACACCACTGGCAAGAGTCTGGCAGACCTTATGCTCAAAAAAACCTGCATTTGTTTGGCTTATATGTTACTAGGACACTGCACTATTCTTCAGACCATCTAGAAAGCTGCTGTTGTCATACTGGCAAAAGGTTTTGCTTTCCCCTTCAAATTAATGAAATGTTCCTTTACATGCAAGGAGCACAGCTCAGAAGTAGCAAATCCTTCCTAAAATGATGTTTCTATGCTAGACATTCTTCCTATATTTGGACTCGTAGGAAGGAGCAGGGCTCATCGTTCCCTGTTTCCACTCCTACTCTTTTAGAGAAGAGCTGGCTCTGGAAACAGAGGTTAAGGCTTTTTCCATTGGAGGAAACAATTACCTTCTACTTCTCCCCACTTCACTCTCTTGACAGACTTTTTAGTTAGTCTTTCACTAATGTTAATATATTCCTCCTGATCAATGCAGCTGGCATGGAAAAGTGCAGTGAAAATGCACTACAGCCCAGGCTTCAATACTTGACAGCAACCAGACTAAAGATGACCCACAGACTTTGGGTTCCCTGGCTCTCGGAAAACCACATTGCCCTGTCTTCACTGCTACTGCCCTGTTAACACATGTTACTTATTGGTGGGGTGCAGAAAAACATATCAAAAACCACTAGCAAAGATGTGAATTGCATAAGCACTGTAACAGGACTGCAAATAAAAGGAGGCCAGGGAAATGCTGGCAGAAGAGGTATAGAGGTGAGAGCTGAAAAACATTTTCCATTTGATTTCCCAGTTTCCAAGAAAGCAGAATTACTCATTTAGAAAAACACAAAAGTTGCAGCAAAGATGCTCAACTGGACAACTGGTTATTCCACATAATGTCCAAGGCACTAAATTTTGGGTACCTGCTCAACACAAAAATGATCAACAAACATTAGTCATGTTGTCCGTTTCCTTGTGCTTCCCTTTCCTCCCCTTTCCTCTTGGGCAGAACAGAAAGATCAAAAATAAGCAAGTGCGCAGACTTTCGTTTAAAATTTTTCTGAGATTTCTGGTGACAAGTGCAAAATCATTTCTCATAAAATAGCGACCTAACTCTCTCTGTCTAGAAGCACATCTGCTAACCTGAAACATCTGTCCTCTGCAGTCAGTGCAGGGCAATAGGCTGACAGATTAACCCTCTAGAGATGCCAGATACAGATACATGCCCTGGACAAGATAAAACAAACTTTGCAGATGCCTCTCTCTCTCAAAGTTAACTGTAGGAGGATCCTGGAAAACTTTGGTTCATGTACATTTATAAGGGCAGTAATATAAGAATGACTGGCAGTGAAAGAGCAGAAGTTAGGTGAGAGGGTCCTGCCTTTAATATCTTGCGGCCAGCATAAAGCTCTCACAGAAAGGCATGTCAAGTCTGGACTGCTGATTGCTATAGAAACCATAGTACCATTTCTGTGTCTTTTGCCTTAATTTTTATTTCTTATGTAAGTTTGGGATAAATAAAAATCTGGACTACCAGTCATTTCCTTTGTGATTTTTTTTTTCAACAGAACAAATTTTAAGGCCATTCTTTGGCTTCCTTTACAATTTCTCCCCACATACATACCAGATGAAAAGCTTTCTAGCCATGCCATTAATCTGCAGGTGCTTTAGTGAGGAGTTGATGTGCATGTTTAACAAAATACTAAAGATCAGTGCTTGAAAAATGAGGACCATTATTATTCCATGCCTTGCAGATTATGAACTGATAGCTGTAGCCTCCATCCTTTGCTTGTGCTTCATAACTTGGAAATCTCTGCACATTCAGAGAAGCATTCAGTTAAAAAGGAAATGGATTTCTCTGTCTAATTAGACTAAGTGCTCTCTCCTAGCCTTTGCCCTTGTCTTTCTGGGATCTCATTTAGGGTGCTATTTAAAAGGAGCCACATCTGTTACAATGAGCTGTCTGTCAACTAAACATCCCATATCAGACACAATTTTCTCTCACCTTTTACTTATACTTTTCAATAACAAGATGATAGATGCAGATTTTAGTCAGCAGGTTTTTAAAACTGCTGAAAGGAAAGTTTGCCCTCCTCCCTTATCCTCTTCCAGCTTGCAATATGGTCCTGATTTAGAGACACTATGAACACTGAATAGAAAACCTGGATTAGTCTGGCCTCTAAGTTTGCTTTTATTTAGACGACTAAAATAAAAATTATCTTGGTCTTTGCGTGTTTTAATTGAAAACACTGCTAATCGCTCAGTAGCAATAGACATATGCCTCACTGTAAATTTTACATTCACCCCTAGCAGCTGCAGCTGGTGTTGATTTAGTGTTACCCTGATAACCCTGCTGGGTGGTTTTTTACTTGATTTACATTCCCTGTGAAGGGTGGAGGTAACATTTCTGAGAGTGTGAAAACAAAGTGACCTTACAGCTAAACTCTCCCTCCTACAAGCAGCAAAGCAGCGGTTTCTACCATCTGACCTTTAAAAGTGAAATTCCACGGGTCGTCCTGAGCAACCCTGCTGCAACGAGCTTTGTTTTAATCTACCAACCACAAGCATTCAGGGTCAGCTCTGGATGTTTGTTTGTCACTTTGATTTTCCTCTACTGGTGTTTTTTGCGCCGGCACACGGGAAGGCAAAGCCAGCGCAGGGGAAGGAGGGGTACCCTGCAGAGCCGGCTGGCGGCAGCTGTGGGTGCGCTATGGGTGCACAAACACGCAGAGCCGTGCCAAAGGCTGCTGAGCCATCCCCAAGCCACTCAACCATGTTTTCCAGCCCAGTGCTGGGCAGGGGAGTCGACCTGGGTCCTGCAGCCTCAGCAAGGCTTGGCTCAGGGCAGCAATCATGCTGCTCAGGCAGGAGCTGCCGCAAGGACTCGCTGCAGTTTTCAGGCTGGGTGTTCTCTCCGCAGCAGCTCACCGTGCTGCTTTTATGAGACAGCTCTTTCCCGTGGCGCTCTTGTGCATTCAAGCTATGAGTTCTTAGTATTTGTTGGGTCTGGTTCATCAGTGAACTGGTTTCACTAGGCCTTCAGACGCTCAGTCATGACACAAATAATGATTAATAGCAACAATAAAATCCTTTGTTTGAAGTACCTGTGTATCATTTGTAATAGATAGCTGGTCAATATTTTACTGTGAAAGTTTAGCATCCTCCAGGGGAAAGAACAATTTACTTTTTTTAAAAATTCATTTCCTATAAGTGTGCCATCAGTTTCTTGCTGCTCTCTTGTGTACAAATTCTTGTGGATCTGAAGTCTAAGTATAAGCCTAACATTTCAATCTCAGTTGAAATGCAGACATTGCTCTTCCAGCAGAGGCTGTATATTGAAAGCCAATCTTAACATTACACATGGAAACCATGAGAAGAGCAAGCAGAAAGACCAAGGTGTGCCTGTGCCTGAGTGAAACAGCTGTGACAATAGGTGGGACCTACCTGCAAGGTTTGTTAACTGCTTCTTTATGCCATTTTCCACCATTTCCCTTTCAGGCAATAAAACTCCATTGGCACCAACCGCTGCTAAACATCTAATGTTTTGAAAGGTTTGGCCCTTTTGACTGCAGTAGGATTTAAATTAAATTTTGACACATCATCTTAGTACACCCCTTAATCCTCTAGCTCTGGTTTACACCGTGAGGAGGGTATGATAGATACAGCCCTTATCTGATCTGAGCCAGCCACAAAGTAGGCAGCCTTTGAGGCATTTTATCTTACAATACAGATACCTTCTCTTGGATTGTATTTTGTCTTTGCCAAGTTTAGTGTGAAGAACAGCGTACAGCCAGAGGGAACAAAATCTATGTTTTTAAACCATGTTCCTTAATGAGCCTGCCCCAAATTAAAACAGCCTCTGTTATAACTTCAAAAACCTTCCCACTTCTCAGAGATACACTCACTGCATATATCTCAGAAGCAAAGTTCATGCCAAAGGGCTTTTTTATACTCTTTTTTTTTTTTAGCTTAGCTGCCAAATGCTGCATTAACTCAGTAGCTGAAATGCTGACTCATCAGACCCTACTCATCAGGAATGCCTGTGTGCTCTCAAACAGAGATTGCTTTCTTTTCTGAAAGTTTAGATGCCTCTTCTGTGACAAGTTTCAAGCTTTATGCCCTCAAAAGATATTTCAGTCTTATTTGATTCTGAATTGCCACCATAGATTTAGATTTATTGGCTACCCTTTCAAACCCTCTTATGTCTCAAGTGTCATGATATTACTATTATTACAATTATTATTATTGTTGTTGTTGATGATGATGATGTTTAATATTTTTATTGTTGAATTAAATTATTTGCTCTGTTGGGTTTTTTTTACAAAATATCCTCATTTGAAAGCTGGATCACAGGTGTTGCTATCTCTCCATCTTATGGGGGATGTTTGTTTCAAGGGACCCTAGCTCAGCAGGAACACATTCTTTAATTGAAACTGATTTACAGGGCTATCAGCTCCCTGTATTTTCAGATTTCACTGAAATCACACGATTTCAGCAGGAAGGCAAAAGTAACACAAGAGCAGAAATAATGAGTGAAAGGCACAGCAATGCAGAAAGTGGAGGAAACAGTATTGTTTGGGTAGTTTGGGGCAAAATTAATTGTTGGGCAGAGACAGATGATGTGGCCCAAAGTGTGTCTAGTGGGGGGCAAAATCACCCTGCTCAATAAATGTAAGAAACCTGATAGTATTAATTTTCTCACACACTTTTGGTAAATGCCATTTAGACAGAAAAGTACCACTTTTTGACCTCAAAATTGCTACAAAATTTACAACCTGACTTATGAATCTTAAGGGTCTGAGTCTGGCAGAATCTTTTCAGGTTACTTCTCTGATCAATGAATCTAGAACAAACAGTTTAGATTAAATTCACTGCTAGGCAGACAGCATATAGTGCACAGAATATGATAATTTTCATGATACGAAAAAAAAATCACATCTGATTCACACGAGTCTGATGATTAAGAGATTCCAGCAAAATTTCATTTTTACATTCAAAGATACTTAAGTTTGGCCTGAATCTGTTCAAATCCAGCTCCTGTTGCGATTTACAATGTTATCAAATGATAGTGGTTTTTAAAACATTGTAATTCCCCTTACACTGGTATTTCATGGGCTGCAGTCCCATGAACCCTCATGCAGCTGTCAAAACCTCCAACTTTCCCAGGACAACTCTTTCAGTTTATTTAAGTGCTGTCAGTGCCAAAATCTGGGGCACTCTGGAAATCTGATGGTAGCATAAAATAAACTGAAGCTGAGTGTCAGAAAAAATGGAACAAGGAATATATTACTCACTGACTGAGTTAATAAGAAAATGAATTATATAATTTTAAAAACCTTCTTTGAAAAGAACGAGCCACCACCAGAATTTCTGGTTTTTCTGCAAAACTCAGTACAGAAAGGCTACAAAAAGTAGGCACTTCACCCCAAAACTGAGGGTTGGCTTCGCACCACTGTGCAAACACAGCTTTTGCCACAGAACAGGCATATTCTTTTATGGCTTAATAAACATGGCAGTCATCCAGTCACATCCCATGCATGCCAAACCTTCACTTTCTGCACTCAGCCCTCACTGTCAAAGACTTTTTTCCTCTGGTGATACCCCATCTGCAGTGCTGCATCCAGCTCTGGGGTTCCCAGCACAGGAATGATATGGATCTGTTTTGGAGCGAGTCCTGGTGAGTGGCACAAAGATGATCAGAGGGATGGAGCATCTCTCCTATGAGAAAAGGCTGAGAGAATTCAGATTTTTCAGCCTGGAAAAGAGATGGCTTCAGGATAAACTAATTGTGCCTTTTCAGTACCCAGGGAGTCTACATGAAAGATGGAGAGGGACTTTTTACAAGGGCAAATGGTGATGGGACAAGGGAGAATGGATTCAAACTGAGGTATAAATGAGATATTAGGAGGAAATTCTTTACTGTTAGGGTGGTGAGGCACTGGAAAAGGTTGCCCAGAGAAGTTGTGGATGCCCCGTCCCTGGAAGTATCTCAGGCCAGCTAATTAAAGCCAGGATGAGGCTCTGAGCAATCTGGTCTGGTGGAAGGTGTCCCCGTCCCCGGAGGGTCCATTGGAACTGGGTGATCTTTAAGGTCTTTTCCAACTCAGGACATTCTACAATTCTATGACTTTTGGTGACTTCTACAGGGCCATTTGCAAGGATGGGAGAGCTACCAAGATCTGACCCTAAAGGACCCAGGCAAGACAATCACAAATGAGTAGATCCAAGAAAGACAAGAAAAGCAAGGCAAAGGTCATAACAAAGGTTTACAGAAGCCTCTTGACTATTCTCCTTGTAGGTTTGCATGCAACTTGATTGATAAGAATCTGATCCACCCCAGTGGCAGAGGGGCACTTTGGAGGTCACAGCTATAAGGTAGTGATGGGATCAGCCCAGAGGCCACATATCACAAGGTTTTCCAATGCATCTTTTAGATTTGTTGGCCTGCTGGGCCGCACAGCTCTTCTGATACAAAATGTAGCATCTGAAAAAAGCATGCTGATCAGTCTTAAGGTAAATGCAGGGTTACAGACTTAGCTTTCAAAGTTTCCTTTCAATTTATTGTAAAAAAAATTAAATTGGTGCCACCAAATTTAATGACAAGGCTACCCTGCTGAGTTTGGAGCCCAGAAAGCTATTGTCTCCCTGGTCTATGTATCCTAGACTGTGCTAATGTTTCCTATAATGCGGCTAATAACCAACCATCAGCAATAAATGCCTTGTCATCTCATTGTTGCACACAGCAATAGCTGGAGCAGTGATACTGACAAATGAACCTGTGTAATCACTTTAGATTTCTTTGTTACATTTCACAGTGTGAAGACTGTTTCTGCTCAGCACGTCACAAAAAAACAAACAAGAGCTATAGCTGTCTCTTCCATCAATCTCAGCTTATTTTTGTCAGTCCTCTGCCTGTACAATCACAACCCCACCGCCACTTGACAGTGAATGGGAGAGCTGAGGGTTTGGGGAAGGGAAGATGGATGGTGGTCAGAGTGAGACGGATGGACCTCTGCACTCTTCCTTCTCCTTTGCAAACATTTTTTTGCCTTGAGAGAGCAAGTAGGCAGGGGAAAAGTGAACTTTTTTTCCTACTTTCCAAAGCTGCTTCATATGGAAAAACAGAAATGTGGGAAGGGGGAGGACTCTCATTAAAATCCAGTCGAGTTTGCCATTTTCCCTTTTACCTTTTCAATCTTTTTATAGTTTCAAATCATTAACTATCAGCGTGAAGCTCAAAGGTAGCCATAGCCGTCTATGAAACAGTGACACATTTGACAATAATGCTTTTGAAGAGCTTGTCACATCCTCTTCCCAAATCAGTCTCATTAATGCTCAGACTGTCTTCTCTTTTCTCCCTGCTTCTTTTCTCCTGATTTCTCTCTAATTAGCTTGTTTTTTTTATGCTCCCTCGTTCCACAGTTTGAGCTTAAAAAAAAAAAAAAAGGCAAAAGAAAAGAAAAATAAAAAGAAAAAGGAAAAGAAAGAAGGTGGATGTCATTTCCATGAACCCCAAGGCCAAGTTAATCAGCAGAATTAATGACTCTATTACCCATTAGACTTGAGGCTATGGTGCTTGTATGGCAGCACCCAGTGTTCTCCAATCCATGCTTCTTCACTTTGCTCTCACAAATGTAAACTTTTGCTGCCTCCTGCAAGCACGCTCCCTCATCCAGCCAGCCCACCACGCTCCCCTTTAGTCACAGCAGCTGCCACGACCCCAGAGGGCAGCCTGGGCATGCTGCTGCTGCCCTCCATTACCTCTGCAACAGGGAAGGGAGCAAAACTTCCCATCTGAGAAAAAAAGAGATGGGGAAAAGTGAGGTGGTGTTACTTTTTCTTCTCCCTTTGTCACATTTATCTCCCCAGAACTGTGCCCAAGATGTGTCAGTCCCACTCCACGCAGATGCTTTGGGCCCCTGACTTGGAAAAGTGGCTGGCAGATCTCAGTGCTTCGAATCCAAGGTGAGGCACAAGGCTGTGCAAAATGGGATGCCTGCAGGACTTATCTCCTCTATAGTGCTTTACATCTTCACAGCCCACCCACAGAATGGGCAAAATCATTTGTCTTTTTTTGGAATGGAAACAGGAGCAGAAAGACAGACTTCAGTGCCAGGAACAACCAGAGGGATAGAACTACGGAACCCAGATGTGAGCTCGTGATGTCTGTGCCGCTGGAGGATGACTATGAGGATGGATGGTGGGAAAGAGCTTGCACAGGCCAGGGCTCCCTCTGTGCAGGCAGTGGGCTCCCCAAAAACCATTTGCAGGGTTTATTTTGAGAATCCTGTCAGAGTACAGAGGGCCTGAGCCGCCCTTGTCATTCCATGCTGAAGGGTGTCAATCCTGGCTCCTCCGTCACTGGGAGCAGCAGAGCAAAGGCATCCGAGACCCCTCAGCACGGGCAGAGCACAGCCAGCAATGCTGCATTTGAACTTGCTTTTTCAGAGCACCAGTGTGGCACAACTGCGCAGATGAGGCCAGGACTCAGCCTGGGTCATCAGGACAGTTTGCTCTGTCTGCTGCTCCTCACTTTTAGGAACACTTTCCCCTAGGAGAAAGTAATGATATTGCTTGCATCACTGGAGAGCAGACATGCTCAGGCCCCAAGCTGATGGAGAGTTGCTCTTTTTATGTCACTGAGTTTTGCGTGGAAACTTTGGGTAATTTTTTCTTCTATTGATCCAATTTGCAGGCCAACAAATCTAAAAGATGCGTTGGAAAAGCCTTATAACATGTGGCCACTGGGCTGATCCCATCAGTACCTTCCAGCTGTGACCTCCAAAGTACCCCTCTGCCACTGGGGTGGACCAGGGTCTTCTCAAGTTTTAAGTTTTAAGAAAATGGCATGGCTACATGGTCAAAATACAGACAGCCCTGCTCCCCCATACTCAGCTACCTCTGTTCAGGAAACCGTGATTAAGAAAAGGATGTGATAAGGAAGGGCTTTGCTCAGCTTGAAGAATGAAAGGGGCTTAAATTGTCTTTCTGAGAGGATAGCCTTATTCTCACACTTTTAACCAAAAAAAAAGCCTGATCCCTAGGAATTATTTGCACACCTGCTCTAGCCTGTAGCCATGCAGCCTTAAAAATCAGTGGCAGACCTACCTTGATCTCGCTAGGAGCGGACTGACTTCTGTCAGGCATCTTGTGCTGAAGCAGCGCAGCAGGACATCATCCGCAGGACTCAAACCTCCCAGAAGGCACAGCAGCCGTCACAGAAGTGTCTGTGCACTTCTGGAAACACCTCAATCCCTTTAGTCTGGGTGAGCCCCATACTTTAAAGGAAACAGAAAATTGAGCTTTCCCTTGCACCGTTTGCACATTGAAGCAATTTAGCCAATAAAAATGCAGCCTCTGCACGGAGGTCAAGAGCCTCTCCCCACAGGAAAGGGCAAGATAACAAACCCAAGCCATATGAGGTACAAGCTGCTTGCATGGCAACTAGTGCAATATTTTCAGCTACCAGAAATAGAAGTAAAAGCTAAAAGGCAACTACTACATGTCATTGCATCTGAGAGCATCTAGGAAAGACAGATACCTCTTCATATATGCACCCCATTAACTCACTACACAGCCTTTAAGTCTCACACACACACAAATCTTGATGTAGCACAGACGAAAACGAGGCTGAACCCTCCCTTCTCCTTCTATACAGAGGACAGCATTTAAATGAAGGGGACAAAAATAGGACAAAGCCTCAAAGTGTCCATGTGTGTCTCCCTGCTCTTCCAGGGAGTGAAAAGGCTGGGAGCATGACCTCTTCCAGCTCTGCTGCCTGCTGTGGACAAGCTCAGCCTTTTATCAGAGTTTTTATGTGATAGTTTCGTTATGGTCACCCTTCTTCCAGCTCTGCCCCTGGCCATTTTGCTCTCTGGGTACTCAGAAGCGCAGATTTGGCTGCCATGGCTCACCCCTGCACCACATCCTCTTCCACTCAGGTATGAAGGTTTATGCTGCAGCAGCCTGTTTGCTTGCACAAGCTGCTTGCACAAGTGCTGAGCAAAGGCCACACTAAGCCCCAGCATTTCAGCTCCTTTCTGCAGGTTATAGCCACGTGGCAAGTGGTCTCATCTCCCAAGTGCCAGCAATAGGACAAGAGGAAATTGCCTCAAGTTGTTCCAGGAGAGGTTTAATTGAATCTTAGGGGGAAAATATTCTCAAAAAGGGCTGTCAAGCCCTGGGACAGACTGCCCAGATAAATGACTGAATCACCTTGAGGTCTTTAAAAGACATGTATTTGTGGCCTTGAGGGATATGGTTGACTGATGGACTTGGCAGTATTAAGGTTAATGGTTGAACTTGATGGTCTAAGAAGTCTTTTTCAACCTAAACAACTCTATGAAAAATTTTCTTACATGAACTTCAGAGTGCAGCAGGAAAAGTTGGCCTCAAATTTCCCTGTGAAACAGGGTGAAAAGTTACCTTGGTGGTCACTGAGGCAGAATAATAATCAGTGAAAAAATTAGGGTAAAAACCGAGAAATAGCCTAGCCAGTGATTAGCATTAGCATTTATCCCACATGGAGACATTATTTTGCCACCATATCTTTTCACGCACTGTTGTTTCAGATTCACTGGACCAATGTGGCTGAGCAATTGCTCCCCTCACCCAAAACTAAACTGACCTGAGAGAACATCTTTGATTTTATTGCCTGGCCTTAAATGCCTGCTCAAAATTCTGTGCTTTTTTACATATAGCTTTAATATGCACCTTTCCAAAATGCTTTCAACAGTAAATATAGCAGGCCAGGGATAAATTTGGCCCAGTACGTTTAACCACATGCAATAGAGCTAAGGCACAGGAGACATCCTTGAGTTCCAACTCATCTGCCCCCCAAAATCCATAATAATAATATTTTTATTTTAGCACTCATACCTGAAGGCCTCTAGGTACTTTAAAAAAATGTATAGAGTAGTAAAAGCAATTTAGTCCCCAATACTTGCATATTTTAATTCATGGTATATTATTATTCCTCTGCACACATATTACTTTAGTCATCTACATTTTTATGCCCTTTCTTTTTACTGTACAACTGAATTCTTAACTATATTTATGGACTGCTGTATTTTCCCTGTACACCTATGCACCTTATTATTTATTCATAATCTCCCATTTCCTTTTAAGCTATTGTTTGCAATATATTTTTAAAATCAATAGAAAAGCTTGAACTCCAGGTTTTGACTTTTTAAACTAAAGACTGCACATGGCTAAGCAATGCTTTGTTTACACAACGGAGTGAACACAGGATTTGGCCCAAGAATACATAACTCCAGGTAGGAGGGAAACCATTAAGATTCACACCACATCCTGCATCTCTGTCACACAAACAATGGGCAGACACAGGTATCAGCCAACTCCACACTCATTGTGAGGAGGATTCATTTTGCTAGCACAGACACCTCATTAATGATCAAAATTCCTTGTAGCAGCACGTTAGCCAAGGCCTTACCAGCATGCTGCAGCATTTCTCAAAGCACTTTCCTGGAAGCAAGGATGCTCTTAGCAAGTACTTCCCAATACCACTGTCCCCTCTGACAGCACCACCACAGGTAGGTCTGCATGCAGCCATTCAATACAGGGTTGCTGTGGCACTAATTATCTGCTTTGTAATCGACAGTGTAGGATGTTTAAAAACATTGCACTGCTCAGCCTAGTGTTCTTCCATATCTTGTTCCCTTGAAGGGCTTTGCCAGAGAGGAAAACTGAGTACAGTTAATCTGAATTAACTGCTAAAATTGATTAGTTAAAAATGCATTAAATCTTTCTGTATGTATTCTCCTTCAGAATTAACTTGGCCTTTATGAGACTTATCTTACTTTACCTTAATTCTGAACAGGGACATCTACACAGGGATTTAATGGAATTTAATCTATCCACTTTAAATTCAGATTGTTTAGCTAGCTTGGGTTTCTTTCCTTCCACATGCCTCTGTAGACTAACCAATGACTCAACATATCTGAGGAATGGCTGATGGAAGGTAAAAATTTGTACAGCATTGCACCCATTTTCCTGAGACATGGTGTCTGCTTCCTATGTTCACATATGTGTACGCTCTCAGAAAGTCTGACAAAGCATCTGCATGCCCTTCTGAAAACAGCCAGGATCCTCTCCATCATAGCCACATGAAGACACCCAGCAGTGGCACTCAGGAAGTCAAAGTGGTTCTACCAGGGCTGACACAAGAGCCTCCTCCACACAAAATGGAGATATAAACACTACTTCTATTCACCACGCTGTTATTTCCAAGAGGACATGACACAGAGGTTTTGTTTCCTAGCAGCTAGTCCAGCAAACCAAAAACAGGTCTCTTCCTGGAGTTACAGGAGACCAGTTCATACGACTTGATTGTGTGTTTTTGGCGATGCTGAAATGCAGATCATTTAAGCTGTTTAAGAAGAACTATCATGTTTCTCTGACTTTTCTGTTCCAGAAGGGAGGAGAAATGAGCTGTGAAAGCAAAACCTTGCTGTCTGCCATACAGCTTTCTTTTTCCCCATCTATTCATATCAATATATCTAAGCCTTCTTCTTTATTCAGTATATTTCTCTTCAAAAGTCACATATGCCACTGTTCATCTCCTAAGGGCCGCCAGAGTACCACATGAAGGGGAGTTGTCATTTCTCCACTTTTCCTTTGGGTTTCATATCATAATTCAGAAAGGCCCAGACAAGACTGTAATTTGCAGGATTTTGCAAGATCTTCCTGCACACTTTTTTTTTCTAAAGACATTTGAAATCAAATTCTAACTACCAGCAGACCTGGTGCATATGAGAAAATGTTGGGTTTGAGATGGAGGAAGAGACACCAGTGGGAATCAGGAAGATACTGCATTGGGTTAGAAACAAATGAGGTGTAGGCTGGGTCACTGCCATCTCACAGCTTAGCCACTTAGAGTGCCTGAGGAAAGATGGAATTTTTTACATTGTACATGTCCAGCCACTGCTATTTAAAAAAAATTGGTTTGTCATGAACACCTGGACATGGCTCACCAGAGCTCTTCGTCAAAGGTAAATAAGATTCATAAGCAGATGGGTTCATTCTGGGTTTCAAGCTTGTTCCTCAGGCAGTGGATCAATGTCTTTCCCTCCGCTATTTCTCCTTATAGAGTCAGGCAACAATTCCTCAATATATTCACAGCACTGCTTTGTCCCTCTGCCTGCATCCATCCTTGTCCCTCTGCCTCTACCATCATCTCATCACCAGGCTCTGTACACTAGAGGGCAACTTCCATGGATTATCCTTTCTCTGATTTATTTACAGATCAATTTTTAAAAATCCCATTGCTCTATTTTCAGGTCTTCCTTTTTTCTGTTCAAATAATCAAAGCATTTGTTACTTCCCCTCTTGAGGTCTACAGACTCACCTCTGCAAGGGATATCAATCCTTTGCAGTGGCATCTCCTCCTCTTCCTTCTAAGCACGTTGTAATGTTGATCTCCAGCTTTGTGCACCTCACACCTTTCAGATGCACTCCAGCTCCTTGCTCCATCCTCCAGCAAATATCTCCTCCATGCTGCCACTGACACCAGTTTTGCTGCCTGCTCTTCAGCTTCCTGTGATGTTTTAACCTGCTGACTAATACAGGTCTTTACACAAACACCCTCTCTACACCTGTCTACCAGGTTTATCCCGAGTCCCAGTTGCTCCTGCTGGAATGCAGACATTAAAAGATAGTGTCTTCAGACACTGGAAACACCCTGAATGTTGAGATAGGCATTGCCTTGTCTCACATACATACACACACACACTTCAGGTGCTCATAGCTTATGATGGGGTGAGGCACTATTGAAGATATAGTTAGCAAATTGCCCTTTTTCTTATATCTTATTGCAGTAGGAATATCTGTCACTCCCTTAGTGGTTTGCTGCTTGGAGGGTGATTTTAATTAAAATGTAAAATGTCAAACATTAGTAAGAAGGAGGATAACCCTGTGGGGAGTGAGGATGAATCAAATTTATTAGTCACTGAGCAGCAGGCTGGTAGCCCTTCACTTAGAGAAATTTAAAATGCAGTTAATGCGAAATAAAGAATCAGTCTAATCTCCCCCTATTCAAACCAGCCTTCTGAAAAACACTATCACAAGTTTCCACTAATTCCAGAAATTAAAGAAAAATCTGCTATAGAGATCAAAAAAGCTTCATTTTGTATGTGTAGAAAACACAAAAAGTTAAGTCCCATTTATGAACTGTAAAGGAAAATGTCTCTCTTAGGGGCATTTCTCCCTGTTATAAAGAAATGGCTGTGTTAGCACCATACACATTTCTGCAATAGGACTGTTAGAGCCAGTGGCATTTGGTAGCAAGCATGAAAACCAACCCTTGGGACTATTTTTTAAGGAACTGTTTCCAAGGGCAGAATCTGCAAGTCCACAGTGCTCAGGAGCAAGGATGATTACAGAACCCTCCGACAGGAGCAGAGAAGGTCAGGATTGCCACACATGCAGGCTCCACCTGTCCTCATACTGGCATGATAGCCTCTGCAGTTCTGCTTTAGACTGCTGCTGAATCCACTGGATGGTTCTATCCTCCTTACCATCCACAGAAAAATATCATCTCTGTTATTTTTCAATGCTCCCTTTAAAAAAAAAATACTACTGTACTTTTTTCTTGCTAGTATCAAGCTAACAAACATTCTTTTTATTCTTTCAAGTTGAAAATTTAATAGATTCAAAGGAAGAGTGGAACAACATCCTGTCCATCCCACAAATAGATTGCCTTGTAGCTTATTCCCTATAATGGAATAATCAGAGCCCTCTACCTAATGGAGCAATGCACATAATGACAAAGTTAATGCTGTCTTGTGAAAGGGGGGCTGTGGTAGGGGGTCTCCAGGTAGATTTTCAGCTCCTGTACAAATGATGGTGGCATTTTCTCTGAGCACCTCTATGCATGGCAGAAGTCACAGATTTTGGCTGGCAATCATGTCTTTGTGCTTATTTCCAGCCCCTGCACACTGTTCAGTCACAGGGCAGGCTACAAGCAATGCTCTCTGGTCATTCATGGTCCACATTTGGGCTGTGCCCTCCTTCATGCTAGGGCTAAGCTTCCTTTTGCAAAGGGGGAAATTCCCTTCCTTGAGAAGGCATCAGCTGCTACAGAAGAAATCAAGGCAGCTGTCTCAACAGAGACATTAAATACAGGATAATTTTCCCACCATCGTTTCATAATGCAATGCTTTTATTTTTTTCTAATTTTTTTTAGCTTATGATGGGGTGTAAACTCTTGTGAACATTTTGAACAGCTTTTAGCTAAGAGTCCTTGAAATTAAACTGTTGGATTCAGCTTGAAATCTAATTCTATATGGCAGAAAAGACAGGCAGCATTTGGGAGGTGGGGGGAGAAAAAAAAGAATAGAGCAACAATATAGAGCTTACAAATTACAACCAAGTGGAGCTGTCAATAAGATCTTGCTCACCATATTGTCACAGAATTTTCCTTCTGTGTCACGTTGGTCATTACTGTAACACTACATGAGAAATCACTCCATCTGTTAAAAAAGAAAAGAAAAGCAGCTGCTATCCTCCTGCAAATATGGAATTAACTGTATTCCTTTAAACTTTTGCAGTCAAAATTGTAGTTCCATTTTATTTGTGCCACACAAGTCACCAAGCAATTCCACTGCCATAGTAATAAAGCCCTCAAAAAGTTCATTAACCAACATGAAAGGCGCTGCCTATGGAAACTGCATGACAGTGAGAGCTTCGGTTCTTGCGCTGATAGTTTGGAGGGCTTTGGATTTTCTCTGGTGGCAGGGAAGGGGATGACATTTTGGGGATAGGAGTACTAATCTATTGATTGCAGGAGACTAGGAGAAATCTTCACAGAGATTCAAGGTTATTTTGCCGACTTAGCTTGGCAGTAGAAACAGGTGAGTCCCATTACATCCAACCACATAAAATAAAAACATTTGAATGCATGAAGCGGAAAAGCCTGGAGCAAGAGCAGCAGGCTACCAGCAGAGGCACTCAGGCTCAGGAGGAAGCCTGGGTTAGGATTTTGTGACTTGCCATTAACACTAAACAACACATGGAGCCCCCAGGAACAGGCTCCTTCAAGATCACAGCTAGGCTGTATATATCAATAAAAGGGCTGGGTGCGATTGCACCTATGTGCCATATTTTTCTGCTCCTAAATTATGCTGGAGGGTAGCCTGTAGCTTCTGGAATTCAGGGATCATTGATCCAAGATCAGGGAGACCCCAAATCAAACACCTAACAGAGACTAAATCCTAACAGTCACATTTCTCCCATGAAGGGTGAGATCACTACATATTACTTACCAAAAAGAACCAGCAGCAAAACCAGACACGATAGCCAGTGCATTTTATAGCTGTTGAAGAACAAAGGCCAGTTTGGCTGTGATCAGGCAGGACTGTACTGGAGAGAGCACATTCCAGGCAGATGGAGCTGCCTGTCAAATAATGTCTCAGGAAAGCTCCAGCCTGCCTGGGGACATCCCTTTTCCTTGATGCTTGTGTGTGCCTCCTTTCCCTCCCCTCCAACCCTTCAGGCTTGGCTCCGAATGTGCCCATCCCATCAATGTCTTCCTTTATGCTGGCAGGTCCCTGTGCCAGCTTGAGCCATGAGCAGCCATGGTCAAGAGCCATGGAGCAACCAGAGGGTGTCCGGACGTGGATCACCATGCTCATGTCACCTTTCTCACACTCTTCACCAAGGATCTGCTGTTGGCCAGGAATGGGGACAGGAGCCTTCTTAGAGGCAAAATGTTACAGTGAGCACAGCTGCCACCATGCAAGGGTCACTTGTTTTTTGTCCTGGCAGGTTGTTTCAACAAGCCTGTAGCCACATCTATGCTGAAAGAGGAAATACAAGAGGCAAGTGCAGCTCCAGCTGCTTGAACAGAAATCCCCTGAACTCAAAGAGAGTTCACTCCAGGGACATTTCTTATCAATTTGCTATCCTGTAGGACTCTTCAGTTCACTGGGGAGTGATTTGCAGCTATTCTGCGGCAGAAGGAAAATGCCACTAGGCAGCATCATTCCAACAATCTGCAAGATGGTAGCCTAATTTTCTGGAAAGAGTGAATTCTGTTATAAGTGTGTAAATTGTATCTCTTCATCTGGTCTGTTAATTCATCCAAAGGTTTCACCATTCTAATAGGCTCAACGGCTACTGTAGCTGGTAAGACACCTCAAAATAATTATTAAAGGTACTCCATTAAATAGAGTATTACTTTCACTGTAGCAATACAAAGATCCAAGCGAGATCAGAGTTCCATTTCCTAGCACAAGTGATAAAAATCTAGTTCCAAAGAATTTTTATGGAGAAGGCAAGTAATAGGAGAAGGGAAATTAAGGCACAGAGATTTGAAGTACTACTTCAGCAGGGTAGTAAAGCAAGAAATAGAATTACATGTTTTAACATCACTGACACATTTATAAACAGGACCTTCATGTTAGTATCAATGTAAGGCATTCCAATAAACTGTACTGCTAGTAAAAGCCACCTAAAAAAATTTGTTAAAAAAACAGTGCCTACTAAAGATGATCAGGAATTTTTCAGAGCTTGAATCAAATGTCATCAGAGAAGGAAGTAATGCTTTTTTCATGAAAACCCATTAGTTCCCAGAAGGTTTAAAAAAAAAAATGGCAAAGCAAGAAAAGAAAACCCATCCTGCAAAATTTTTCTATTTTTCTCAAACCTAGAGAAAGCCCTAAGTGATACAGCCCACTCTGAGATGATTCAAACCATAGCCTAATCCAAGGTTTCCTTCATTATGGAGCACGTTCTCATGGCAGGCTGAGTCCTTCTCATTTCCCCTTCACCCTTCTGCAAGTGAATGCAGCTGGGCTGATGCAGATCAGGTTTCCTGTCGCTGTTCTGGACAGGACAAGAAGAAACTTTAAACAGGGACTTCCAACCAAAGGATTCACTTGAATGGCTCTGGAGCCTCAAAATCATGAGAATGGCCAGGTTTCCTCCTGCCTACCTCTGCTTCATCCATGCATATGAAGAACCACTGTCTTAGCATACAATGTGGGTTTTAAGCACAACAAAATATTCTGTAAGGGCTGCCTGACTTTCCAGCCCTATTGTTTTTACCAGGGATAGGCCACAGGGTTTGGATGCACGCAGAGATTTTAAATACCACAAAGTTTGTTGGTACCATTTATGTGGCTTTGGTTCAAGCCAACCCCTGTTTTGACCAAAAAGGAAACTCTGTTTTTTTGAGGCAACACCACATGAAGGCATTCAATGCATCTGCCAGCCTGCCATCATGCAGTTTTTCAGTGTAAAGGGTCAGCAAAACCACTGCACCACACATGAACTCTTAAACAGCCGTATTTATTGTGCAAATGAAAAACTGTTTTACACAGCATGCCTGACCAAGAGCTTGGCACCACAGCAACAACTAGTCTATATAGCAAACTGGATTTTATTGCAGGCTGAAAGACTCTTGAAGTCCTTGAATACAAAAAAGCTCCATTTAGAAAGAAATTGCAGTGTGTAAATATAATCCACAATCAAGGCTCTCAGAGTCACAAAATAGCATGACTATATCTCTGATTACTAATTTAATCAGGCAACACAAGCACTTAAGTGAAGAACCCCAACCAGACAAAGGGAGCTCCTTACAGCTGTTTTTAGCAGGCTGTATTTTGCAATAGGCATGTGAGCACAGATCCCAGTTTGTAAGAGATCCCATGTCTGAGGGGCAACATTAACCAAAACAAAGTGAGATTGCAGTGATGTGAATCACAAGAATCTGCACAGACCCAATCTTGCACTGCTAAACCGCGTATTCACCGTGGTATGAGGGAATATGAGTCTCGGCACCATCCACACTGACTCCCATTTAGTCAAGACGCATCAGAAGCTAGAGCTAGCTCAAAAGGCTGAAAAAAGGCACTTATGTTGGAAATATCTATCATCATTTTTGTTGCTGAAATAAATAAATGAATACAGTCAAACCAAAATCAGATAGTGTCTGCTACTGATGTGAGTGTCATTCCAGACTAAGAGAAAGTCTTAAGTAACCTACACTCAGCAAAACATCTGAGAAGCACGAGACTTGGTAGGACTTGGAGCTGAGACTTCCCTACAAGTTCCACAGGCATGAGGGTTACCACTGTCCAGCCCAGGGCAGCAGCACTTTCCACACAGCAGCTGCAAAGTCCTCTTGACCTCCTTCTCTCCAGGACCCTGAGAAGTATCTGGGGGGACAGTGGGACCTTTAATGTGCCTTTATTCTTTTTAAATTGCCAAAGAACACACAGGTCTCTGCAGCTACATATCAGGTGTCTTAAATACATCCGTGGATATCTGCGCCAGAGAATGAAACTGTGTGAGTACACAGGCAGCCTTTGAATTTTAGCCCATTTCCCTTTCTCCCCCATCCACCTTGTTCTGTCTGTTTTCACTGAAACCCTTTCCAGTGACTCATCTACCACAAAGGCACCTTCTTTGTGGTGTTGTGCCAGGCCACCAATCTCATATGGACACCTCTGACATAGCAGGGCAGCCAAAAAGGATACAATCTTTACAAATCTATTGGTAAATCCTATGACCAGCCCACTGCTGCCTACAGACATGAATTATGTCCATCAGCTTAATTTCCTGACAATATATCAAAGTGATATTAAAATATCTAACTGACACATACCTTCTCCTCTCCCACCTTCCTCCCCACTCAGCCCTATGCAATGAATGGGTAAAAAAAAAAAAAATTCACAATGCAACATAACAGGAAATATCTGCTTATTTTGATGTATTAATAGCCCAACTCATTTTCTGATGTAATTGCGTTAATTTTTCCTGTCCCAACTGGTTTTCCAGGAGAAAAAGGAAGCTTCATTTAAATATTAAACACAGAAACTGTTGGGGTTTTTGTTACAGCTTTGCGCGCAGATGTGAAGCAGAGTGCTAAATATCAGCACTCTGCCTAGTTGAAGACCGTTGTGTTAGCAGGAATCCTCACCTATTCATACAAACTAGTGTGTACCAGATGGCTCCATGGGAGTCAGGAGGCTTGAAATGGAGCAATCATTCAGTCTGCAGATGGAATATACAGTACGTTCCCAGTTAAGTAAGGGGCTCATTTATTCAGATAGATTCTGCATATATGGAGAGAGTCCCAGGGGATAAGCCAGTTTCTATCTCCAGATTTGTAGCAAGTTTCTAAGCTAGGTCCATCCTCCATACACTTCTGCTACTAGACTCAAAAAAACCCAAAGCCCCCTTACTTAAAACATGAAATTTTGCTCAAGCTGTGCTGAAGCATAACACTGAACACAAAATTTACAATTTTTTAAAAATCTTCTCAATCTGAAAAATAAAAGGTGCTCTAATATTTTTTCTGTCACTCATTTTGCAAACATTTGGATGGAACCTCCCATCAGAGAAGAACTACATATTTATATGCTGTTTATGATTATTTATCACCAGAAAATAAACCAATGACTTCATGGCAATTAAGACCTGCAGCAGCAACACCCACTGCTGCCATGCAGAGTCCCAGCAGAGAGCCAGTCATGCCTGCCTTTGACTTCTGCAGAAGCACTGAGGCAAGATATGTGACTGAGGGGAAAGGGGCAAGAAGGATTCTGCCTCTTGAACAGACTCCCTCACAAGTCCAAGCTAGAAGTTTTTGACATGGGACTGTTGTTATTTGTACAATAATACAGAATAGAAGATATTCTGAACAGGATTAGGGTGGGACTCAAACTATTCAAAGACATTGCAAAGCAATCTTGCTCTCAAAGATAAAGATGAAACAAGAATTCTAGCCTCAGATTTTCAGTGGCCTACTGAAACTTTTCTAGGCAAATAATTAAAGAAAATTATGAAAAAGCATTTTCAAATGTCAGGGTGAAAAATATTCTTTGTTTCACAGTGTAAGGTTTTGTAGAGCCTATTCTACAGGGAAAGGAGCATGAAGAGATATCTGGGTTTTGGTTTGTGTTAGCCAAAATCCATGACAACACAACAAGTTCTCATGTTCCACACAGAAGACAAATACCTCCACCTATGCTTTGGCTTCACAAAGCCAAGTGATTAAAAACATGCAAAGTCTTTTCCTCCATACAAAATCTAAACTTGGATCCTGAGAGCTTGGCCAAGCTATGACCTAGATCCATACCCAGCAAAGCTGCTTTCCACAGTGGTCCTTCTGGGACACCAGGCTGCTTCAACACACACAGCCCTGATGGTTTAACACAAGCAGGAAATTAAACTACAAAGAAGCCACTCCCCTTCCCCCTGCCTCTTCTGATAGAGGAGGGGAAAAGCGAGAGCCTATGGGTTGAGGTAACATTTTACTGAAAGAAAAAAGCAATGGAATAAGACACGCCTGATAACAGCAACAATATTAATACCAAAAGTCAAGAAAGGGAGAAGGTGCTTTACCCACAAAAAGGTATTCACCACCGGGAACAAAAACACAGAGGGGCTGACCCAAACACCCTCCCACTGAAGAGGGGAAGGCAAAAGCAAAAGAGGCACACTTCTGATGGGATGCCCAGCTTTTCCTCCCAAAACCAAGGCCCCTAGCAATGATGTGGATAGTACAGAATAACAAGTTTGCCACACCCACACATTACCTCTTCCCCCTCTTTGCAACCGGGACAACCATCCACTTTGCTGCTTCCTAGAAGCACCGACACATCCTGGTGTGAGCATTTCCAGCAATTTTTGGCAGCCTTCACAGAGGCAAAGGGATGTCTTCCAGGCTTTGCTGGTTCTGCCCCCTCCATACTCCATGCTGCAGCTGCCTGCAGGGGGACCACTCACTTGATCCTTTCTTTGGCTCCCAGTACCTGACACAGGCAATGTAGCATGTGATAATGGTATAGTTTACAAATGTGAACATCACAGGGTAAGTATTGATTTATAATGACAAGTTGGAGGAGCAGGAAGAGGGGATTGTTAAGGGACTGTCTTCTATCACTTTCCAAGGATGGGAGGAACTCAATTATACCCAGCAGCCTCACCTAACGTAATTGTATTCGCTGGCTGTTTGCCTTTGAAGTGCCTCTCCTGCAGTATGCCTTGGCACTGTATTCTGCCACATCAAAAAGGAAGAAGTTTTACTACCTGTGCTTTTGGAGGGCTCATTAAAAACACACCAAGTAGAGAGATGGAGCAGAAAATTGTTATCAAATCCTCCAGGGTTTTTTGTTTTGTGTTGTTTTTCTTAGATCACACAGAAGCCCATGCACTTTGTGGACTCTGTTACAGAAACGTTGATCGCACGGAATGTTTTTAATTCATCACAGCTTTGCTAGGCTACTTGTCTTCATTTGCCATGAACACAAACAAATTCTACAGACACACCATATCAAATCTGTTCTCCTGAAAAGGCACATTCACTGGTGAAACAAAGAGAAACGTAATGGCAATTAATAAACTAACATTTACTGCACTAATTAGCATCTCCTAGAGGGCTTGATTATGTGTTTACACCAGTTAGATACAGCTCAGTATGAGAAAATACCCACATTTCATACATCAAAAGACATTTCTTTCATATTTCCTCTTCCATTCTTATAGTAGTGAAGTGTGAAGACAAGAGCATGAAGGAAGGTAGAATAATTCATTAGCTTGTCTGCTGCTGATTTGTACATTCAACATTTTTTTGGAATAAACACAAAGTAATAAATTAGCTTGTAGCAAAACAGAATTAATTGAATGTCTTAGTAGGATCATCAAACCAAGGTTTAAAGTCAATTTATCTGCCTGGGATACTGCTAATGTAGCTTCAGCTCATTAGGGTGAGAGCTGATGCTGTTGTTGGGATACACAGGCTCATGAAAACACACACCAACCCATGTTCTCCCTACGCAGGGACAAAAATCTCTCATATATGTCATGCACAAACACATGCATATGCACCTACATGTATTGACATTCACAGAGAAAAAAAAAAAGTGAGCCATAAAATAAGTACTCTCAAGAAAGGGATTTTATATCAAGGATTTCAAATGCCTCCTGAAGACCTCTAGTCATATTTATAAACCCAGACTGTCCCAGCTTCTACTGGATCCTTGTAGCACCATGTTATTTCCTTAACTCATGACCAACATAGACACCACAATGGATTCCAAGAGACAGTGTGGTTAGGGTTAGGTTGGGGTTACATCAGCCCCCCCACCTAAGAGGTAATATTCTAAGGCTCGAAACAGATGCAGTACAATTAGGACACAGAAGTCAGTACTATGGGTTTGGGAGACATTTTGGGAACAAATACCATAATAATCTCTCTGGATACTTCACTACAGCCAGAATGTTTCCTGTCAGGAGGGCTTTGGACAATAAATGCTCCAGCTAAGTAAGGCAGATGGAGTGCTGCAGGAGCAGCCTGACAAGGAGTGTGCCATCGGCTCCATCAGACCACTCCCACAGGCAGCAGGATTTCCCAAGATGCTGTCATAGATAAGTGGGATTTAACAAGCATCTCAAATGCAGATCAGGGCTTGAAGCTTGTCCTAATGCTCTGTGCTCCCAGATGTGTTCTCCAGCAAGATCAAAAGATTTTCATGGGACTGGTGAAAAAAACCCCAAACCTTCAGGGCTCAAAAGCAGCTCCCATTTGAACCAGGAAAGGAGAGAAAGGAAAACCCCAAGATGACAAAAAAGTACAACCATCATGTCATTAAGTGGAAGAAGGATCACAAACATAGCAATTCAAACAGCTTAAATCCTGGGGAAGGAAAAGGCAATGCAGTGCAGCACTTCAGCACAGCTTCAGATGAAGTTCATGATGGTTGCACAGGCTGATGCCAAAGGCCAAATGCAACACCTGGCACATGAACAAAGTCAGTGCACTGAGACAAGCAGTCAGGATATAAATGGCATTTCAAATCTACAAACCTGTGACACACAACTTGCCAGCTGTGAACATCTCACTTCTGTCACTGCATACCCACCTCATGCTCTTATTCCTCTTTACTGTTTGTGTCTTGGGAGGACTTACAGTCTCAGCCAGCTGTGCTGAGAGCCACATAAGTGTATGATGGCAGAGACTGTACCTCACAATCTAGTAAAAGGAGGAAAGTAGCTGCAGCAATGATAAGAAATTAAATGATGAGACCTCTCATAAAGGGTCCTAAGTGGTAGGCTGCTCAAGTCACATCTTTAACACTCTCTTAAGCACAGCAACACTTTACTGCTTACACACCTAAAGATTTAGACAGCAGAATGATACAGGCAGCAAGCAATCTCCAAAAGCACACAAGTTCAGATCAGCCTGAACTGGGCACTCAGAAGTTTTTGAAAATGCCAGTAGGTGCCTATGAATGGTTTGCTGAGCAAACCTACTTTAAGAACTTCAGGGTGTGGGAGACACTTCAATCAAAACTTTAATCCTTTTGTTTAAGCAGACCCTTAATGTCAGTTTTAGTCACAATCTGTAGATAGAACACTTCTTCATTTACCAGTAGCCCCTGAGAGGTGTTACCAGTAGCCTTACCTTTCTTCAGGGGCAAAGCAGTCACCCTAGAAGTCTTCCAGCTTGCCACCACTTTGGTTCAGCAAGCTGGCTCTGACATAGACTGTAAATCTGGTGAGCCTGCCATGTCATCAATATGGGGACAGTCACCTCACCTCCATCCACAAGCCATGAGATGGAGCTCCGTGTGTGGGTAGCAGAAAGCTGTCCTAGGCTCAGCCTCCATTAGGCAAAAGCAATGCCTGCAGGTGGTTTAAAACACATAACAAAGGCTGCTGGTGCTCAGGTGACTCCACTGGACATGCAGGCCTGACTTTTCCAGGCTGCCAATTTTCAAAAGAACTGGATCAGAACTGGATCAGCTGCCTTTAGATTCCAGGGGACAATCATGGTAGGAATATCCTTTTTGCATCTCAGGTTGTCCAGAAACTGTGACCCCTGTTGCAGCAGTTGAGACTTTTGCCACTTTGAAATCATTGAAACTTCTGTCCTAAGTTTCAAAGATTTCCACGTTCCGCAAGACAGCTCTCTAAGCACATGGACACATAAAATGGATGCAAAAACATTTTTGCTCTTTCCTCTTTTTGACCACCTATCTATTATCCTACTGCCCTTCCTTCTCCATTTACTGATCTGTTTGCTAGAGGCAACATAGCAGCATCTTAAATGGGATATATCCATCTGGGACAGGCAATATAACTGGCAGCACCACTGCCTTCTTCTAATGGCCCCAGCTTTCTGCTGTCTTCTCCCTCGCCAGACGTCTGTCCTTCTGTGAGCACGGCTGGCTGCAGTCCATCTGATAGGAAGATGATGTCTGGCACCTCATGCTCAAAATAGACTCTTTGATGTAGCCCCTCATCCTTGCCAAACACCCCAGCACTATGTTAAGGAAAAGGCAGGACTAAATTGTGTGTACAACTGTATAATACAGGACTAATACAAATATTTGTCCAAATATTCAACTGGCATCGAATCCAGAACCACTAGTTGTAATGGAACAATGCCATTTCACATCAGTCCTCCTAAACAGGAGCAAGCTGTTCACAGCACGTTTAGCTGTAGATACAACAGAACTTCTAAAAAATCTTTACGAAAGAACTATTTTCCTGGTACCTTAATCATCCCTCTTTCAGGCAAAATTCCACTTTCATTTTATGGAGGTGATTTAGGACTAAGAAGTCTCAGAAAGAGTCAGCAAGAAAGTAGAATCAGTACTGCTCTGAAATCCAGCCCATAAACTGTGTTGTTCAGAATCCAGACTCTCCCACATTATATAGATTTCTGACATGCATCTGGGTGTCTTCAGAATAATATTTGCATTTGTAGTTTCCCATTCTGTGCACACAGGTTACTGCCTACCTCTCCCAGAGAGCAGGCATTTGCCTTTCTGCTACATCCTCCTCCTCTGCGGAGGAGAAGGTCCTTCTGGCCTCTGGGGTACAGCAATGCACAGGTTCTGCACAGTTCTTCAGCAGCTAATTTTTCAGCTTCTTGGAAAAACAAGAGGAATTTCAAAATATGTCTTCTTGAAGAAAAGCAACCTCTTTGTTTTCTTGCAGTAGGAATGACCCTGCTTTAGTTAATAAAAACATTGTTTATTTTTGGTGAATTTACATTTGTTGGCAGCTTGAATGTCACTCCAGCTCCACTGATTCCCTGTCCCTCCCTTTCATGTGATCTGAAAGCAACTTTGGTTTGTTTCTCACTCACAGCAAAGCAGAGCTGCAATAACAGCAAATGGTCCTTGGAAATCACAGTCACATTAGGCTTCTGTTCAAATAGCTTTTAGGGCTGCGATAATAGGAGGCATTCCTAATAACTGGTGACTCAGTGAGACCCTGCACAGAAGGCCTCCAAATGACAGTACACAATTTAGAATTTAATCTAGAAACAGTGGTGGTGATGAGATTCCAGCTGGGGACCTTCTGGTCTGGAGGCCAGTGCTGTACCAAATAGTCTACAGCAACTACTTTACCCAACCAGAAAGGGAATGGAGCTCTTCTCTTCCCCTGAACTTCACTGCAACTTTCAGGGTAGTGTTTGACCTATGAAGCAGAGAGGGCCTTCACTGCTGCCTTGGCTCTGGAGACTCACAACCCTGAACCACGGCACATTAAACTGCTGATCTGTGGACAGCGTCCAGTCATGCAGCATTAATGCTAAAGTTAGTTCCTGCACGCTGAATTTCAGCACACTTTGGTTCACAGGCCACCTGTATTGTGCTTATGGACTGCCCTTGGTCTGCTGTAAATCTAGGCTGAATACTCGCCCAGAGAGAGCAAAGACAGAATTCTCCCCATGCTCTCATTTCCACCCAGCACACTACTTGTGTCAAAATCATACAATGTTGGCATGACCTGTGCTTAGCAACCCAGCAAACATAAAGAAAAGGCTTCTTTTTTTGAGAGGAGAAAGCCTTGACCCCAGTGGCAGAAGAATTATATTTTATTTCTTAAAATAAAACCTCTGAACCTTTAGTCTTTGCCTTTGTGATGTGCAGAGAGGAGAACGTGGCACAGACTTGTCTTTCCAATAAGAGCCTTGAGTGGCCACTGGAAAACAAACAAACAATGTTTGGGAAAGGAGAAGATGGATGAGGGCCTTTTGGGTTCAGGCATACACCTCCTGCCTCCTACTTAAAGTTCCTCTGATGTGCCGTGGTAGCATGCAGTAAGAGCAACAGGAAATCTCTCACACACAGCAGAGAAAGGAAAACTCCACTTCAGAAAAGCAGGTTGAAAGGAGAAGTAATTGCACTCAGAGGGTTGTGTCCCATTTAGTGAAGAAAAGCACTATGGACAATAAACTTCAAATAGCCAGGACAGCATTTACTGACTAGTGGGCAGACAAAACAAATACCAGTACTTCGGATTTTTTTTTTATTTTTTTTACTATCAGGGGTCTTCCAATGGGGTGCAATGTTTGCTAACATAGAGTAATTTGAGTTATCCACAGATAGTTCAAAAATACAAAGAGTTCATTGCCCAGATATCTCTATTTAAAATAGCTTTGCTTTTTTTCATCAGTGTAAGGCACATGGCTGAGAAATGGCAAGGTGCCAAAATGAAACTGCTCCTAATTTTCAGAGGAGGCCACCGGCTAATTACACAGACTGCAGGTGTGAAGAGAGAAGCTCAAAGTAATCAATAGTAGTAATTAATCTGCTAGACTGGAGCTAAAGAGCTAACAGCTGGACATCAGAAATGGACACATGCAACAAGATCAGCAATAATTACCTCTTTAAATATTGAATTTCCATAGCAACAATTAAGCATATAAATAAAGGCTTGAAATCAAGGCTCCGAGGCATGATGCTGAATTGCAAACACAACATTCTCCAAATCAACCCTTTTAATAAAACAGGAACAATATGCTTGGGCTGGGTCGACTGGTCTCTGGTGCTTGCAGAAACTCGGCTTCTGCTGCCTCCAGACTTTTTGGCTCTTCCTCCTTAGCTGCTTCCAAACCCTCAGGTTCTTCTGTAACTTCTCTTCATCCAACTAGCATCTAAAGAGACTTCGTGCAACACATGCCTGCTACTCACCCCCTCTCTTCTAAGGCTGTCCACCTTATAGCTTTGTTTTTTCTGTTCTCTGGAGATGATTTCCCTTCAAAATTCTCTGCTGAGGCACCATTTACATCAGGCTAGCAGTGCCATCTTGCCTGGGCAGCATCAAAGCACTAGCTGGTAGGTGACCTCACTGCAGCTTTTTCTGGGCTGTCACAGATGGACCAAGTGCCAGAGGAACAGCTCTGCCGTTCATTATGTTCTCAGTGGTCTGAGATGGCTTCCATGGATCCTGTCCTCTGCAGACTGCACCTAACCAGGCTGCAGCCACCGACCATGTCACTGCAGTTCAGATGAATTTTAGCATTTAAAGTAGAAGAGGCCAATCTGCCTCCAGCTCCACCCGGCTCTTAGCTTTACTGCAGGGATGAGGTACCCTCTCCTTCACAGGAGTTAAATAGTTAAATTTCCTACATATTTGACGGGCCACATACTAATTCACACTCCATTAATAAGAAAGAAAAAAATTAAAATCCACTTGGCAACTATGAGCAGAGGCTATATTGAAACAGTCAGAAGCATTATCCTCCCCACAACTGCTTTAGCATGAGAAAAACTTAATCACACCTATAGAAATCTGATGGAAAAAAGAAATCCTAAATTACATGCTTCAGTTTGATCCCTACATTCCTAGAATCAAACTTTGAGCTACATGAAAATTTGCAGAACTGTTTTTACAATTTTTAATTTTTCTGCATTTTAAATATTCCTTTCTCCTATCATTTATCACTTCATTAATCCTGCTTTCCAGGATTTTTTATTTTCCTTAAAAGAGCTAGAAGAAAGGGACACATTTCTATCAGCTGATGATGGTTCCAGTCAGATAACTCAGCTGAGGAACAGATATGCCTTGAACTTTTCATTGCTTTCAGCAAAACGTTATAAAGGTCGACAATAAGTACTATTAGAGTAGGATAGGGACCTATATTTTTTGCCTCAGAAGGCAGTGGCATTTCATAATTACCCTCATGTATCGATTCCCCAACCATGCCAGCAATATTTCTTAATCTCTATGGTCTGTAAATATTTCTACACACTGTATTTCAAACTCTTCTGTAGTATAGATTTGTGATGTGCCTGTCATGCTATGATATTTTACCAGTGCAGTGCTTTTGCAGCTTTGGTGCTGACTGTGTTTTCTGCCTTTCTAACAAGTGTGCAGCAGTTCAATTCTCTGTGAACAACCATTCAGATTGCCAGGTGTTACCAACACATCTAAGTCAAGTTTGCTTTAAAAATAAGATTATGTACTTGGCTGGGTGACACATTTGACTTTATATCGGGCATATACAGACTGGCTCAGCCCAGCCACTAGCCCAAAACCAGTTTGATGAGGATCGTCTGCGTCTCTCTCAGGTTTTCATCCATGGAAGAAGCAGCTCAGTTGTCCACAGGTGATACATCTCTGCCATTGAGAAATGTTTGAAAGAGGTAGAAACATGAAGAAATCTTCTTCCAGAGCTCCACTCTGAGCAGCAATCCCATCTGCTCTGGCATCTCAGTGGTTGATGACTAAAGATCAGCATCCAGGAACCACAGAGGTGCCTGGCCCTGGTGAAGAGCCAGGTCAAGGCCACAGGAGACAGGCAGCAAACTCAGCTGCCCAGCAAAAAAACAGCTGGAAAAAAACTGCAGATCCAGCCCTTCAGTGCCTCATGTCTCCCATCCTATGAAAAACTATCCATTTATATGGTATGAAATGCTGCTCCTCTGGTTCGGGGATTGAAAACAAGGAGCCCATGGGAATGTCAGTTCCATGGGGCTGAAGAGCGGAACTTGTCCTTCACAACAGCTCTCCTGTGACACTTCAGCTAAATTGCTCTCACCTAGCCTGGTGTTCCCATTCATAAATAAGTTGGATAGACACATGAAGAAATGTCATTTTCTTTCCTGAATTGCTCATTCAGTTTTACAATCAAGGATCTCTTTCTTAGGAAAGTTTGTCTTGATTGTCAGATAAGTCAAAATTAGACTACCTTCCCCTAAAATGGGCAGACTACACACAGTGGGGGCTGAGGTGTGTGTTAAGGTCCTTCCTTATCACCATGCAACATCAGAGCTCACTAAATCGGGCACTCATGTTTCCCAGCTCTTAGAGGATTCTGGAAACAGTACTTGACCCCAGTCTATCCTCAGAGTCTTTTTCCCAGTGACTCTTCTTGTACCATGTCAGTAGCCCCTTCACATATGAAAACAAAATCAGAAAAATCTGTGAAACTCTTTTTCTCCCTCCATCATTCGGGATATATCAGGAATCCCTGTGTGTGACCTAAGGAAACAGGGAAGCAGAGAAAAAGGGATCCTGCCATCTCAAGAAACAAACATAACAACCAGCAGCTATTCACTCTACCCAACTCTAGGCAGTAAATTTGGGTGCCAACACTGAAGGAGATAAATCATCCTAAGGTGCCCATATATTGAGAGAGGAAATTACCCCTCTGAATCTGTGCTTGGAGGACAATATTAAACTTTTGCTTGCCCTCTTCTACCTGGTGACTAAGCCTCCTGAAATGCACATTGCACATGATTCAGAGGTTGACAAGTCCTGAGTCAATGTCGGCATATACTTAAAGGTGGTGTTCAATCGTGTTTTGATAGAGCAGCAATTATTGAAATACAGTGTGGAAAAATGATTGCTTTTAATATTAGTACAGCTGGAAAACAAAATAGGGATGGGAAAGGGATTCTTCAGTTTCTTTTCTATATAAGTGTCTTTGGGGGAAGAAACCACAATAAGCTGTCAGGTCAGTGTCAGTTCATCAGAAAAAATGCCAAGGCTGCCTTCCCAGGATATTTTGAGAGCATTCGCACTGGAAATACGCAAGAATAAGAAGTCTCATGACATTTCTGCCAATTCATGTCTGGATTGCATTATTATTTGAGAAGAGACTGAGTCCCTCCCAGAACAAGGAGTCATTTCCATGAAGAGCTGTGAAATGGAGCCAAGGCTTAGAGCACATCGAGGGGGAAGCGAGCGCAGCCTCAGGCCCCCAGATTGCCCTGCAGCAAGCAGGGCAGCCCCTCCAGGTCCTGCTGCTGGCAGCTGGGGGCAGAGCTAGGAGCCCTTCTTTCTGGCTAAAAGCCAGGAGTCTTCAACACTGAGGTAGGAGTTTAACTTTAAAACACTTCTCTTAAACCAGAAAAAATTGGCCTTTCATAGTTCACATCTCCCTGTGATGGGCATTTACTCAGTCTTACCAAAGAGACCCTCTCTGTCAAGAGAAAAGCTCTCCCATAGGAAAACTGCCAGAAAAAAAAATTCTATCTCTGCTGCTTTAGCATCTGGGAGGAGTTTCTCTCTTCCCCTTGACCAGAGCAGGAGCCTAGAGACATTAACCTTGCTGGGTAAATGATAACCTCTGAAAATACCTCTTCAGCACTATGAAAGAGTTTACAAATTCCTCTGCCAGGACAAGCTTGCTCACTACTCTGCAGAATCAAATTGACTTGGTATGTATACATCATGTGCAGATATATAGATTGATAGATGATAGATAGATAGATAGATAGATAGATAGATAGATAGATAGATAGATGTGTGTGTGTGTGTGCATGTGCATATATGCACACACACATGCACAACAAACAACTTCATAATTATTGTTTCAGTATAAAATAGACTTTCAGAGAAGCATCTCATTGTTAAAAGGTTAAGCTTAAATATCTCTTCTCTCCCTGTTTCCTCCTGGTCAGGTTTTGGTTTCCCACTGCATAGTTGGCTCATTAATTCATCCTGTGCTTTCCATATACCTTTCAGCTTTTTCCTCCCACAGCATGTGAGGTACTCACAGAGAAGTGAGCTTCGTGTGTATGGTTGCTGGTTGGTGGTGGTGGATCCTGACAAGTGCATTCTCTAGCAGGGTCCACATGTTCCCTGGGCTGGCAGCCAGCCAGTAAATTCCAAATCAGGCTGACTACCTGCAAGTAGCATACTGAGACATAAAGATGAAGAATCACAGCATTGTGTGCCCACAAGCAAGGACCATGATTCGTGGCAGGAGACACAGAAGCTGACTGCATAAAAAGCTCACAATTATCTGCCTAGAAAATGCCACCCATATAGAATAGTATGGACCAGACAAAAGTTTACCAGGTGCTTTTGAAGTCATCTCCCACCCAAAGAAGCCACCAAAATGACCCTACAAATTGTTAAGTATTCTTTAGATCTATTACATTGACAGTATGATCAGTCATCTTCAGAAGAAATGCCTGCAACAGGGCAGGAGTGAAATAAGCACTGAAGTTCCTGCATGCCATCATAAGCCACTTGCTTAATGACTTTGTGTGAGGATATTCATTTTATCACACCAGCTAGGCAAAGAGACGTAACATTACACAGGCATCCATCTCCATGGATATCTGTGAATTAGAAAAGCATTGTCACATCAGGGAGCTGCTGTTGAGTGAGTGTTAAGGTAAAAACGTGTATCAGTGTGACACATCGCAGCCTGTAGATACTGAAGGACACATTTCACTAAGGTCACATGTCTGGTGCCGGCAGACAGGCAGCTCCTCGCCACCCTTGGAAATGACCCAGAGCTTAATACAGACAGCCATTTCAGGGAGACTGACACGATATGATTATTCTCTGTGTTGAAGCACAGCTCCAGAGCTAAACACACTAGTCCACTCATAAGGACTGAGAACTGAACTAAGTTTTGTTTCCACATATCCTCAGCTGCAGTCATTGCATAGAAGTGGAGGGGTTTTCACTGAAAAAAACAGGTAGCCAACTCTTTTCCCGACCTGGTAACTTGTAAAACCTTTGGACTACCATACTTGGAGACGAAAAACACATAAAAGAAGCATAGGAACATCTACTGTGACTGTACAAATATCTGGCCTATATAAACCCAAGCCCTCATTACTGGCTTTGTTGTCTTCCTTCCAAGTATTATTACATCTTCTCAGACTTGAACTGTAAAATACTTCAAGAGTGGAACATTTCCTACTTTGGTCTTACACAGGGTTTAGTGCAATGAGGCTCAAGCCACTGTGCTACCAAAACACAACATCTTGAACGCTGCTGTTGGGTGTATGATTTATTGCTGCTGTTCTCATTCGTGCTGACACAGAAGACATCCAGTTTAAAACAAGATGATAGCTATAAAGACCTTGGGGTCTTGATTCTCCAGATCTGTAGGCTTACCCCTCCTGCCCCACGCATCCCCATTTCAACTTAGTGGGATGGAGAGTAGGGTTGAACCTCTCCATCCCACACATGCCACTCAAGTACCTGCTTGTGACCACTTTCTTTTCCCACAGTTTCACATCTTCAGCGTTTAGTAAAACTACATGTGTACAATGCTTGCCATGCTGCTCACACAGGAAATCAAAACTGTTTATTTTTGCAACAGGCAAATTGTGGGCTAATTTATACAGATGTATTTATTCAGTGACTCATTAACAGTGAGTATCGCGAACCTAATTTACTGCAACATCAGCCCACAGATTGTGGCAAATTATGTTACAGAGAGGAACAGGACCCAGGTCTGTCAGAACTGACTTTTAGAATTGAGGTTTATTTTTAGCATCCATTTCACAGCCAGTTTTACATCAGCAGGACAGATTTTGTCAGTACTCTCTGCCTATGCTTACTCACCTATCTTCAAGTATTTTTTATTAATTTCTGTTCTAGTGACTTTTTATTTTTTCATGGCAAGACATAAGTGTTCCTGAGGATTAAATACAAAAGCAGGGTAGGGTTTGAGTGTTTTAAAAAGCACTTCAGTAAATGACATCAGTAATTGATTCCTTGTACCTTTATCAAACCAAAGAAATATTTCTGGGACAATATAAGGAAGGGAAACATTTAACTGTTTTAGATGAGCTTTTAAAATTAAGATTTATTTTGCCTAGCAAACAAGTACAAGCCAAACCTTTTCTTCAGATCCAGTTTGATAAAAGTTTGTATTTACGGCACTTGCAATGAAAGAAGATAGGAAGTGAGGATAAAACCACATACATGCTGCAAAAGGAGACCAGAACCTTGCCTGCAATGGTCTAGTGGTCAGAATATTCACCCTAGAGGCTAAAAGCATTTTTCTTCCCTCCACCTGTTTCAAAGAAATTAAGCCATGCTCTCTAACCATCAGGAGAAAGTTATAACCATCAGGTAGGCTGCAGGGTATTCAGTTTTTCCTTGATTCTCTCCTATTGGAGCTGTTCTACTTCTCAATGAATATGTATGAATTCATTAAGAGACAGAAAAAGAGAGACTAATTAGTACACTTAGCTGGGAAGGCTGGTTACCCTGTCCCAATCCCTGCTCTAGTGAATATCTCATTAACCATACAAAGAGGAACCGCGGGCAAAAAACAAGTTATAAACATCCCCCTTTCCAAGCTAGAGCATCCTATAGCTTAGCAGGCAGAGGTCACACGTGTACATGATTGAGTGCCCTGAGAAGCAGACTTGACTGTAAAAGGTGATCCATAGTGACCCATCTAACCTCAGAAACCCTTCCCCTCCCCATCTCTAAGCATTTAAGAGGCAGAAAAGAAGGTGAAAGGCAAGTGTCCTAGATTGCTCTGCAATTTCCAGACACGCATTCACAAATTAAAGTCCCTAAAACCATCAGTGCCTCCCAAAAGCCTCAGACCACAAGTCCCCTTCCTTACTTCTCCAGATCAACACCCTTTAGCTTGGTTAGATGCTCCCAGAGTTTTAAAATTGAAACAATGCATATGTTTTGACTGCTGTTTTTTTCTTCTCACCTTGCTTTTCCCAGATTGACACATGCAAGCTTTAGTATAAGCATTCATTTATTGCTTGCATTTAAACTTATACACAGCCCATAAAAGATTAATACATATCCATGATGAAGACTTTTATATCAGTCAGATCAAAATTAATGAAACCAGTCGAGTAAGTAGGTGGTTGGTTTACATGTTTTTAATCTAATGTTATCCTATCACATGTTATACTACCCTGAAAGTGTTTTAATGTATTTTGTACGTGTTGTGAAATGCTTTTGTGGTCTCTTGCCACTGCACCCTGGTGAAAAACGCCCCCTGGTTAGAAGTGTTTGAATAAATTACTAAATCAAGCACAAAGGAAGAAAGCCAGTACAGAAATTGGGGAGGAGGATAAATCAGTGTGAGGAGAGAATATATTCTTAGACACAAAATCCCTTGCATAATACTTTACTCAATAGATCATATTTTTCTTTAGCACTGAGGGAAGAGGCTTTTTGCAGATTAGAACATTTTGAGCATTTGACTGAAGGCAGAGAAAGTTTTATTTATAAACAGAACTGCAAAGGAACAATAGACACTAACATCTGTAGTTGTTTTTGAGTTATGTTTCTGAGTGTCAGCCTGATAATATGAATTATTTCCTTGCAGACCATCCATTTCATCACCCAGCCCAGGTCACTGAAAGTAAGAGCCCCTACACTATCCTTTATTTGTCTTCAAGACTAAACATGTGCAAGACAAGGACTATTTTGTTTTTTTTAAACAGACATTTTATTACTAAGGAGCTTTCAAATCATGGAGGGAGAAATTACTTCATCTAAACCTTCTTTTTCTCTCCATTGAAGGTATAAAAATGGTGTTCCACCTGTTAACATTCACAGACCAATGACTTACATTTTTGGCACTTATTTTTAGACTCAATAGATCCATCCACACCTGCTTTTCCTTTAATTAGTTGACTATCCAAAGGCTGCAGACTGGCTGCTGCCAGCTTCCTGTGCTAATAGGAAGATCATTTGGGGCTGATGTAAAAGCACAAAATAAATGAATAAATAGATCTCATGCAGAAACACTAACAAGGGAAATATTAATACAAGAGGGGAGAAAATAAGAGAAAGTGAAAGGGACGTGTACTGCTGGGGAGGGTTGGTTGCTTGGGTTTGCTGGATTTTTTGAAGCCAAATCTGAGAAACATTTAAGCCTGTAAAAGGTCTGTAGGGTGATAAATAAGCAGTGCAGGGCCTAAGTTCAGTACTGTTACACTACTTCCAAGGAGTTTGGGAACACCACAGAGGGGATGAAATCTTTAGCCTCCTCCCTCTACACATTTTATAAAGAGAGCTATTGTGGTGGTAGAAGTCAAACTATTATTAGATTAGCTATTACTCAGAGGGAGGAAAATGCTTGAGAGAGATTTACTTTTCACTGTGCTATCAGCTGAGATGTTAGAATAGTAGGCGTTTGAAGACTAAAATGACAGGAACATTGTAGGCACCTAAGCGAGCAGGGATTTTTGGGGTTTTTTTAAGAAAACACTTGAGTCCTATTTTTCCAGGCTAGTAACACAGAGGCATCATTTACTACATTTAGCCAGTGAACATCCTTGCAAAGAAGTTTCCCTCTCATCCCCAGATACGAACAGTGTTGTGGCAACATCCTGTTTCAACTTGCACCTGACCCATTTCAAAGGATGGAATTAACTCTGAACAAGGGCTGCAAGTTGCACAAAATATATTGGTTTTCTTGAGAGCTCTACTGCCTTTGAGTTCCTGCCTTAACACAAAAGGTACTACACCCAGCAAAAGGACACCTTCATCCATCTTGTACCCTCCAGACAGAGTCCTAATTGCAAAATCTGGTCCTACCACTGCTCAGATTGTTCAAAGCTTTATTTTTAGGAGAGCAGCTCCAATAAAGCACTCAAGTCGTACTGTTTCTAAGGCTCAAAGAAAAAAAATTGCCTGGTGGTGCATGTTAGGACAGGAGAAAAGGAAATTGTGTAATTAAATACCTAAGGATGAAAAAGAACAAGTAGGATAGTAAGAAATAATTACTCATCTGAAGGTTTGCTTTGACCCGCTATTCTGCAGTCACACCTATTTTACTATTATGTTACAATAACCCATTTTGTTCTGCTTCTAGGCTCAGACCTATGATATTACATTAGATGAATTTCCCATGTTGTCCTTTTCTGTTTGGAAAGTGGTATAATTATAGCGACTGATTTGGGAGAGCAACAGTTTGAAAATGTTGCCTGAGGCTGAGGCATACCAAAGTCCCATGACTTGTTAATAAATCCCTTCTCTCCCAGGGGCTTTTTTTAGCTCCTTCTTGAAATAATGTTAGCACTTCATTGCAACGTTTTCCTCGTATTGTGGGTTTGCCAAAAATCCAGGCATAAGAGAAGATGTTCAGGTGCATCTGACATAGCAGAGGGCCAGCTTGGCTCACACGTAGGCCAGGAAATCTTTCCTGTTGAAAGGCTGAGTCTTCAAAGGGGTCTGAAATCTCTGCCAACTCAGACTACACCTTGCCTGAAATGCAGGGAGGCAGGATGGAGATGTATCAGCCTGCTGTTGCAGCCCCCACAGGAGAAAATACTGAAGACTTGGAGAGACAGACCACAATTTTGAATTCCTTTCCTCTTCTGCTACCCCCCAGACATTTCAAAACATTACTATAATTTCCATTACACAGTAACAAAATTTATTTTGTTACATAAAAGAAAATACAACCACTTAATCATAAGACATCCTATTTCCTTTTTAGTGATACATATATCAAGCAAAAACCTATGTGTTAACTTCAACTGCTTAAGTCGCCACTATTTTCAACAACAAAAAAAGAGATGGAAAAAACCTCATTTCTATTACTGTTGAATAAACGTAGGAAATTCACTGACAAATACCTATCAGAAAGCCTGGGCTGCCCAGTAATACATATCAGTCTGGGTAAGCAGTCCTTCGAAAATAAGAATATTCAGTTGTACAACTGTTTCTTGACCTCAGTTCCCCTACAACACCCTTTGTAGATGCAAGGAAAGGAGGATGACCACTGATGGCCATAGTGGGACACCAGCAAACACCTTCTTTGTGCCAATTCTAACTCCACTGCAGGTGTGCTGTGCCAGAGGGAAGCTACATACATCTAACCCACCCCCAGATACACAGCCTACAGCAGCACCTCACTCCAGCACTAAACCTGTGAGTCAATATTATCTTACGCCTTTCTGTCTTTAAATCCCCATTTCTCAATATGTCTCCTCACTGCATCTCAGAGCTGAAGTGAAATTCTGAAGTTCCCCCCATGCATATACAGACACAGGTATGTGCATTCAGCTTCTCACCCACCCTGAAATTTTTTCCTTCTATCCTCCAAGCTCTGCCAAACTCCAGCTAATCCTCCCACCGTTCAATACTGCTCCAGCTAATACAGAGACTGCAGCTGGAGTGGTTGCAGATAATTCCCAGTGAGCAGTACCAGCTCCAGGGGGCCAGAGTTAATGTTTTATTGGCATGTACGTTGATTCTCTGCTTCCTGGATTCAAATTTTCCATTTGGAAAGGTCTCTGCTACAACTGGGTCATCTTAACTCTGCATTAATAGGGATTTATTTGGGTTTTTTCCTTATAACCCTCAGAGCTTCTTTGTGGTGAGGTAGCTGTAATTATCTTCAAAGACTTTCTTTCCCAGTTTTTAGCATCCCACGTTGCATATCACCTCTAGAATCAAACTGAGATTTGTAAAGCAAATTACAAATCCCAAATACTGAATGCAGAAAGCTGTAAATGTGATTTGACCAATGAAGACATCTACTTACAAAAAGAGCACATCTTCACAGCATTACAGAGTGAGAAATCCCAGTGCTAGGTGTGGGAAGAGAAGCTCTGCAGGTGCTGGGACACCAGGATGAAGCCAGAAGCTCACTGTAGCTTTCAGGCAAACATTCAATTCCTAGGAGGCATACTCCAATCACTTAAAGCAAGGATGATGACGCTGCAGCAGGTTTGAAAGCCCTGGTGGTCTTTCAGCCATCATGACTCCTATGGGTGCGGGATAAGCGTGACCCTCCTTTTCTGTCCTCGTGGACAGCCCCACTGACACAGCCCAGTGGGAGGAATTGGTGATTTCCCCACCCCGCCATCATCAGCTAAGCAGCTGCTTTCCCCAGATCCTCTGGACCAGGTAGGCATCCCCAGTGGTCACGCTCCTCCCTGGCTGCTAACACGTGGCCAGCCAGCAGGAGCTGCCACAAAGGAAGCCAAATGAGCCCCCCAGGAGCAGCTCGGCAGTGTATAAGTCCGACCAGACCAGCCATGCTGGCACTTCACCATCTCCATCTAGGGACAAGCCAGGCAGGGGCGTGTCACCATCTAGGATAAACATCTGCAAGGCCTGGTTGACGTCTTCAATCCTACTTCCTACTTCCATACAGTGTGCCCTAGAGGAGGTTTCTTCAATACTATGTCAGGATGGAACATTATGACTTTATTTTGGTGGTTTGGCACAGTTTCAAGATTCTCCAAGTCTTGTATAAATGTAGATCTCCTGCTGAGACTGAGAAGAGGGTGAGCAAGGTTCTGCAGCTTCTCCTTTTCATCATTGTTCAGCTGTAAACCATTGCAGAGCAGACAAAGCAGAGAGCACACAACCCCGCAGTGGCCAGAGATGAGTGGGCAGTGCCAGACCCCCCATCTGAGCCTGTGTCAGGTACCTGCCCCCATAAAGGGGAGGAGCCTGTTAACCTCAGGCTTGCAGTATGCTGTCAGCATCAGTGTATTCCAGCAATGCAGAAGGTGGCAGCACCCCCTCCTCCTCCTATTCCAGCCTCCATGACAACCCTTTTCCTCACCTTTCTTTGAACTGACTGCCTCTCCGGCCACATAACAAAGATTTCCTCCCATCCGAGGTCATACCTTGTGTGTCCTCCCATCCATTGCCTACAAAAAAGACAGCAACTTGAACCAGCCCAGAGTGTTTCATCTCAACACATGACAGTGCCACCATTGCTACTACACATGAAGCACACTCACCCACACATCAACAGTCACTCACCCACAGATCTTACAGGTGATGCCTCTGGGATGGCTTAAAAACAATCCTAAATTCAAGCCACCTCTGTTACGTATTAAAGCCTGGAGTTGGAGTTTTCCTTTATCATCACATGACAGCCTTCACTAAACCAGGCTAAATGATGTGGACAGAATAGTTTATACTGACCTTGATCAGAGGTTGCTCATTCAGCAGTACAGGAGATGTCAAAATGTGGCCAAGCAGACATTTCTCCAGAATGACCCAGTTGTTTCAACATTGACAACCATTGGGTAACATACTGCTTTTTCCTCTTCTCCCTGCCCCCTGGCTGCAATGTCACTTAAAAAAAAAAGTTCCCTTATCTAGTAAATAAAACAACCTTCAGTTTTGACTCACCCTTATGAATAAACAGGATTGAGCAAAGCTTATTTCTTGGGAAAATTCTTCCACGTCCTCTATGTCCTACCCTATCCTGCTGCAACACAACTTGGATTTTAATTCCTCCACTAGAGTGTTTGGCTTCTGCATTCCATGCAGAAGTTTTTAAGTGAAGACCATTTTTTTATCTATTTCTACAGCTGCTTTCTTACAATTGCATTAGCTATCTATTTATTTTCCTGCTTGGAAAAAAAAAAATTGTCAAACCAAACAACTCACCATTATGTCTCTTAAAGTATATATGCACTTTTCTATAAAGCTCTGGAAATTCTACAGCACTTCATTCCCTTCTCCTAATAAGACTCATTTTAAGGGGCACCAATATTCCCAAAGAAATGGTGCAGCCTTCTCTTACTGCCCCAGAAAACACATTTCAAACATAAACAAGCTAGCAGCAGCCATATCTTTGTTTGGCAAACGGAGTAGTCTCATCACTTAGTCCTGTTCATAGCAACACACAAAGGAATACTCTGTAGCCAGGGGTAATAGCTGATCCCATAATCTGGCAGTAACACTTAGAAAGATTAATTACCCTATTAAGATCTTAGACACTACTAAGAAAATCTTTGTATAAACCTTTTAACTCACAACAAATGCAGCATATTTGGTGCCATCAGTTTGTTGCACAATAAAGGTTCTCACCCTCCCACACTTGTTCAGCTTAGTCTCTGTCTCCCATACTGTATAAACACACACACACGTGCTCACACACACGGCACTTCTTTCCTTTTTTCTGCTTCTTTTTTTTTCCTGTTTTCCCAATACAAAGGAATAAAGTACAAGTGTGTTTGGAGCAGATAAAGTAAAAACTCCTTCTGTCCCCAAATTGGCTGCCTCAGAGATTAAGCAGCAAGAGCAGACACTCGCTGATTCAAAGGCTGCTGCTGTGTCAGAAACCAGAGGCACCTAAGCAGATTCAGGTTGTAAACCTTACTCAAATTATATATCCAAAAATACAAGGAGGGTTAAATTATAAAAGCACATTATCAAAAGACACCTTCTAAAGTACATGGTTCCTGATTAGCACCATCAGATGCCAATGCAAAATAGCTCGTCACCTTGGCACGGCCTCCCACTTCCACACTATCTCACTCTCTCACTCCGTCCTTCTCTGCCACATCGTCACCAGCAAGAAAAGCTGCAACAGTGTGAACAGACTTAGATAAAGCGAATGTGAGGCATCCAGCAATGTTTAAGATCACCATTACTGCCCCAGCTATCCATAAGGCGATTGCATGTGATTAAAGTCTGGCGCAAAAGAGAAATGTGTGCTTTGGGCACAGCCTGCGGGGAAGCAGTCAGGGGCTCTCCTCTGCTGGGAAGCAAGTGGGAGGATGCAGGGAATAACACTTTACCTGCACCCCGCTCCCCTTATTTCCATCTAGGGACTAAGCACCAGATTTTCCACTTGGGAAACCCTTGGCCTGATAGTCAAAGATACAGTTTAATATTTCACAGTCCTTTTCAGAGGGAGCACTTTCAAAAAGAGCATTGTAAAATCTTTGATGCTTCTGTCTCATAAATGAAGTGATGGGAGCAACTCCTACCCAAGATCCTAGATGCAACAGACATGAGCAGTAACTTCCAATTGCCAGCACACTGCCCATACTACAAATATCACATCTGCTTTGATGCATTCCCCCTGAATACTTGTTGTCTGAGCTTACTATTTTGATTTCAAAATATATCTGAAGAAGCTGACCTTGGAAACATACCAGGAAACAAAAAATAATAACATTCACATCCTAAAGCATAGTTTTCTTATTGCTCATCACTGCTTTTCTTGATAATTGCCAGGCCCAAATTTTGTCGAGGATGATTTCATCTGTCAGCGGATGGTGCGGGTGGGTGAAGGCCAGTGTTCCTGGTACACAGGGAATATCCAACACAGCTACAGTCCTTCACTAGGAGTTGTCTGAGCCGCTTTTGTTATTCCCAGCAGACACCAGCCACACAAGTAGCAGCTGCTTTCCAAATCAGACCCCAGTACCCAAGCATTTCCAATGCATTTCCAAAGCTTTTCCTACAAATGCTCTCAGTAAAGCATAACCCAGCCTCGCTATGCAATCACATTATTCATATATAAGCAGTCAATGACATTATTTGCAAAAGCCTACACTGAGGATGACCCATTTCTTCCTCCCTGACATCTGGTAGGTTTTGTGCAACTCAGTGGCCAGGACAGAGCGCAGTAACTCTAATAATCGTCCTCTGCCACATCCAGGTCCCTTTCAGTGCCTTATGGCCCGCGCTGCTCCTGCCGCAGCGATTATGGAGACAGCAGTTGTGCTGTAATTAGGATCCTCCTGGGCAAGCCAATCTGAGTTAGCAGCAGAGGCCAGCTGCTCCGCTGCCAGCCACATCTTTTTGGCACACCCTCCTCTCGGGCACTCGTCCCCTTCTGGAACCCATCCTCTCTTCCTGAGCGCCGGCAATGCTCGGACGGGCTCTGGATGAAGAAATTTGCCTCCTTTCCGCCACTGACAGCCCCATCCAGCACTGCAGCCAGACGAGGCTTTCCCCGAGGAAGGCTGAGCCCAGGGCATGACCCAATATCCCCCTGTCCTGCCCTACAGGGAGCTGCTGCTGTTTCAGCCCTTCCATGCTGTTTTCACTGCCAGAAACCACGTTTTGCACAATGTGGATGTGCACATTTCTTTTTGCATCAAAAGATAAAGGCAGGAGGAAGGAGGGGTGCTATAGTTCTACCCTGTCCTTTCCCCCTCCTGATAATGACCCAGACAGTTACAAGTGCAACCACCTCTGAGTCACACATTAAAAATCTCATTATAGTTTCATCTTTTAATTTTCTCCAGAGTTAAAGTCCTGCACCATTCCTGCGTCCTTTCATTACAACAGAAAAAAAGTGTTGACTTTTTTCTTTCATTTCTACCACTACCAACAACGTATAATAGCTTGTACTTAAAAGTATAAATAAATTTTTTTTTAAATTTAAAAAAAAAGAACAAAACCCCACACCTGTGCCTTTTCTCTTGTTAGTGTCTGTTTTTCCTCTGTTCAGGCTTGGGCAACAGACAGGCTCTGGTCACATTCATTCTTGGTCAGTTTTGCTTCCTATTTTTATTATTATTTTACTTACTATTTTTATTACTATTATTTCCATGCTGCAATGAACTGTCTTACCATTTTTCTTTCATTTAAACATTATTTTAAAAAAAATAAATTACCAGTCTACTGTCATCCCTCAAGAGCACCCCCTCAAAAGCATATCTTCCAAGAGATGGCAACGCCTTTGCCTGCAGCACTACACAGCACGATGCTATGGCTATGGCCATCATAAAAAAAGTCTAGAGCAGAGATGCACCCTTAGTTTTCTTTTTATAGAGCCAGTAGCTCATTCTGACAAGTCTACTTTAACCCATCCACAGCTTGTAGGGAAAATGGATGATCCCCTTCATGGCAGATGAAGGTAAAAACAGTGTAGCTACTAAGTGCCATTCTGGTGAAAAAGCAGACCTTTGCTAATTTTCATAATCACAAGTGTAGGGCAGATTGGTAAAGAGCTACCAGATTTCATGGAAGAGGTTCTGAAAGCAAAAGGAAGTTGTTCTCTAGTGTTTCCCATGGGATCAGGTTGTCTTTACAACTGTGTTCCCATTCCTAGGTTGACATTTTCATCATCTTTCGTTTAATTTAATTTCAATTTTCTATGCTTTCAAATAAAAAGCGGTGTGTTTGTGGTGCACTGCTTCAAGAATACAAAAAAGTTTCTGTCTGCTTTTTTTAAAGACCGATTTTGGCTTTTTTCATTAAATTCTGTCCCAGGAAAACAGCCCACCTACTAAAATTCTACCTGTTCCTCACCTATTAGGCCCTAAAAGAGCATCTGCTCTCCTGCCTGGAGTGGATGGACGGAGCGGAGAGAGGAGAGGGTGATAATTCCGTGTAGTTTTCCTCCCTCTAGCGATGGAAACCGAGATTGCGGGCACTCCCACCCCGAAAGAGGACAAGAAGCGGCAAGGAAGTCCCCCCCGAAAGCCGGACATCTCACAGTACGCTGGAAGAGCCCGGTGACCCTTCAGACCCAGCTCCCCGAGCCCAGCGCACGAGTTCTGTGCCAGGAGACCGCCATGTGCCAGCCCAGGGGCTCGGGGGCCAGCTGTGCCATCTCCACTTGCGAATAAACCCTCTCTGCCAAGAAGTAGGGACAGAATTTTCAGCCTTGACCCAAGAGGCACCCAAGTACATTTCCTTACACAGACAAGAACAAAATGGGGTGATAAGTGTGAACTGCTCTGGCTCTTCTGATGCATTTTGCCTGGGTTTGACGATTGTGGGGCTCATAAAGGAGCATGTGTCTTCACAGGGCTTTTCAAATATTTACAGAATGTATTTGGTATCCCCTGCTAATAATAGCCCAATCGGTCCCCAGACAGAGTGCGAGAGACTGAGGCACTCTTGTTCTGGTTGCTATTTCACAGCCTTGCTTCACAATGCTGAAAGACTCCTCAGTTCTTGTAAAAGGGTAAGAGACAGGGAAACAGATTGCAGAGGTTCCCGAAGCTGTTATTTTAGGAAACACTGTTTCATCTGTGGAATTGCTCGCTTTCGCCAACCAAAGTTGTGTGAGGTCTCTGGTCCGTACTTACTTTTCTTCAACTTGTTGAAGCTAAGAATAAAACCCCACAGAAGCAGACAAGTTTGCTGGAAAGCTTTCTTGGGTTTACTCCTCTGAAGAGAAAAGTACTTGTTTTGACCACAATACATTTCTGATACCAGATTCCAAAACCAGAAAACACCATTTCAAATCTCCCTGTCCTTGTCAATGAGCCACACAACTCACACCCACCTATGCAATGGGCAAAGCCAGAGTCTCACCCTTTGCCCATAGGGTCAATTCTAAACTACCTGGAGCTACTCAGATTGGAGGAAAGCTGTTTTTCTGTCATGGTCTGGGATGGTGAGAGCCAGACAGGCCTTGTGGGAGTACTTACCAGGCAGGGACATATAGGAGAAACCATGTTTCCCACACCCTTCCTTTGATCCCTGACACACACACAGAGAGTCCCCAGGGGCCTGAAGTTCCCGCTGCAGTAGGAAAAGGAAGTCAACAGCACAAACCTTCTATGAAATCTCTGTGGGAACAAAGACAAGGAAGAGGGGTTACTTTGTATTGCCCATTCCCCAACAACCCAAACACAGTTCCTGTGCAGGGCTCCCATCCCATTCTACATCTTCTCCCTCAAAAGCAACAGCTCTGGTCTCTCTCTGGAGAGCACCCAGCATCACATCTGGGGGTCCAGAGACAGCACCTCAGCTAAGATAAGGATGTAATCACTCCTGCCTGCACATCACTGATGCAGTCAGGGTTCAGGATCAACAAAACCCAAACTCCTGTGTAGTTTCAGTGTTTTAGGATTTTCTTTCTCTCTCATGGAGAATATAGATAAACTGTACTTTCTTAATCTCTGTGTTTAGTGTTAGAGGTGTACAAGCCATAACCAATAGGTCTTTAGGGGTGGATTGTCTTTGGCCAATAGACAATTGTTTATTACTGTGTATAAAAGGAACTTCTTGTAAATAAAGTGCTCTCTTCGCCATCTTGGAGCCTGTCTGCCTGACCTCTCTACCTGCTTCCACAAATCCCACGAATAACAGAAAAGCAAACCATACTCCTGCCCTAACAGGGGCAGTCAGTCCCACTTTCACTCCTTGTTTCCAGCTGCTAACATTAGAGAGGGACCAGGCTTGCCAGCTGCAGATCTTGCTTGGTGCAACGGGGCAGTTACAGACTGCAAATGAGATCCAGGTCTCGACTGTATATTCCCTCTCTTTAAACTTCACTCAAGTCCCACTCAATCTCAGTTTGACTCCAGTGTGCAATTAAATGCTGTCCTAAGTGAGAACACTCTTGTGAGCTGGGCTCAGAAATGCCATTTGCCCAAAGTGTGTTTTAGGAGCAGCAAACTGAAGAGAATGGCTGCTGGCAGGCACGGTGCCAAAGGCATCGCCACTAAATACAGTCCCCCAGGTGGCAGGGTGGGAAGCAGGTTGGTCCCAGACTGAGCTGGTAAGAGAAATTTTCTCCTTTAACACATGTGCTATTTGGGGGTTTACCCATTTTTTTTACCTCCCCCTCTATCCTTCCCCCTTCATGGTCAAGGGGGAAGGCAGAAGCCGAAGTTACAAACTATATTTTGGTGCCAGAAGCCTTAACAGCAGTGCTCAGTGGTGGTAACAGTGCTCTGTGGGTCACACCTGGGGCTCCAGGAAATCTGGAGCAAGGCCAGCTCTAAAGCAGTCACATCTCTCTCCTGTTTTCAAGAGCACCAAGACAGGCACACCAAGGACACAAACACATCTTGTATGAAAGTCTTGCATGGGATGGCAAGGCAGCCCAGACAAGGAGATTTGACGCATGGGAACACACATAGGTACCCTTCTTTCATGGCACACTCTTCATACCAGGCTGTAAACAGGTACCCTAAAGCCAAAATTATGCTTCATTACTTAGAGTGTCCCATACGGCACAGACACTGCACAGAAATGCATTTGTTGTTCCCTGCATCACAGTGCTGTTCTGGGCTGAGCCCACGTTCTTACTGGGACAGAAATGTGTTGACTGAAAAGCCTATAAAGTAAAATACTCAACAGCCATGGGCCTGCACCCTTTCCCAGAGCACAGCAAGTGGCACACATGGAAAAGGGAGGAGATTCTTCTAAACAAGTCTGAAAACTACCCTTAACAGCCAAAAGAAGTGTTAACATTGGCACCAAAAAGAAGCAAGGACGAGTCCGCCAGTTAAGGAAAAAAGACATGGAACTGCAGTGGAATTTCTAGGAATAGCTTCATTTCTCGTCTCCCTCAAGAATTCATGTGAAGAGCTGGAAATACAGAGGATGAAGCTAGGCACGCACAGATGTCCCAAGGATGTATTGAGGGATGTGCCAGGGCAGATTCTCCAGGCACAGCTCCCTGCAGATGGTTGTTGAGTACATCCATATTAGTCCAAGGGTGTCTCTGCACACTATCTGAAGTCAAGGAGATGGAGCAGGGGCTGTACAGAGAGGCCCCAAGGCTTCCCCCTTCCCAGTCACACCCCTTCTTCCCACCCAGACCAGCACTGGCAGTCCCACACATAACATGTAGGGTCAGCTCTGACCATCATCACTGCAGAGTTCCCATTGACTGGGCTTTGCTGCGTTTGGTTCACAAGCAATGATCTGCCTGAAGCGCTGTTCCACCACATCCTGCAGTGAGAACTGCTTGCTTCGGGCTGCTGCTGGCTCATCCTCTTGGGCAGGTCCCTTTGCTTAACATTTTGCAGCCAGTTGGTCACAACTGGCTTCCTCCTAAATCCCAAAAGCTCCTACTGTCAGTCTCCACCATCTGGGAGCACTCATCTACTGACATCCCATAGGACACACCAAGACCTACAGTATTCAGAAGAACAGATCCAAAAACCTGCACAAAAGGTGCACGTCTGAATCCAAATTGCACCTGCCTCTAAACTTGCCAAGCTGAGTCTCCAAGGACACCACCACAAAGCAGCCTGTGTCATCACAGACTGGAAGACTTCCAGACTCTGGCTATTTTAGGTACTGGACCCACAACACTCTGGTCCCTCCCATCCAAGCCAGTTCATCCCTTAGCCTTAGGGGACACGTGCTTTGGGTGACTCAACCTTCTCCATTCCCAAATCTAAAAGGAAGCCTTGGAACAGCCCAATGCTCCATTTCAGCTCAGCTCTTCTGGAGGCAACAAGCGTATGCATGAGTGTGAAAGTGAACGCATGAGGAAGATGGGAGCTGCAGAGCATACATGAGTGTGCTGGTGGTTTCTGTACATTTGATTCACAATGGTTAAAGCATCACCACACACATCACAGCAGCATTTAATAAACCGAGGGCCGCTCCTGGTTACTAGATACAGTAATTTTCTACACAGATACTGTTATTTGTCCTTCAGAAAACTTCACAGCCTTGTCATGAATCTCTATGATTTACAGTACCTGCTGCTAGCCGGAGCTCACAGATGGAGCGCCAGTACTCCAGACTGACAACACGCAGCCAGTAACGCTGAGCAGGGATGTGTCACCTCTATAAAGGTTGAAAATAGGACAAAAATATCAGAGAACAGAATAAACTTCTGGTAGAGGTTATTTTAGTCCTCTAATCTGAACATTCAGGCTTAATTTGGTATTTTACATGGGGCAAATTAGACACCCACAAAATGGCACAAGACTGGTTTGCCACTGGTGAGTTTTCTGCATTTGTATTTCTTCTGTCAGCACACTTAGTCACTTGTTATTTCATGGTCAACTTATGGGTATCTTTCCAGGGAAGTAGCAAGGAAGGGAACATACAATCTTAAAAAGATATCAACTTAAATGCCATCAAGAGACCATTCTTTCCCACTTACGTGTGCAAGTTTGCTTAACTAGGCTGCCTGCCATTTTCAAATGCCAGAATTTCAAGTTATCTACCAAATTAAACAGTTACCTTTGTACACCAGAGGAAAGCTGCACTGAGTGAGGAAAAGGGGCAGAAAATGTACAGATGTGCACACATGCACACTTTCCTGGCCTCTAAAAAAAAAAAAAAAA